>OY744516.1:8671920-8706920 GCA_963556195.1 Sepiola atlantica | reverse complement strand
TGATGATCAGGTTTTCAAGTGTGGCTTTGGTCCGCAATGCGAATTTAGAGAGGGGGTGATTTGCTGAGTCCAAAGTGGAGTTTAAGGCGAAACGCTTGGCAAGTAGTTCAGCCTTATCAGTTGCCGTGCAAACAACATCAATGTGGTTTGACAGCGGGGGAATTATTTATTGTCCATTCTTCACCACACTATTGTAGACTTTCCAGAAATCACGAGTACCTAGTTTCTGTGACTGAATGCGTTTTTTGGTTATCTCTGTATACCTTCTCTTTGCTTCTCCTATCACTACTTTATTTACAATTATTTCTTGACTATAAATTTCTGTCTATTCGCAGTTGACTTATGGTGGCCGAATTGTCAGAATGCTTGCTGCCTCTTAGCAATAGCAGCTGCACATTCTGAGGTGAACCATTGAGGAGAGTGGGGTTTGCTGAAGAATTTTCGCATGGGGACATATGCTTTAATGCCAGCTTTCACTCATTCGGTTATCTCATTTGTGCACTGATTAGCAGGGAGGGCCTGTGGACGAGTGGTTATAGCACTTGTCTTTGGGGTGGACGACCCGGGTTCGATCCCACTCATGGCATGCAAATTTTCGGGTCTGAAAACTCCCTCTGTCCACCCAGCAGTAAATGGGTACCTGACTAAACCTCAGGGAAGGTTCAAGGCAGCGGAAGGAGAGGGATGGGCTCCGCCTTCCATATGCTGTGCCCTAGACACGGTGATTCTTAACAAATCACCGCCGCTACGGCCATGGGCAGTGTGCAATGTCGGCAACGACACTCGTGCGCGTCCAGGCTATGCGACCTTTACCTTTACTAGCAGGGAGTAAGAAGGTTTCACTCCATGGGGCGTCGCTGATGGATTCAAAATCAGCCTATTCATAGTATCTCATCGTTTTGAGCAACGGCTCATCAGCTTTGGGGTGAGTTTTTAATGTGATCAGCATTCCCAGAGCGGCCTATGGGCACTCGTCACACAAGCCTCAGGCAGTGAGGTCAAGAACAGATTGAGAAGTGAGGCTTGCTGGTCCACACGATCAGGAAGGCGGGTCGGGAAAGTAACAGTCTGTGAGAGGGAGTGTGCTATGGAGAAACTATACATGGAGTTACCAGCTGTGTCTGTATAGTCACGGTGATATACATTAAAATCCCCAAATACATGTATTTGGGCATTAGAGTCGAGTGAGAGTGCTCTATCTAAGCTTTCAGAGACAGAGTCAAGCAGGGTACAGTTCTGGGTCGAAGGAGAACACTATAGGAAATATAAGTAACTAACGCTGTGCTGTAAGGTTAATCTAAAGCACATGTAGGCTTAGTCATCTGATTCTAGCCTATGTTCTCTAGTCAAGGGGAGGGTGTTCTGAACATAAACTCCTAGCCCATGCATATGTTTGTCAGAGTCTTTATGGTAGATTGGGAGGTAGTCTGTCACGTCAAAGTGGTGAGAGGAGATTGAGGATTGAAGGTTTGTTTAACTTAGTGCTAGGATATCCAAGGAGTTTGTCAGGAGAAAGCTTTCTATGCTGTTGATGTTGGTTCTAAGTCCCCAGATATTTTGAATGCTAACCTCAAGGGCAGAGGCGAAGATGTTTTTTGGTAAATGTCTGGTTTAGGTTTGATTTTTTTACTTTGTAAGGTCATGTTTGTTTTGAGTGGGGAGAGCAAAGTGGTTGCTTGTTTGATGCCAATAAGCTCACACAACCAGTCCATTAGTCGTGACCTGATCCATAGGGGTTGTGACCTTGGGAGATCCCACCGGGGATAACTGTAGGGTCCCTTTCCATGCGCGACAGTTACCCACGATACTATACAACTGTTGATGGAACAGCCGTTCTTAGCGCTACCTAAGTGTTAGGGCTCCTGTACTGACAGTCGGAAACAGTAGACAGACAAGTTGTCTAACCTCAACCTGTCGGAACAAGAGCGATCCAGACTAGTCATGTGAACTAAGTGACGAAAAAACTTTCCCCAAATTGTCCAGATAGAGAGAAAGAGAGACGGCGTCCATTGTCCTAGTCAAGAAACAAGGCCAAGCAAATAGACAGAGAAAGAGTGCAAAGGCCGGGCGATAGGCAGAGTCCATCTACTCCTTATGCAAACCGGATTTTTTGTTTGAGACTCCAGCTCTCGGAAGGTTGTCGATCAAGACTAGGAGGCCTCTCTCTCCCTACAGTTTGCCGCCAAGACGTGAGTGGTCAGTGGCACAGTTTTTTTAAGAGTTTTCCTTCTCCTAGATGAATGACCTAACAAGGTTTGTGGGTTCATCACACCGAGAGGAGATAGTGTGTGCCCGTGTATTAGTCGGGTATTTCAGGGCCTCCGCAGGTAAAAAAAAATAAAAATAAAATCGAGTCTTCCACATATATATGTATATATGTAGATAGAATAAGTTTACACGTCACCTCCCAGAGATATATAAAAAAAAAACTGATGATAGGTTCCCCTCTCATAGTAAGAATAAAACAGGTGGAGGGGGGTAACCTTCATATGTGGCGTCAGACATTTTATCATAGGAAATAAATACAATTTTAAATTAACAAAAAATAATAGGTATTTTTAAAGCATGCAAGTAACTTAGCCTTAACCCTAAACTTTAACCCTAAACTCTTACCCTAACTCTAACCCTCACCCTAAACTTAGCTGAAAATTTGTGGATAGCTTAACTTAACCCTAACTCTCACCCTAAACCCTAACCCTAACTCTAATCCTAACTCTAACCCTAAGCCCTAACCCTAAGTCCTAACCCTTAACCCTAACCCTAACTCTAACCCTAAACCCTAGCCCTAACCCTTCGCTGCACCAAATCTTTTAAAGTGACCTGGTCACCGCATGGTGGCTGCTTTATTAGCAGTAACCATAGAAGGGGTGAGGTGGGGGGTAGGTTAGTCGTTTTTTTTTTTTGGCGACTTGTATTCTTACATATTTATCCATTATTTAAAACAGTTGAGATTATTACTCTTTCATTTTAAACTATCTTTAACCAAGCAAGAGCTAAAAATAGACTAGAAACAAAGATTAACATTTTGCAACATTTCAGCATAAATGCAAAGAAGAAAAAAAAATTTTTTAAATAGATAAATTCAGAGAAAATGACAACTTAAGTTAGAATGTCTCCTTCGCCGCACCAAATTTTTTTGTTTCCAGTGGTGGGTACAAAATGTGCAGGGCTTGGGTGCTAAAATTCATAGTCTTGATTTGATCTGATTCTCAATTAGTTGGTGACTTATCGCCACAATCACACTCTGAAGTTACGGGGATTAAAAAATATTAACTCATCTCGCATGATCCAAAATGAACATCAAATCCTTGTTGAAATAGGAAAAATTAATAAAATTAAAACTATCAATCGTTATGTTTAAATTTTTAGATTAAAGCCATGCCATGTGACCTCGCTACTTATAAACTCTCCAAAAGACAGGGTTTTTTTTTCATCTCCGCCTAAAAACTTAGCTGAAGAAGTTCAGCTAATTTCCAGCTAGAACGGAAACATGTCTGCAAATATGTAGCCAAAATGTTTGTATGAAAAAAATGTATACTAAATATACATATATATATATAATTGAGGTAAGTTTACATTCACTGAGTTAAATCTGTGTTTGTATAAAAGTGCTAAATAATAAATAGAGCCGTTTATTAGATATAAAACTTTTTATTGATCCAAACCTTATTTTCCTAAATCTTTTTCTAGGTACTTTAGTAGGTATTTCAGGGTTATTATAGTTAATATTAATCTTTCTATGACCACTAAACCTGAAATACTTAATTAACAGACATAGGAAAAGATATAGTAAAGTAATTTGGTTTACACCTCCATTTAACCAAATAGTGAAAACCAAGCTAGGGCATGAATTTCTAACCTAATTACCTTACATTTTCCACAAAATAATATCCTACATAAGATATTCAACAAAAATACAATTAAACTTAATTATATTTGTAGTGATAACTTAGAAAAACTGATCAAAAGCATAATAACAAAATACTAAATGAAAATCAGTCAAGAACACACTTTGATATAAACAGAACAAATAACATAAAAAAGAATAATTGTAATTGTAAAAATGTAAAGGAACGCCTTTCGGTCTTCACCGATGTCTTCCGGTTGACCTTGCCACACACGTTGACTCTATTTACAACTTTTTAATAAACAAACGAAACATCAAAGCATCCGAAATACTTTACGATTGTTCGATTTATCTATATATATATATATATATATATATATATATATATATATATATATATATATATATATATATATATACAGGGTGGGGCAAAATGGTCTGACACATTTGTAGGGTTTAATAAAAGCAAATCAGAATAAATAATGAAAAATTGGACAGGCCAGCATTGTGCTTTTCTTGTGGCATCATATGTACATTCGGAAAATAAGAATACTTTTTTTATTATTCTAACTTGCTTTTATTAAACCCTACAAATATGTCAGATCATTTTGCCCCACCCTGTATATACATTTTTTTCTTTTAAAACATGTTAATATTTACATTAGGGGATTATATATTATATATTTATTATTTAATGTAGGGTATGTTTTTTCAGTTAGATGCTTATTAAAAATACATTCAAATAGAAAGAATGCAAAAACTGGTTAAGTCGACAGAATTCATTCTGAAATGGGTAAAGTTTGACTTTTTTACCTTAGCAACACGAGTTAATTTTCACTAATTTTGGGAGGCATTACATTTTTTCTAAAAACGGTGTGGAAAGTGATAACAAGCGTATTATTAAAAGTGATGTGTATTAATCTTTGTTATTACAACTTTTTTTTTTTTTGCAGTCAAATGTCAAGTGGACAAAGGTCACGAACCAAAACTTTACAATTTTGAAAGTTGTAAACGCAACACACTTTGCTGCATCCGTAAGCGATTTGGAAGGAAGCAGTTCCTTAACTGTGGCTGAATGCGTTTTGTCTCACGGAATTGGTAAATTGTCAGGGTTTTTTTTTTTGGGGGGGGGGGGTAATTAACTAATGTTTTTATTTATTGTGTCATCTATTCAAATCTCTCTCTTTCGTCTTTCTATCTCTCTCCCTTCTTCCTCTACTACATACCCTGTATCTCTCTCTCCCTTTCTCTCTCTCTCTGTCTCTCCCCCCTCTTCTACTACCTAGCCCGTATCTCTCTCTGTCTCTCTATGCCTCTCTCCCTTTCTCTCTCTCTGTCTCTCTCCCTTCTTCTACTACCTAGCCAGTATCTCTCCCTCTCTCTCTCTCTGCCTCTCTCCCTTTCTCTCTCTCTCTGTCTCTCTTCCCTCTTCTACTACCTAGCCCGTATCTCTGTCTCTCTCTCTGTCTCTCTCCCTTTCTCTCTCTCTCTCTCTCTCTCTCTCTCTCTCTTTCTCTCTCTTCGTTGGATAAAATATTATTTAACCTATAGCTGGAAAGAGAGAGAGGGGTGAAGACATAGTCTGCAGAAAAAGACTAATTTTGATTTTGTCTTTTCATTTTTTTATATTTAACTGGTTTTTCAAACTCACTTAGTTCAGGTTTGAATATATATACATGGGTTGGACAAAATAATGGAAACACCTTGAAACCCTCTCACGAAATCCAGCCTTGTTAACCTCTCAACAAACAGATTTTGTTGAAACGGGATTATCTGCTGTAATTTTGAGTGCCGTGGTTTTGTGCTCTTTCTTCACAAATTCTTACAAGGGCTCTACGATCTCTTTCAGACAGCTTCGGCTTTCTTCCAGAATTTTGTTTAGAGGAAGATGTTTTCCCTTCTTTTTCATAAGCTGGCATCACCTTCAAGACAGTTCCTCTCGATACGGCCACCATCTCAGCCACTTCCGTTACAGTAGCACCTACCATACGGGCACCAACAATCTGCCCTATTTAGAAATCTGATAGATCTGTCATTTAAATTTTTCTTACTAATATGCACTATCTAAATAAAAAATAAATTGAACCAATTAATTCAAGACAACAATAAAAAATGAAACCAACATTTTGATAATTTTTTCAATTATTTAAAGCTGATGCAAAATTCACAAGGTGCTTCCATTATTTTGCCCAACCCCTGTATATATATAGTCTAAAGAAGCTTTAAGTCATTTTAAACAAAAGAAAAAAAAAGAAAAAAAAAGGAAAATGCAGTTTAAATTCCCAGAGAAACTAACTAAATCCAAGATATCGCAGACTTAGCATTCGTTGGAAAATTCATGGATAAAAAAAGGAGATTCAAGTATCTAACAGTGAAACAAAAACAGGGGACCTTAACTTAAGCGTGAAATATTAAAACAGGGATCATCAGCTGTTTTCCATGTAACTGTTTCGGAGATTTAAAAACAGGACAGTTATAATATTCATGGCTCTCCAATGGTACTGATCAAACGACCATTTCCCCAATAATCAAGTGTAGAAATAATTCAGCTTAAATTTCACTAATATATACATAAATAAATAAATAATAATAATAATAATAATATATTACCCTTAAGACTACAGTGTGATATGGTAATTTGCATATCAAATAACATTAATTATAACAATAATAATAATAATACTATCCAAACACTACACCCAAGAACCATTCTGCGATATGGTAGCTAGCAATACAATTATATAGGAATAAAAGTTGCATTGATAAAAAAAAAAGCTTAAGTACTTTAGGTACCAGATAGGTAAGTAGATAAGATATATATATAATACAATTCAGTAAGATTACAAAATTTATGACACAATTAATATTTTAAATACAAGCAATTATATGATTCCTTCGGTCGCATATTTATGCTAGGCTGGGAGGACTATATAATTATGAAAGAACTACATACAATATGTAGTTAAAACAAAATAAATTAAATTTGACTAATAAAACATTTTAATAAACATTTTTTCACCCCATTTTAATAATATTTTAATATTTTTCAAATATTTGAACTTTGGCTTTTTCTACAGCCAACTTATCTATCTGTATTTCTCCTCTGATGATAAGATTTCGATCTTTGAAAAGCATTGGCTTAAGGAAAGAACAATAAACACTGGTTTATTACAGAATACACCTTGCATTGAACAATCGAAATTTGAAATAAATTTGGACATTCGAACATGTTTATCACTCTTATTTCTTCTATCTTTATATATATATATATTTTTTTTCACATTTCCAAAAACCACAATATTTCTGTGTAATATATTTTTTACGGTCCGTTTCATTTGTCTTTTGCCAAACAACATTTTCATATCAATATCGATATATCAATATATTTGCTCTGTCATCAATAATTGACAATCATTGAGCTGAATCTTTTAAGGAGACTACAAAGTAAAAGGAACTGATAGAATATGCTAATACATATATTGTTATTAATAATTATATATATATATATATATATATATATATATATATATATATATATATTATAAACCCGGTTAAAATTCTCTGGATTACCACCCTGTGGATATTTTTCACCTGGATTATTACCATTATTATTATTATATATATATATATATATATATATATATATATATATATATATATATATAAAACATTTTTTGCCTACACACATAAAGACATATTTCAGTTTTAGCTGGAAGTCAGTATATTCACCATTTCTTTTTTAATGCAAGGTAAATATTTAGGTCTCTTTTGATATAAACATGTTTTTCATCTGAATATGTTCTTAAAAATATTTTTTATTTACAATCGATTTTAATGTTTTATTCAGTCAATATTTTATTTTGGATTCGTATAATTATAGACGGAAGGGGAAGGAATCTCACTCGCACACTAGAAGCTACTCTTCCTGTCTCATTAAAAATTGGTTCATGTGATATATCACTCAAATGGAAATGAAAAATGTTTCTTTTTTTATTTTTTAAGTTCATACAGGTCAAACAAATGAACTTGTTTCAAGTTCCCAAACAATTTTTGTTTCTTCGGAAGTAAAAGTCATTTAAACAAACAAACCTGTTGTTTATTATTTAATTATGTTAGAACCAGATTAAAAACTCTACCAAATGTTAATATTTGCTACAACTTACACAAACATTTAATGGTGCACTTACTTAACATCTAAGCAGTCAGCATGTCTGCCTTAAATAGTGTTCACTTCCTGTATATTCATTCAAGGGAAGTAACTCATCTGTGCATGTGAACCAATCAATTGAATGGAAATTAAAAATGTTTCTCTTTTTGTCTTTTTAGCTCAAACTCCTCAACAAGTAATAATACATAAAAAATATCCGACCCAAGTGAATTTTCAGTGGCCTCCGTACAAGTGCAAAAATTTAAATGGAAAACCGATTTTGTTCCAGGTACTTTATGCCGAACGAAACAATTGCATCAGTGGTAAGTGCCATCAAATAATCATAGATAATCAGATAATGATAGCCTTTTCCTTTTTATTCTTTTTCGGAAAACGCCTGTGCAGCCTTTGGCACAAAATGAAATCAGGGGTTATCAAACTACTAATCTCAGGTCAAATCTTACCTGACCAGATTCTTTTGTCGATCCCATTAATTAGTTTTTTTTAAACAATAGGTATATTGGTATTCAGTGGAGGTGCTTCTTTTTTTTTTACTCTAAAATTCAAAACAAACTGCCTACTTTTATTTCTATCAAGCGGCTCCAAAACTGTTGAATTATTATTTACCTGTCTTCCCATGAGAGCTGGATGTGACATGTCAGGTACGGCCACTTCTGAACGTCACAAGGACGTTTATTGTTGGTAACAATTACTTTGTCCTTGGAGGATTTCTCTCTCTATGACTGAAGACTGCACAGATACTGCACTTTGATCCGAGCTGAAACAATTGCATCAATAATTTATTTTTATTTTTTTAAAACATCTTTGCAGCATTTGTCAAGAAATGAAGCCAGTTTCAATATCGATATGTTCAAATAGCTATTCCTTTGCATGTAACACTAAGGGATGTAATTCAGTATATATTCACGCGAACATAAGCATCAGCAGCAGTTGACTGAAGTATTAGTATTGTTTGTAATGTAAATTGTTTTTTTCCAAGTGAATTTAATTATAAAAGTCATAAAATTTGTAGCGGAAACGGGAGTGTAGTTTTGTTTCGCAATACTTACACAAAAACATATCGTTTGTAACCAAAGTAAATTCTCTATTTAAATATGCGTAATAATTTGTGATGCAAAATATGTTAATGTTACTATGTGTATCTATCTGTCGATCGAGCAATATTATACTAAGCATGAGCAGTAACTAACTTGAAGTATTTGAATTGTTTTGTAATCAAAATAACAACTGTTTTTCTTTGATTTAAAATGTTGTAAATAAGTTTTTAATTTTAGATGATTTTGTTTTGCAAAATGATTGCTATTACTTAGCCCCAAAACGATGCCCTACCACTCCGAATCAGATTTGACCTTGGAACAGTGCTAATTAATGGGTGACTCCACAATCCCAAATGCTCCCGAATCGGAACCTCACTTAGGACGGTCGGAGATAGAGTTTGAGTAGTTGTCAGAAAAAAAGGATAGGAAAATGGATTTCCAGGTGGTGGGATGGGTCAAACAATTTGTCAAAGTGTGTATGAGGGAGTTTCGTAGCATACTCTGGTCAACGTATGAAATGAAAACAAAACTGCTGAAATATAGAATGGAAAATATAAGCACCCTATTTTATAGTTTTGTTTTAGAATTAGAAAAATTGTGACCCGCTGGGTCAGTATTTGTTATATATATTATTAAATATATAATTTTCTACCTTTTACACTAATTGATACTTATGTTAAAATACATTGTGATGTCATAATAAACACTCGCTCTATCTTTTAATCGCTGTCATCACTTTTAAATTGGCTCTCTTTCTATCTCTTTGATTATGATATTATAATACACTATTTCTCTCTTCTCTTTCTTTCTTTTTCTTTCTTCTTTTTCTCTCTTCTTTTTCTTTCTTCTTTTTCTCTCTTCTCTTTCTTTCTTCTTTTTCTCTCTTCTCTTTCTTTCTTCTTTTTATTTCTTTTTTCTCTCTTCTCTTTCTTTCTTCTTTTTCTTTCTTCTCTTTCTTTCTTTTTTTTCTTTCTTCTTTTTCTTTCTTCTTTTTCTCTCTTCTCTTTCTTTCTTCTTTTTATTTCTTTTTTCTCTCTTCTCTTTCTTTCTTCTTTTTCTCTCTTCTCTTTCTTTCTTCTCTTTCTTTCTTCTTTTTCTCTCTTCTCTTTCTCTCTTCTCTTTCTTTCTTCTTTTTCTTTCTTCTTTTTCTCTCTTCTCTTTCTCTCTTCTCTTTCTCTCTTCTCTTTCTTTCTTCTTTTTCTTTCTTCTCTTTCTTTCTTCTTTTTCTCTCTTCTCTTTCTTTCTTCTTTTTATTTCTTTTTTCTCTCTTCTCTTTCTTTCTTCTTTTTCTTTCTTCTTTTTCTCTCTTCTCTTTCTTTCTTCTCTTTCTTTCTTCTTTTTCTCTCTTCTCTTTCTCTCTTCTCTTTCTTTCTTCTTTTTCTTTCTTCTTTTTCTCTCTTCTCTTTCTCTCTTCTTTTTCTTTCTTCTTTTTTAATGTACATTAGTAGTTACCCAGGTGGAAATTTTTTTTTATTTTTCAATTAAATCTTTTGCTTTTTAAGAACATCTGTTTTATTCCCCATTAAACAGTTACTGTTTAATGGTGAATAAACTGAAAGATAATTTCGATTCAATTTTTAATTAAATTAAAAAGAAAATAAAAAATCGTGCAATGCTGGAGTAATGCAGTTAATAAATAGTTACTTCCCTTTGATCTATTGTGCTTAGCAGTCATAAGTCAAGATGGCTGACTACCAAAAAGAAGCTAGTTAATCCTGCAGCCAAAATTCAGATGGCCACCATTTTCTGGGAATGAGTCAGGTGCAATAGAAATATACTTTCTCTGTTGAAATGAAATTTCATTTGAACTTAGTATAGAAATCGGTAAGATCAACTGGAAGTAAAATTTTGCTTTTTAAGAACAAGAGTCGAAAGAAGATCAGATCATATTAGAAAAACAGATTTAAGTATCTAGTTTATAGGAATGAAGCTATTGATAACAAAGTCTGAAAATCCGACAAAATAATTTTATGTATTAGATGGCTATAATGTATCTGTCTGTTTTCTTTCAGGTTCGGAAGTGAACATTACAGCCATTGGTACAAAACCAGAAAGAGAAAAAATCGAAATTAAAAATTTGAAACCGTTTACCAATTATTCGATTTGTCTTCGGATACGTACAGTGCAAGGATGGAGTAAAATGAGCTCTCAAGTAATAACATTAACTGCTGAAACAAGTGAGTTCATTATTTCTCTCTCTCTCTCTCTCTCTCTCTCATATATATATATATATATATATATATAATCTTTCTTCCCTTCACTATTCCTCACCTCTTCTCTCCATTTTTTAAGCACCTCCCTTACTTTATGTGCTACTTTTCAATTTTATTTGCATAATTTGTCTTTAATAGACATTCTTCTTGAAAATATATCCTTTTTTCCATTTGCACAAACTCAAAATGAAAGGATGAAGGTTCATTTTTTTATCTGGAGTGATTTCAGTGAAGAGTTTTAACAAAGGGAGAGAACTTATTGTTACATTTGATATTAATTATTTATCGAACTAAAACCATACCTTCGTTAGGAAGCCAGTGCCATGCGTGTCTGTTCATTTGTTGCTATCCTCCTAACTAAGGATATTTTTGTCTCTTTATTTGTTGTTTGTTTTTGGAAGTGAAACAAAAGGCCGTCTAACATGCTTTCTTAATATAATTATTCAATTAATTACACAGACTATTTTGGAGAGAATGAAGGATTTATTCAACCTAATAGTCGTCTTAATAGTGGCTTAAAGGTAAAACAGGAGAGAGAGAGAGAGAGTTAATTATTTTTTAAGTGCCTAATCTTTGCACAAGGTTTAGTATTGAATACGGATGCAGAAATCAGAAGAAGAGTCCTTAATAAAATAGAGAATGAATATGGTTCAACGCTTCAACATATTAGTGTTCACCAAGATTCAGGAAAGCAGAGTGTCACATATTAGAAAAATATGTAACAAAAAGAAAATTAATTCACCAACTAAATTTAATAATGAAAAGAAATATAATTTGCCTCCTAAACCGTGTTTTTGGTTGCGGGCATTGGTACAAAGATTGTCCATATAAAATGAACAAGTGTTTTAATTGCGATCGCATGGGACACAAAAATACACACTGCAGTGTTGAAAATAAAATAAAAAAAGCTTTATTAAAATTTATACAAGTGATGAAGTTGAAAATATTAGAAATTTTGTGCAAGTAAGAATATTGAATAAAAAAATTAAATTCCGGCTCAGATTTGTCGATAATAAATCTTCAAACATAGAATAATATTGGAAAACCAACTTTGATGAGAACTAAAAAAAATAGCTAAAAGCGTCACTGATGAACATATCAAATTTGATGTCGAGCTAATGGCTGATGTTAGATTAAAAGGAAAAACTATGAAATTGAAAATGTTTGTGATGAACAACTCAAATAAACTCTTGGACATGGACTGGATATAGAAATTTCAATTATGGAATATTCTCCATAAACTCATTCTGTCAAAATATTGAGAGCAGAGAGACTAAAGAAAGAATTAAAAGAAAGCTTTGCAGAAGTTTTTCTGGCGGAAGATGTAACAAAATGACTGCCAAGTTTGAATTAAAACCAAATATTCAACCAGTTTTAAAAAAGAAATGTTCCATTCTTGTCATTAAATCAAATTAATGAATTAAATCGACTCGAAAAAATGTGAGTATTATCGGAAATAGAGTACAGCAAGTGGGGTTCGTCTACAGTCTATGTAAAAAAAAGTAAAGATATCCGTGTTTGTGCAGATTTCTCCACAGGATTGAACCATGCACTAAAGGATTACCACTACCCTCTTCTTAGTCCATCGGAGGAAAATCTTTTTCTATAAATACCTATGGATAAAGAGTTCTCAAAGCTACGGGTTTGTACAAATTCAAACGATTACCATTTGGGATTAAGGTAGCACCAGCCATTTTTAAACAAGTAATTACCACATTGCTTACTGGACTGGAATTTGCGACGGCCTACCTAGATGACATTTTAGTGATCAATTAAAGCTACACAAATCGCATGTAAAGTATTTAAAAGAAAGAAGGACTATGAATTTCAGTTGAAAAAGGAAAATGCGATTTTTTCATGGAAAAAATCAAATATCTTGGTCAAATTATAGACAAAGATGTTAAAAGACAAGAGCAAGCAAGTGCGGTAAAAAATATGCAGACTCCGGAAAACTTATCGTCACTACAAAGTTTTCTTGATTTAGAAAATTATTACAATGTGTTTATTCAAAACATGCACGATTTGCGAGTGCCTCTTAATGAGCTATTAAAAAAAAATTGGGTCTGGACGTCAGAATGTCAGGAAGCATTTGAAAATTTTTTAAATATCTTTGTATCTGAATTATTTTTGAGGCATTACAATCCTGATCTCGAAATCATTGTGGCTACTGATGCTAGCTCGTACAGCATTGGAGCTGGCATGTTACACAAAATGGAAGACTAAAACCTACGGCTCACGCGTCTCATGCATTACTACCTGCAGAAAAAATGCTGACGGATTATCTAAACTTATCCAAAAATATTCTGAAGTAGAAGTAAAAAATACATTGTGCAACGCAATTGCAAAGAAATAAAAGAAAAGGTGCTAGACGGCGATTTCTTAAAGAACATAAAAAATGAAATAAAAGAAAAAACACCGAAAAATCTCGGAAGTGTGTTCAAACTGTGATGTAGTTATGTACGGCGAGCGAATGGTTTTTCTTGCATAATACTAAACAAATTACATGTCGGTCCTCCTGAGAATTTCAAGGACGAAAAGTCTCATGGGAAGTTATATGTATTGGACAAGCATTGAAAATGCCGTGAAAATATGCAAAGATTGGGCTTTGATAGTGAAGACACCTTCAGACCCTGGCCAAAAACTGACCGAAAACTGACTGACTGTGGTCTAGGATCTACATAGATTTTGCTGGTCCACTGGTTGGTTTCTATTATTGTGGACAGTTTCTCAAAATGGCCGGAAATATTAAAATGTAAGAATTAACGATTAGTCTTTTACATGAATTGTTCACCTGGTTCGGGGCAGTTCGCAGTGAATTTAAAATATTCCATCAAACTTTTGTAGTGGAACATATTACAATCATGCCAGACCAAGCGAGAAGCAATTGTCAAGCAGAACGGTTCGTGGATACATTCAAAAGAGCGCTTAAGAAAGCCAGGGGTACACCTACCGAAAAGGCCATTCAAGAATTTTTGCAGGTATATAGGATGACCTCAAATAACAATGTTCCATCTTCCAAGACGTTAGCTGAATCAATGTTTGCAAAGAAGATAAAAACTGTGTTTAATAATGAAACGAGGACATGAAAAAAATTTCACAAAGGGACGCTTCAAAAAAATTTCAAAGTTGGAGAAAAAGTTTTCTTTCGGATGTTCCAAAACAATAAATGGGAAACATGATTTAAAAGACTTATAAACCGGATGTTGTCGAGAATAATACTCCAAGGAGGAACTAATGGATCTCATGGTCGACACGTTTTAGATACCAATCCCGCAAACAGGTTCTGAACAGCGAAGATCAAAAAGGAAATGTAAGATTACAAACTTGATTGTAATAAACCCTAAAAAAACATTGACTCCATACGGAGCAAGGCTAAGGGGGGGGGGGGGGGGGTTATTGTGTGATCGTGATCCGTGACTATTCCGTGACTATATGGACTCTTCTAGACACAATGTATACAGGAGCTTATGACAAAGCAGTCTCTTTCTATAACATCTCCTACCTCTGTAAATACACTCTTGTAAATATACCACCGTGTTGTCTTATTTATTATCGGCCCTTCAAGGTCACAACATTTTAATAAGCTTTCGGTGGCAACAGAAACTGTAAGAGTCAAAAACAGTCACAGAACAATAAAAATATTTGACATTGTTTCTTACACTTGCCACCGCTTAAAATACCTGAAAATGAAGAACTTCCGAAGGCAACATAGAAACATCTAAGTCCCCATTTGTCGAGACTATTAAATTTTTGTTGCAACTCCTCAATTTCTTCTAGGATTGCTGGCTACGATAACCAGTACAGACAGTTCACAGATGAAACATAGAGTCAAATCTTACTTCTTGCTTAAGCATTTGATCAATATAATATTCAATTTCCTCTAATTCGCTTTTAAACTGAATTCACATTTCTACGCACTTGGTTTTACTTAGATTAATAATCGATTCAGACCCTGCTTCTGTTAAAGAAAATTCTGGCTGCTTCCATGTGAGATATGCAGACATCCAAACCAATGCCCGGTTCTTGGACTTGCTTTTGGATCAGATTTATTCTTCAGAGTATTTTTCCCAGAACTGCAAATGAGACACAATGTTAGAAATAAATATCTAGAATAATTGAATCTTGTTAAAAGAATAATCTAAAAACTACACGTTAAAAAATTACTCCATTTTTTTACACAATCCAAATAATTCCGCAAATCAAAAGTATAGATTGCAATCTCGAGATTATTTTCTCAATCTTGAGATTCCATATTTAGTCTCGAGATCTCAAAGTCGATATTTCCAGAACTTGCAATTATTGATCAATTATTAAGCCTCATACATTCACTCTTACTTTATAGAATATATATTCAATAATATAGAAGATATATGTACATTTGTATGATTTATTTTATAACTAGTGAGACCCGTCTTCTGGCGTTGCCTGGGAAAGTATATTTAATCAAGAATTTTCAGGTCCCAACATTAAACTACAGGAGTGAAGTGAAGTACGGGTATTGTTAATATTTGCATATTTATTTATTCTGGAATATTTTGTGAGTAAGTTAATAAAAAAACAGCAAGATGTTACATTAAAGGTGTATGGAAACTAATTCCCCGCTATAAATTCTAAAATAAGTGTGTGTGTTTGTGTGTTTTGTTTGGTACTTCTACTGTTTTTTAAGGTTTTTTCCACGAGAGTGAATTTGTATTTGTTTGTTGGTGATGTAGAATAGTCGCCGATTTGCTTTTTTGTTTAATCAAGAAATTCCGGATCCCAATAGAGTGAGTCTATAATTTTTTAAGGAAAAGGAAAAAACATGAAACGTTTTATTAGGAAGCGAAGTACAGGTACTGTTAATCTATATAAAAAAGTAAAGTCGATTTTTCCCTGGTGATTCAGAATGAATCAATAATTCTGGCTAAGATATCTGACGACAGTGTTATTTCCTAGTTTAGTCACCGGAATTATTATTAGTTGTTTACATTTCACTATTATTGTCGGCAAACTTTTTTTTGTGTTTTTTGCAATAAGTAATTGATATATTTATGTATTCTAAAATCCTTCTTAAGTAAAAAAAACAAACTCAAACAACATTAATGAACAACTAATTAATGCTTTCTACAATAATTAGTCAATAATTGAAATTTCCATTTTACCATAAGTCAATCGAGAACATGAGTTATGGATGAGATGTTTTACCTCCTATCACCAGATAATAGAAATGTAATTTCCAATGATAAAAATTTAATTAAATTTCAATTTGTGAAATGTCATATAAACGAGGGTGGCACCCAGTTAATATGTTATTTTAAACTATGCATGTGCTTTGGAGGCTTGGTTACGACCAGAGGGCTCTTTGTCGTCTCTGCCTGTGGTGCTTGTGGCTCGGTACCCCTCGGCCTCTCCTTGATCCACCACTGCTCTAGCCAGGTCTTTATTCATCTCTCTTTCTCTCAAGTCCATCCTTATCACTTCTTCCCCTGTAGGCTGATCCTGCTACCTCAATTGTTCTACATCTACTAACCAGAAACTCTTATCCATTCTTTCAATGTGTCTGTACAATCGAACTCTCCTGAATTGCTACATTTCCAGATACTGTCCAGAATCAATCTTCCTCTGATGTCATCAGATCTAAGCTTGTCTTTAAAACTCACATTACACATCCATTGTATACATTCTCATATCGTTTCTCTCCATGCAATACATGTCCTCAATCCTCACTGGCCAGGTTTTACTTTCATACATCATTACACTGCATACACATGCCTGATAGATTCTTCGCTTGGTCAACAGTGGTAACGCTTTGCTGGTTAGTAATGGCAGAAGTTCTCTGAACTTACTCAATCCACTCCTAACTCTTGCAATCACACTAACACCAGCTTCTCCCTGTGCTGTAATGATATCACCAAGGTAACAAAACTTGTGAACAACCTCAATAGCATCCAGATATATTTTGTCCACATCACCAAGGTAACAAAACTTGTGAACAACCTCAATAGCATCCAGATATATTTTGTCCACATCACCAAGGTAACAAAACTTGTGAACAACCTCAATAGCATCCAGATATATTTTGTCCACATCACCAAGGTAACAAAACTTGTGAACAACCTCAATAGCATCCAGATATATTTTGTCCACATCACCAAGGTAACAAAACTTGTGAACAACCTCAATAGCATCCAGATATATTTTGTCCACATCACCAAGGTAACAAAACTTGTGAACAACCTCAATAGCATCCAGATATATTTTGTCCACATCACCAAGGTAACAAAACTTGTGAACAACCTCAATAGCATCCAGATATATTTTGTCCACATCACCAAGGTAACAAAACTTGTGAACAACCTCAATAGCATCCAGATATATTTTGTCCACATCACCAAGGTAACAAAACTTGTGAACAACCTCAATAGCATCCAGATATATTTTGTCCACATCACCAAGGTAACAAAACTTGTGAACAACCTCAATAGCATCCAAATATATTTTTTCCACATCACCAAGGTAACAAAACTTGTGAACAACCTCAATAGCATCCAAATATATTTTTTCCACATCACCAAGGTAACAAAACTTGTGAACAACCTCAATAGCATCCAGATATATTTTGTCCACATCACCAAGGTAACAAAACTTGTGAACAACCTCAATAGCATCCAGATATATTTTGTCCACATCACCAAGGTAACAAAACTTGTGAACAACCTCAATAGCATCCAGATATATTTTGTCCACATCACCAAGGTAACAAAACTTGTGAACAACCTCAATAGCATCCAGATATATTTTGTCCACATCACCAAGGTAACAAAACTTGTGAACAACCTCAATAGCATCCAGATATATTTTGTCCACATCACCAAGGTAACAAAACTTGTGAACAACCTCAATAGCATCCAGATATATTTTGTCCACATCACCAAGGTAACAAAACTTGTGAACAACCTCAATAGCATCCAGATATATTTTGTCCACATCACCAAGGTAACAAAACTTGTGAACAACCTCAATAGCATCCAGATATATTTTGTCCACATCACCAAGGTAACAAAACTTGTGAACAACCTCAATAGCATCCAAATATATTTTTTCCACATCACCAAGGTAACAAAACTTGTGAACAACCTCAATAGCATCCAGATATATTTTGTCCACATCACCAAGGTAACAAAACTTGTGAACAACCTCAATAGCATCCAGATATATTTTGTCCACATCACCAAGGTAACAAAACTTGTGAACAACCTCAATAGCATCCAGATATATTTTGTCCACATCACCAAGGTAACAAAACTTGTGAACAACCTCAATAGCATCCAGATATATTTTGTCCACATCACCAAGGTAACAAAACTTGTGAACAACCTCAATAGCATCCAAATATATTTTTTCCACATCACCAAGGTAACAAAACTTGTGAACAACCTCAATAGCATCCAAATATATTTTTTCCACATCACCAAGGTAACAAAACTTGTGAACAACCTCAATAGCATCCAGATATATTTTGTCCACATCACCAAGGTAACAAAACTTGTGAACAACCTCAATAGCATCCAGATATATTTTGTCCACATCACCAAGGTAACAAAACTTGTGAACAACGTCAATAGCATCCAGATATATTTTGTCCACATCACCAAGGTAACAAAACTTGTGAACAACCTCAATAGCATCCAGATATATTTTGTCCACATCACCAAGGTAACAAAACTTGTGAACAACCTCAATAGCATCCAGATATATTTTGTCCACATCACCAAGGTAACAAAACTTGTGAACAACCTCAATAGCATCCAGATATATTTTGTCCACATCACCAAGGTAACAAAACTTGTGAACAACCTCAATAGCATCCAGATATATTTTGTCCACATCACCAAGGTAACAAAACTTGTGAACAACCTCAATAGCATCCAGATATATTTTGTCCACATCACCAAGGTAACAAAACTTGTGAACAACCTCAATAGCATCCAAATATATTTTTTCCACATCACCAAGGTAACAAAACTTGTGAACAACCTCAATAGCATCCAGATATATTTTGTCCACATCACCAAGGTAACAAAACTTGTGAACAACCTCAATAGCATCCAGATATATTTTGTCCACATCACCAAGGTAACAAAACTTGTGAACAACCTCAATAGCATCCAGATATATTTTGTCCACATCACCAAGGTAACAAAACTTGTGAACAACCTCAATAGCATCCAGATATATTTTGTCCACATCACCAAGGTAACAAAACTTGTGAACAACCTCAATAGCATCCAAATATATTTTTTCCACATCACCAAGGTAACAAAACTTGTGAACAACCTCAATAGCATCCAAATATATTTTTTCCACATCACCAAGGTAACAAAACTTGTGAACAACCTCAATAGCATCCAGATATATTTTGTCCACATCACCAAGGTAACAAAACTTGTGAACAACCTCAATAGCATCCAGATATATTTTGTCCACATCACCAAGGTAACAAAACTTGTGAACAACGTCAATAGCATCCAAATATATTTTGTCCACATCACCAAGGTAACAAAACTTGTGAACAACCTCAATAACATCTGCATTCCCACTTATCTTCATTGTCTTACACTTCTTTCACACAAAATGCTTATCATCTCTCAATGCAAGTGCAGCAAAAAATCGATTTCCACAAACTGAACCCATCAAAAAGAAAATCTGAAAATGGAAGAAAATAAACATGTTGCACCAATCGATCAGCAAACTGATGAATCAGAATAAAATATAGATTTTTAATGTTCTAAGTTTCGATGAAAACCCGGTGTTGCCCGGCATTATTTTACTTTAATTGTAGTTGCGCTTTTTGTAAATAGAATCATTTTTTTTGTAAATATAGGTTTAAAAGAAAATTTAATTTTTACAACATTGTTTTTCGTTAAATTATTAAGTGAGCCAAGGTAATGTTGTTTGAATGTCTATTTATATAAATATAAAATATTCACAAAGTAATAAATAAAAACTATCAATGCAAAAAATATGAATGCAATCCACCCACCCACCTTCCGAAAATAAAAATGGCTACTGACATGTTTTTTCTACAAAAACTGTTTGACACCAGAACTGTTCAGTACAGACTAAACATTTGTATATTTGCTAAGAATGTTACTTATAGATGCAAATGGTAACAAAACAAAAAACAAACAAAAACTAAAAATTCAATAAATACTGAAAGAAAAACGGTTTACTTACATATCTATCTCACTCAATCGAAGATTGTTTAAAACCAGAAGTCGTTAATTTTATGTTCATTTTTGTAAAGTAGGTTTTATTATTTTTTATTCTTTAACAAAGATTAATTTTGAAAAATAATTTAATTATTACAGTATCGTTAGGTCAATAATTATTAAGTGAACTATAGAAATTTTGTTATTCAAGATGGCATATATGAGCAGGTCCACACGTAAAAGGATCGAGTAAAATTAATGTTTTGATGTGTATATTATGTGTATATTTAGAAATTAAAATGTTTTAATGTTTTTGTAACTGTTTTGTAGTCTAATCCATTTTATGCTGACCGACACCAATACCTCAAAGAAATGGTGGCTGGATAGAATATGTAATCGATGAACTTGATTGGATTTTTTTTTAATTCTGGCAAACAACACAATGATAATTTTTTTAAAAGACTGGCTAATCGGAATCAAATATCGGTTTGGCAGATTCATTGCTATTTAGGTCTACCTTGGAAAATCCAACCGATTTAATTTTATATATTAGAAAAAATAAGATATGCTTGATTATTATGAATTTTAAACACACCTGCTAGGCGTAAGGGTGGGTAGTGTGGGTTATATTTATTTTACTTAAGTTTTATGAAAAGGGGGAACTCAAAGCCCTTTGTGAAAATTCAGATACCTATGGTTCTGTTGAAAATTTAACCATTTCCTTTGGCCTATTTTAATCTCCCATTTAGAAATTCAAATATTTCAGATTTGAATGAAATCTGATCCATAGTTATTTTATTTTATTATAATGAGTCATCACTTACCAAGGACAAAAGCCATTCGAGGATAAGGGTTAATGAGATTGTCAGTTGGATGATAAACAATGTTATGAGAAGATTGAAAACGATGAATAGAATGGACAACATTTGATTACTTAAGAGGACGGCTCCACATGTATTTGGTGACATTGGTTTTGAAATAGACGACCATTTTGTAGTCTGCAGAGAAAATCATTTTCAAACACTTTGTTTCTCCTTTACATTACTGGTTATTGGCCTCACCAAACTCTTTTGGTTCTCGTAGAACTTAGCTGTTGATTCAAAAGGGGCGATATGTCGTATTTACTTAGATCTGATTCTCGATCACCGTCGCCCTATACTGACCACTCGTGCGCGCTTTTCAGTCGCTGTGGTCGCCAATATTCGTACTGCCTTTTCTCGCCTGCAACCATTGTGTCGCACTGCTATGTTGTCTCCGTCACCGCCGACGCCGTCGCCCGTACTCTTTCTGCTTGTGTCGCTGCCGTCGCTCGCGGCGTGTTAACATTTTCGTGCTGTTGTCTTTGCTCTCTGAAATCAATTTCTTAAAGTATAACAAGTCTTCTTCTGTTTTAAAGAGCCGCTTTTATTTAACTACTTTAATTGGCCGACCTGAACGAGTTCGCTGCAATCGAGAGAGAGGTTTACGCTAACTAGTTCACTAGTTAATATTCTTAATTACTTGAGAAGGAGGAGTATGGAAGATTTACTAATTGGCTCTTAGATTTCCGTCATTCGGAATCTTTCTCGTAACCGCTACATATTTGGCGATGTTGACTCTCTCGCTTCAAAGTCAAATCTGATTCAATCTCGATTTAATTCTCCCACGCCAAACTCTCGCTACCAAATCTCGCGATCAACACGCAGGTGTGATGTCAACTTCTGACCTCTCATAACCTTCAGGTTACTCAACGTCAACACGCACCGTGGGAAAACACATCGAACCAAATTGCACGGAATGACTCCGCCACAAATCGCGCAAGTCAAACCCGTCTCAAATAGTCAAATAGATGCGTCCAAGCCATTATCTAACACTATTTATCTATTCAAGTTAGGCTTTTTTTCTATAACACAAAATATATACTAAAATATACTTTAGTTCTGAGTTAGGCTTAAAAAACAATCTGTTTTCATTGTTCTAATTAGCTGTCATTTGTAGTTAGCTGAACAAGTCACCCATCTCTCGCTTAGCTATTGATATATTTCTCTCACCCCTTCTCATTCTATGATGATTCAACCACGTTCTAATCTATCTTTATCTCTGTAAGCATTTAAAGAAAGAGTGATTCTCTTTTTTTAACATCATCATCTAATTTACATACATATGTAAATTGGATGGCAATATAAGTAACTTTATTACTATTTATATAAGAATAATAAAGAATGATAATATGTCTATGTAATTTTTTTTTAACATAATTCACCCAAACATAATTTACTGTAAACGTAAGGGTTAGAATGTAGGTTTAGTGTGTCATCCTAAGTTGGGAACTGTGTAGCAAGAAGTCTGTTTACATTAGTTTTAAATTTCTGCATGTCAGTACAGTCGAGGAAACAGGAAGCATGGAGGGAGTTCCAAAGGCCGGCAGCACGAGGAAAGAAGCTATTGGTGTAGAAGGCTCTCCGGCATCTAGGTATCTCCACAGTGAATGGATGGGACTTAGCCGATTGTCGAGTTGGTCTAGTGTATTTATGTCGAGGGGGCACCAGAGCAGCCAGTTCATCGGAGCACAATCCATTGAAGTATTTGTAAAACAAGCACAAGGATGCAACATGGCAGCGATGGGACAGGGGCTGGAACTTGGTTGACAGTGAGGGACCTATTAAGTTGGCGACTTTTTTTTGGACCTTGTCTAAGAGCGAGAGACTAGTGGATGATGCACCAGCCCAGATGTGGCAACAATACTCCATGCATAGGCGGATGGTGACTTTGTAGAGATACAGGATAATGTCAGATATGAGAAGTTTACTAGCACGGTAGAGGCAACCCATCTTCTTTGCTGCAGCCTTGGCAATGTCTTCAATGTATTTGTTCCAATTCATGTTGCCTGTGAAGGTTAGGCTGAGGAGTTTGAATGTTGAATTCTCAGATAGAGTGTTATTTGCCATGACAATCGATGGTTGAACAACAACAACAACTACTACTACTACTACTACTAGCAAGACCCTGTGGATATTCCATGATACTTTCTCCATCAATCTGTATAATTTACTGTTATTTATTATTTCAAAAGGAATATTATTATTGTCAATACCATTAAGAAAGAAATGACTCTTTTTTTGTTTTCTGTAAAGATATAAAACGAATATGTGTCTTCTATATTTATTAATTTATTTAAAATTGTAGCAATTTAATTCTTTTTAAAACAATAAAAATGATTATCAGCTAAATATTCTTCAAATCAATAAAACGAATGTCACTTTTCGAAATGCATTTAAAATTGTTTCGGTCGACATAATTTGATTTTGGAATAATTCATTTTAAAATGGGTAAAGTCTGAATTGTTTATCTTAGCAACATCAGATTAATCACCATCTTTGTTGATTGGACAATCTCATTTTTTTAAACGTGCGAAAGGTGATAACATACGTACGAACAAGAAATGCCTTAGCATATTATTATATATATATATATATATATATAGAAGAAGAAGAAGAAGAAGAAGAAGAAGAAGAAGAAGAAGAAGAAGATGATGATGATGATGATGATGATGATGATGATGATGATGAAGAAGAAGAAGAAGAAGAAGAAGAAGAAGAAGAAGAAGAAGAAGAAGAAGAAGAAGAAGAAAAAATAAAATAAAAAATAAAAAATAAAAAATCTTAAGGAAAATCCTCGAATGGTGAAACCAACCCACATAAGCTACGAATGCTAACCAGTCACATGGAAGTTGCAATAGGAAAAAAACAAAAACACAGAAAGAACACCACCACACGAAACCAAGGAACAGAAAAGGCAGGAAATTTCATACCCCCCCCCCCCCCCAAAAAAAAAATGATGGCACCAGCCTTGGCTGATACCACATAAAATAGTCATGAAGGGTCAAGGAGGATGGAAAGACCGAGGAGGGAGAGCACTAACCAGACCTCCACTGAAAAAGGACTGGGACCTTGGGGAGGCTTATTGCCACCCAAATCCCAGAGGAGACCAATGGGCGTTGCCAGCGAGAAATCGATGGTTAGCGTCTGTTGTGATAACACAAAGTCATTTGCAATAGTTATTGAAAGAGATGGAGAGTACTGGAAATCTGGGTAGACTTGTTGTCACTCAGACTCCAGAGAACACCACCAGTGATTATCAGTGAGCAATCACTGATTACCTGTGTGGGAACTCCTAGTGAGTACAAATAATCTATATATTAATCCGATAGCGTGTGTGTTTTTGTGTCACGCTTACATCAAAAGCTCTGCGCATGCGTGCTGCACCTAGATTTGGAAAAGCATTCAAGTCACTTAATTTTCGTAATATTTTCAAGTATTTCCCTTTGGTGCAATGGTTAGCGACGTAGGATTTTGACGTCGGCCCGACTGGTTTATAGTACGATCCCAACTAACCTCTATGATTTTTTTTTCTCCATCGAAGGAGGGGGGGGGGGGGAGGGGACGACCGGGAAGACACATTAATACGATAGCGTGTGTGTTATTTTGTGTGTCATGCTTACATCAAAAGCAACGACCTTCCGAATCTTTGTATGCTTCTCATGAATTGGAGCCAAATTTAATTTAATCTAAAGCATTTACAAAGTAAGGTTTAATCGTCAATATCAGAATTAGTCGATCAATCAAATCGAGAAAAAAGTCGGACGGACGGACGGACACAAAACCGCTTTTATAGGTTAGGAACAAGATAATTAGTATTGAAAACATCATTTCGTGTAATTTACACAGGTCCCGCTAGTAATAATAATTATAACAGTCTCTCTTCAAAATTTCCCATGTCTTTTTTATGGCAAGCCATGACCAATTGGACAATCCATGGCCGACTGGACAATCTGTGTAGATAGCTTCCTGTAAAAATGATACCTAGATTATGTTAGTTTTTTTTTTTTTGACGATAAAATGTTGCTGCCGCATGCGATCTGTTTTGAGGTAAGAAAGCTGTTGTTCTATTTAGCATGTTATTCCAGACACAAACTCATTTAAAACTGTGCAATTATTTACAACACTTTCTTGGCAGTATTAGTTTTTGACTGTCCACAAGTTCTTAGTTGGTGTCAGTATCCATGTCGTAAACAAACCTGGATCAGGGTACCCTGACTCCTATGAGACAGTGAACGGGACCTTACAGAAAGCCAAAGTGATGTAAACTTTCAACGAACGAACTTTACTAATCTAACATCACTACGACCACTCTTCATAATCTCTACAACCCCTTTCTCACATAAGAAACATTGTTAGTCTTTCGCAACTCTATCGTTATTTCCATGGAAGATGCTTGACTGAGCTCCAATCTCTGATCCCTCCTTGTAAAACATTTACAGCAAGAACTCATCTTTCTACTAAAACAGAAAAAACACTTTCCTTTCTTCCTCCATGTGCCTAGCATCCAGTCAAAGTTAGCTTGGGTCCTAATCGTAAGAAGTACTTAAGTTTTAAAAGGAGTGTGTTACACATACTTTTCTTAACTCTTCTTTTTCTTGTCCATGCTCCCGGGCAACACTGAATAACCATGCTAGTGTAGTAAAGAAAAGTGGATTAGTGAATGGAACTTACAGAAAGTGTAAGGTCAACTTACTTAAACTTTGATGGACAAATGGACAAATGGACCAAAGAATTGAATTGATATAACCTTTAATGAAAAAACTTTCAACGAATACACCATTTTCAACAAACATCTCCTGACTGATTTTGCCCCTTTCAGATGTGAGACGGGAAGTTGCCAGCTGAGTAGAAATCACAAAGGCTATCAGTGATGAACGCCATCTTCTTCATAGACGTGACGACTGAAGTCAAGGAAAAGCTTACTCAGCCATGTTGAACCCTTAACAACATCTCAGGAAAAGACCAGACTACAGCTGTGGATCAGACGACTAGAGAAATCCCCCCCACCCCTCCTACTAACATGGGACCCCCCCCCCCTTCGTAGGCCTTCCCTCCAGGTTCAGAGGCACCCTGGCTCCAGTGGAAAACATTCAATCACCTGAGAATGGGAATGGGGCGATCAAAAGTTGCTATGACTAGATGGGACTACAAAACTGACCTAATCATCTGTGAATGTGGAGAGTAGGACCATACGATGCAACATTGCTAAATTGTTTGCCCTCTACTGCTCAACTGATGCAGCTTGGAAGATCTTGCAGCGTACAACAATAATGCAAACGACTGCGTAAAAAAGTGGGAAACTGTCGTATGACACTTCAACAACACACAAAGAAGAAGAAGAAGTGAATTCCAAAGAATTTGTTATATTAGATTGCCTCAAAAAAGAGAACAAATATTAGATTGCCTCAAAAAAAGGAAAACAAATACTGAACTGACTATGCGAAATATTGAGCACAAAATTAAGCATTTGCATAACCGTATATGGCTCACTTTGTTGTTCCGGTTGTTTGGGGTAGCCACTATCCCCTTTTCAACACTGACATAGCATACAAATCGACAGCACTGCAATTGGCGTAAGCATCCATTATTATGGGAGGGGGGTAGTAAGCAGTCAATTATTCATGGGAGCTCCATTATAAGCCATTCAGACCAATAACACACCTCTATGTGAGATTTTTATGTTTTTTCACATTTTTGCATTCAATTTCTAAGTATTCTAATTTCTAAGCCTGAATCAAGAATTGAACTGTAAACTTTGCAGCTGAATTCTTTAACTTTGAGCCTGAACCAGTAATTGAATCATGAATTCTTTGACAGAATTAAAACCCTAAACTTTTTAACAAAATTCTTTAACTCTGAGCCTGATTCAGTAATTCAAACATAAACTTTGCAACTGAATTCTTTAACCTTCATCCTGAACCAGTAATTAAACCATAAACTTGGTATTTGTTTAGTTGAATTGTTTGATCTTGATCCTGAACCAGTAATCGAACCATAACCTTTGCATTGTTTAGTTGAATTGTTTGATCTTGATCCTGAACCAGTAATCGAACCATAACCTTTGCATTGTTTAGTTGAATTGTTTGATCTTGATCCTGAACCAGTAATCGAACCATAACCTTTGTATTTGTTTAGTTGAATTGTTTGATCTTGATCCTGAACCAGTAATCGAACCATAACCTTTGCATTGTTTAGTTGAATTGTTTGATCTTGATCCTGAACCAGTAATCGAACCATAACCTTTGCATTGTTTAGTTGAATTGTTTGATCTTGATCCTGAACCAGTAATCGAACCATAACCTTTGCATTGTTTAGTTGAATTGTTTGATCTTGATCCTGAATCAGTAATCGAACCATAACCTTTGCATTGTTTAGTTGAATTGTTTGATCTTGATCCTGAACCAGTAATCGAACCATAACCTTTGCATTGTTTAGTTGAATTGTTTGATCTTGATCCTGAATCAGTAATCGAACCATAACCTTTGTATTTGTTTAGTTGAATTGTTTAATCTTGAGCCTAAACCCGTAATTAAACTATAAACTTTACGTTCAAACTCTTGACTTACAAAGCTTTTCCAAAAAAACTACTTATGTAAATTGCTATTCATTCTTGTTTTTTTTCCGCTCCAGATCCGAGTGACCGTGTGACGAATCTGCAGGTTGTCGACAGTGACAATTCCAGTGTAACCCTGAAATGGGATCCAATTTTACAACCAAACGGAATTATTACGCACCATTATGTTTATTATCAGAGAGTAAGTACCTTCTATTTCTCTCACGCTTTCTCAGTTTATCCATAACTAGTTGGATATACCCAGCGTTGCCCAATCAAGTCATTTTAGTTTTTTAATTTTTATTTCTTTGCACATTTTTTAAACTTATACAGAAAAGGAAATAAAATTTTAGTTGTGAAGGAGACAACTCCTTTTTAATTCTTCAATTAAAAATATGAGTTATTCTCCTTGCTGATTTTGATTTTTCGGGCATAATTAAAAAATATTTCTCTTGTCACACACTCTCTTTCTCTGTCTCTTTGTTTTTAAGTCCTTTCCCCCCTTTCTCTCTATATATCATTAATAGTTTTCTCCTCCCCCATTCTCTCTCAAAACCTTCTGGGACATTGAGGTACAAACAGAAAAACTCATCCCCGCAATGAGACCAGACATAATAATAGTCAACAAGAAGGAAAAAAAGCTGCCAATTCTTAAATTTCACCATTCCATCAGTTCCCAGGGTAAATATCAAAGAGGCAGATAAGCGAAATAATACATGGAACTTACCAGAGAATGGAAAGGAATTTGGAACATGAAGAAAATCACTATAATACCAATAATCATAGAAGCATGAGGAACTGCCTCGAAAAAACCTGGAAAAAAGACTAGAAGAAATTGGAATCAAAGGGGAGATTGAGACAATAAAATGCACAGCAATGATGAAAACAGCAGAAATCTTGAGGAAACTCCTCAACTCCGAAAACCAACTCACATAACACACGAACGCTAACCAGACACAGGTAAGCTGAAATAGAAGTAGAAACGAAAAAGATAGAAAAAACATCACATGAGCCCAAAGAAACTGAAACTGCTAGACACCCCCATAAACTGATTACTCACTCCTTGTTAAAAAGGAACACACACACACATGTGGTGAGATCAGCCTCGGCTGGCACCACACAAAACTGTATTAAATAGATTCATAAATAATTTCCGTTTTATGATCTTTAATTAAATTTACAATACAAATCGAATAAACAAATTTTAATTAATTGCATATTCGCCATTATTTTCAATGGCTTTTTCCCATTTACCAATTGACTTCTTAATGCCATCCGAATCAAATGAAGATGGTCTTGATTCAAAGAAACTTCAGATGTGAATTTTCTGCCTTGAGCTGCATTCTGTAAACGCCTAAAGAGGTGAAAATCAGTCGGAGAAAAAAAAATTTTCTGCTCCACTTTTGCGGTGTGTGGTCTTGTATTGTCATGGAGAAGAACAACCTTTTTCCTATTGAAAAGTTTTTTTCTTCTCATTTTCGTCCACTGCAATTGCTCAACATACAAGTTTGCATTTAGTGTTTGGTTAACCCTAACCCTAAAAACTCATGATGGATAATACCAAACTTTCTTCCATAGATCTGAGGTTTCGGGGTGAGTTATGGAGATTTACCTTTAACCCACATTTGCATGGAATAATTATCATAGGAAACCCATTTTTAATCACCTGTTATGACACAATCAAGTAAGGGCTCATTTCGCTGTCTGGAAAGATGATTTGTTACGATGGAAAGAAGATTTGCCTTGTTTATCTCACTGAAGGAATAAGGAAACCAGGCGCCTAGTCTGCTAATCTTACCCATCTTTTCTAAGTGGTGGCATATAGTATTGAGTTCTTCTGCCAATTCAACTAGTGCTTAGATGAGGATCATTCTCCACTAACATGTTTAAAACATCTTCAGCGATGTCCAATCGGCACCCAGTCTTAGGCTCAAATCTTCAGAATTAAACTTTATAAACCAATTTCTTACTTGTTGATCTGTTATGATATCTTGGCCATATATGCATATGTTGCATTTCTTACTTGTTGATCTGTTATGATATCTTGACCATATATGCATATGTTGCATTTCTTGCTTGTTGATCTGTTATGACATCTTGGCCATATATGCATATGTTGCATTTCTTACTTGTTGATCTGTTATGATATCTTGACCATATATGCATATGTTGCATTTCTTGCTTGTTGATCTGTTATGATATCTTGGCCATACATATGTTATGCATATGCTGCATGTTTTCCTCGCTTTCTCTGCTGCACCATTTTCTCGTTTAAACTCACTCGAATATGCAGCTTCAGTCTTTCCATATTAAGGGTTATAAATTTATAATTTTATTGCAATACAAGTTATAAAATCTCTGAAAAATAGAAAGAGACCTTTTATTAAAATTTAGACCAGTAAACCTAAACGTGAGCTGTTTTAAAATGACCAAAAATACGCTTCTTAATTATATCAACAAAATCGGAAATTATTTATGAATCGTCTAAATATATATATATATATATATATATATATATATATATATATATATATATATATATATATGAGGATAAAATAAACAATATATCATGAAATGAAATGTCGTGGAGACAGAATGTATGAAAGACAAAATGGAAAAACAATTAAATAAAGGAAGAAATAAAAATCAAACGAAAGATTTGACCGGTTTCTTAAATTGTATCAAAAAAGATCTCAACTTCTTTCGACTCTGTTCTTCAGAAAGATCGATCACGATTTCATTTTGGAAGATACACTATTTCTTGGCACCGGTTACAGAGAACATAATTCTGGTTAGTTTTAGTGGAAATGGTACCTTTTCTTAAACCTACATTATCAACAAATTTTTTCTATAAATAAATGAAAATTATTTTGCCGTGTATTTCTACGAAAAAATTGTCTTCTTCCTTTTTCTTCTCATAATGATATTTTCTGCAGTTCTATCATTCTAACTTTTTACATGTTCTGTGTAGCTGCTTCTTTGTTCGCCATCTTTGATTTTCCAATCATTTGATGTTAACATGTTGCAGTTGATATAAATGATGAATTGCTTACTGCCACCAGTGATAACAGTCGGCCACGTCCGTGAAAGTGTCTGCGGTGAAAACAGTGATGGTGGATTTTCCAAACATCCAGGACAGTGAGGTGAGCTGTGTCTGGTTATAGAAATGATTCGTTTTTCACAAACGGTTTTAAGCAGACATCCAGGGCAGTGAAGTGATTTGCAGCCGATTATGTAAATGATTTGGAGACGGGGGCTCAATAAAGCAGGCGTCATTCGCTATTCGGCAGTTGATGTGGTGCCTCCTTTTTAGTTCTAGTTCATTTTTGTTGCGATAACCAGTGTTCTGTTTACGGCAGTGTTCATTGAAAACAGCGTTTCTTAAAAATGTGTAGCTCTTGGTCCGTTCAGTCATCGAAGTTTGACACCTTTTGGCTTCCTGTAAGTCTCGTTCACTGTTCCATGGGAGTCATACCACAAGTTGTACACTGATTAAGTTTTATTTATGACAGTCCTCATTATTGAGGTCTCATCTATCTCCATCGTCTTACACTTCTTGCACACAAATTAGTTATCATCACTCAACCTAACACATCACTCATTAAGTCTTGGGCCTGACCTAATAACCCTAACTCTAACCCTGACATATATAATAAAAAAAGTTAATATGTGCCATTTGAAGAGTAATTTTATAAAAATCATGTCAAAATTTTATGCCAGTCAGATTATTAATTACAAATTACTGTTATTTAAGTGAAGTTACTGTTACAAATTTTTAAAACAATGGAAAAATCTGAATTTCATGTATCGCTAAAGCACTGTCTTCCGATCAGAAAAAATACTGTTCAAGCAAATGCTGCATTTAAACCTTGTGCCATACGTGAAACACATGAAATTTCATAATCTTAACTTGTTAGCTGAGCTCTTGATTGCATCTTTTGCATGATCCTGCTAGAGTGAGGAAACACTGCCTGCAAATATCAAAGAACTAAATCAAGAGAAAAACAGTTGCTTAATCTTCGTTCCAAACCAATGTTCACAGAAACTACTAAAACTTCTCCGTCTTTGAGTCATTTGACGTCACATCCATTTCTATCAATTCCCACAGTGTAGTAAAATCTAATCCCGAGTTCACCAAGTTGACCCCAACGAAACTTTCATTTCCTTTTATTTTCAACTAACCAATTTATATACTAGTGGGTCTACTAGCCCAATATTTCACACAAACTTGATATTCAGACTCCGCTTCATCCGAAACAGAGGTTGTCTGCTGACTTTAAACGTGGTCGAACAGACACAAATAATGCGGAATTGAAGTTGATAATACCAGAAGGTATTCACCACTTTGCATGAAAATTTGTCAATGAGAAAGCTGTGTTCAAAGTGGGTGCTGCGTTTGTTCACAGTCGATCAAAGCAACAACGCATCAACGATGCAGAGCATTATTTTGCAATTGTTTCAATGTAATACAAAGGAGTTTTTGCATCAATATGTGACAATGGATGAAACATAAATCCACCACTTAATTCCGGGGTTAAATTGACAGTCAGCTGAGTGGACAGCAGCATGTGAAAGCCGTCCAAAGTGACTGAAGACACAAACATCAGCAGGCAAGGTTTTGACCTCCACATTTTGGGATGCGCAAGATATTTGTTCATCGATTACCTACAGAATTATTGGTGCGTTTGAAGACAGAAATCGACAAGAATCGACCACAAATTAAGAAGAAAAAGTGATTTTTCACCAAAATAAAGCACCGTATCACAAATCGATCGCAACAATGGCAAAACTATATGAATTGCACTTCGAATTACTTCTGCATCCACCTTATACTCCAGATTTAACCCCGAGTGATTACTAGTTGTTTGCAGACCTCAAAAGAATGCTCCAGGGAAAGAGATTTGGCTCCAATGAAGAAGTTATATTGGAAACTGAGACGTTTTTTGAGGCTAAAGACAAATCGTTCTACAAAAAAGTCATCAAATTGTTAGAGAAGCGTTGGAATCAATGTATCACACTAGGGTGAGACTATGTTGATGAATAAAGTCAAATTGATGAATTTTGATTGAAAGTTGTTGTTTTATAAATTAGACCAATGGCTTATTGATTGATGAATTACCTGTAATTCCATTGCATTTTTTGTGTACCCAATGCTTACAAATACCACGAGAAATTGATGAATAAACATTCTTACTTGAGTGGAAACTACTTAAAGACATAAAACTCGTACGCACGAGCAGCTACAACTAGGCTGCTGTGATATACACTTCACAAAAAAATAATCTTTTGCTACAACTAGGCTGATGTGATATACACTTCACAAAAAAATAATCTTTTGTTACAACTAGGCTGCTGTGATATACACTTCACAAAAAAATAATCTTTTGCTACAACTAGGCTGATGTGATATACACTTCACAAAAAAATAATCTTTTGCTACAACTAGGCTGCTGTGATATACACTTCACAAAAAAATAATCTTTTGCTACAACTAGGCTGCTGTGATATACACTTCACAAAAAAATAATCTTTTGCTACAACTAGGCTGCTGTGATATACACTTCACAAAAAAATAATCTTTTGCTACAACTAGGCTGCTGTGATATACACTTCACAAAAAAATAATCTTTTGCTACAACTAGGCTGCTGTGATATACACTTCACAAAAAAATAATCTTTTGCTACAACTAGGCTGCTGTGATATACACTTCAAAAAAAAAAAATCTTTTGTTACAACTAGGCTGCTGTGATATACACTTCACAAAAAAATAATCTTTTGCTACAACTAGGCTGCTGTGATATACACTTCACAAAAAAATAATCTTTTGCTACAACTAGGCTGCTGTGATATACACTTCACAAAAAAATAATCTTTTGCTACAACTAGGCTGCTGTGATATACACTTCACAAAAAAATAATCTTTTGCTACAACTAGGCTGCTGTGATATACACTTCACAAAAAAATAATCTTTTGCTACAACTAGGCTGCTGTGATATACACTTCAAAAAAAAAAAATCTTTTGTTACAACTAGGCTGCTGTGATATACACTTCACAAAAAAATAATCTTTTGCTACAACTAGGCTGCTGTGATATACACTTCACAAAAAAATAATCTTTTGCTACAACTAGGCTGCTGTGATATACACTTCACAAAAAAATAATCTTTTGCTACAACTAGGCTGCTGTGATATACACTTCACAAAAAAATAATCTTTTGCTACAACTAGGCTGCTGTGATATACACTTCACAAAAAAATAATCTTTTGCTACAACTAGGCTGCTGTGATATACACTTCACAAAAAAATAATCTTTTGCTACAACTAGGCTGCTGTGATATACACTTCACAAAAAAATAATCTTTTGCTACAACTAGGCTGCTGTGATATACACTTCAAAAAAAAAAAATCTTTTGTTACAACTAGGCTGCTGTGATATACACTTCACAAAAAAATAAACTTTTGTTACAACTAGGCTGCTGTGATATACACTTCACAAAAAAATAATCTTTTGCTACAACTAGGCTGCTGTGATATACACTTCACAAAAAAATAATCTTTTGCTACAACTAGGCTGCTGTGATATACACTTCACAAAAAAATAATCTTTTGCTACAACTAGGCTGCTGTGATATACACTTCACAAAAAATAATCTTTTGCTACAACTAGGCTGCTGTGATATACACTTCACGAAAAAATAATCTTTTGCTACAACTAGGCTGCTGTGATATACACTTCACAAAAAAATAATCTTTTGCTATTTTTACTATTTTTTTTATTTGTATCAAAAATGCATTTCTCAAAATTTTTATTAATTTACAATCTGTGTTTGAAAACCAAAACCAAAACGAAATTGAAATTATTTTAATATTAATTTTGTTATTCCGTTTCAGTCTGGAGGCATGCCGCATCAAACATCTACAGACGCTTCGAATACGAAAATCATGTTAGGTCTGCAGCCTTTATCAGTGTACACTTTTAGCGTTTCCGCTTGCAATAGTGTCGGCTGTTCTAATCAATCAGCAGAAGTTTCTGCCGCATTAGAAGGAAGTAAGTAGGAATTTTCAAATAAAATTAACCTTTTTAATGTGTGAGTTTATGTTTTTTAGTTGAACCATCCCATATTTTGA
>OY744516.1:8647240-8664220 GCA_963556195.1 Sepiola atlantica | reverse complement strand
CCGATACTACATGCTAGAGGTGTTGTATGACAACAAAGTCTTTCGTCACTACAATGAGACCAAGAAATTGCACAATACAACCATCCTATGTGACTCATACGATGACATCTTGGTCACGGTTAATGTCACGGTTGTTATAAAATATAATAATTCTTTCATTTATGGAAGCACAGTTAAAACATTCCCAAATATGTGCCAAAAAAGTAAGTATATCTGCTGCGGCAGCATTTTTGTTTTGTGTATGGGAGTGTGTATCTCTCTCTCTCTCTCTCTCTCTCTCTCTCCTCCCCCCTCTCTCCCCCCCTTCTCTCCATTCTTTCTCTCTCCCCCTTCTCTCCCCCCTTCTCTCTATTCTTTCTCTCTCCCCCCTTCTCTCTATTCTTTCTCTCTCCCCCCTTCTCTCCCCCCTCCCCCTTCTCTCTATTCTCTCTCCCCCTTCTCTCCCCCTTCTCTTTATTCTCTCTCTCCCCCCTTCTCTCTTTCTCCCCCCCCCCTTCTCTCTCTCCCCTGATTGCTCGAGCTATGATCTTACCACAACTGCTACAATAATTACTTCAAAATCAGGCCCCAGCACAAGATCTTGAGACATCCATTCTCAAAGAAATAGAATCAACTGGATCTCATTTTGGTGAGATGAGTAGCCATTAGAAACGCCCTTTACACACATTCTTTCCACAGCGTGGACTATGACACTATTCCTTGGTGTGTTGCCAGATCAAGTTCCGACACAGACGGTTCCACCATGGCAAGAAGCAGGGAATCCTTGCATCGATGTCAGTAAGATATGCCAGACAGACCTTGTGCAATAGTTTTCCAATAGGTTTGCGAACGAGTGGGAAATCTCACAGACTGGAGCATCTACCGCAGAGAAGTGTGCGACCTTACAGGACACCATACACAACATCGCCTTTGTCACTTTTGGGAGAGAGACCTCAAAGTCACCTGATTGGTTTGTGGCAAAGTTTGCAGAGATGACACCTGTCATTAGCAGAATACAAAGCAGTCACTCAGCAAGGGAAACCTGCAGATTCTCTGCAGCCCTTGAGTGCCTACCAATCATGAAAGACCTTGACACTGAACCAACCATATAGGAGCTTAGCAGGCCCATTGACCTGGCAGTGATGGGGTCCCTCCTGACTTGGTCAAGCACTGGATGACTATCCTGCTGCTTTCATTGCACAATCCTCTATCAGTGAAGGGGTTGTATCTCAGGACATGAGAAACGCCAAGATCATCAGCCTCTCCAAGAACAAGGATAAGCGATGTCACTGCAACAACTACTCAGCATCGTGGGCAAAGACTTCACTCAGGTTTGCCTGAAGAAACTTGCTGAACGTGTCTACCAAGAGACGTAGTGTGGTTTTCGAGCTGAAAGATCATGCAGAAAAAGTACATCACTTTTATTGATCTCACCAAGGCATTTGACCTTGTCAGTAGAGAAGGCCTCTTCAGAATCCTGCACAAGATTGGCTGTCCACCAAAGCTGCAGAGCTTGATTGAGTCCTTTCACAGTAATATCCAGGGGACTGTGCGATTCAATGGCGGCAGCTAAGTCCTTCAAGATCAAACAAGGCTGCATCATCATCACTCCCACTTTCTTCAGGATCTTCTTTGCTCTGCTTCTGAAGGAGATTTACCTGCGTACAAGATCAGATGGCAGACTGTTCAATCTTGCCCGCCTCAGAGCCAGAACTAAAGTGCGAGAACCCGTTGTCAGGGACATATCTTTTGACGATGATATCGTGGTAACAACTCACACCCACTGTGAACTTCAGTCGCTGATGGACCGCTTTTCCAAGACTTGCAAAAACTTTGGGATGACCATCTGCTTGAAAAAAAACAGAACGTTCTAGGTCCTAGAATCTAGGACAAGGTACCGAAACACCGTCAGTTCACATAGCTTGGTTCCACATCACTTCTTGACGCAGAGATTGACAGGAGAATTGAGAAGACAACCATAACCCTTGCATGCCTCATAGCACTGTTGCTGAAGATCAAGATGGTGGTGTGCAATGCCTGTATCATCAACATGTATGTTAGGCACAAAAGGCATCTGAACACCTTCTACATAAGAAGCATCCACCGCACTCAAGACAGTGTGCCCAACACTGAGGTCCTGTTTCAAGCAGGTCTGCCCAGCATGTTCACACTACTCAGACAGCGCAGACTATGTGGGCTGGGCCACATCCATCATATGGCCAGATGGCCACATCCACGAAGATCTCCTGCATGGAGAGTTGGCCTCTGGAAGGAGACACACCAGGTGGCCACAGCTGCGGTACCGCAATGTTATGAAGCACAGTCTTGGGAGAGCTTGGTAACCAACTGATTGAAATGGAGAGAAACGCTGACCAAACACATCAAGTTAGGGGAGGAGAAGCTGACATGTCAACACATAGAGGCGAGCCCGCAGAAAGCAAAGCGACGGCTCCAGCGTACCAGAGACGGAACATAAATGCAACCTCTGCAACAAAGACGGTCACTCCCGCATTAGTCGCTACAGCCTGAAACATTGATGCTCCAACATAACAGACATATTACTTATGGTGAACCTGACCGACAGAGGCCTACTGACAGCTGCACAAAACAATGCAATCAAAACGAACTACATAACGAAGCAAGATAGACAAGACCCAGGAAAAAAGCATAATCTGACGACCAGAGAGGAAGACCCCCAATGGAAGGGCATGCAGGGTACTGGAATCCTCTGGGAACATTGAGTACTCAATGGTAAACAGCTGTTGTGAGAATTCGAAGTGATTTGCAATGGTTTTCAAAGAAGCGAAAGTACGAGAAATATGGGGAGACTTGTTGTCACTCAGACTCCAGGGAACACCATCTGTTGTTGCCATTTAGCGATCAAGTGAAAACTCCTAGTGAGAGTAAATGATAAGAATTATACCGCATCTCAGAAATATCGTCATATTATTAATTTGATCTTTTTTAGGTGAATCAAATTTGGTGCTGTATATTTTGCTTGGCCTTTATGTCCTCTCTTCATCATCTTCTGCTGCGGATATTGCTTGTGAGTATTTATTATTATTATTATTATTATTATTATCTATTATTATTATTATTATTATTATTATTATTATTATTATTATTATACCAAAGCTGAGTTAATCAACGTTTGTTTCCTGGAGTCTTTTTTCCTATATATTTTAATCACACAACATACATGCTAAAATATTCTTTAGTTCTGAGATTGAGTTATGTTTAAAAAAAAAGAATTTTATTCCTCTAATTAGCCATAATTTGTAATTAACTGAAAAAGGCGCCAGTCTCTCTCTCTCTCTCTCTCTCTTAGCGATCTATATATTTCTCTCATCCTCTCACTGTGTGTTGATTTGGTTGATTTTCTGCATTATTAGGCAGATGAAATTTTCATTTTCATTTTAGAAGAGTCAGTTGAAAGGGGAGATAATTCAAACCCATAAGGAAAATCCAGAGAATTAGTAAGAAAATAAATTTTAAAAAGAGTACTTATGCAGTTTACGGCCCGAGCTGAAATAATAACGTTATAATTTAGAAAGCCATTCTTAGCATGGGGAGGTGTGGGGGGGGGGGGGGGGATTAACTATTCTGTAATTTTACCTAACAATTTAATAAACAAAATAGTTAAGCAACCTCCCCCACCTCCCCATGTTAAGGATTTTCTTATGGGTTATGGTTACAACAAAAAAAAAAAACGTTTGAATTATCTCCCCTTTCAACTGACTCTTCTAAATTAGAGATTAAAATTTCATCTGCCGTAATAATATAGAATAATATAGTTGATTCTGTTAAATATGCAGTGTGTACCAAAAGGTCATTTAACAAGAAATAGGTGCACCTGGCATCAGGACGCACCTGGAAAAAACATAACATGATCGATTGTGAAAAATAAAATAAGGTGGGCCACCTGGAGGGAAGAAGAACAAATATGTTGGATTGTCATTCATTGAAACATTGTCGCTAAATAAAATGCTCCGGGGAGCGTGGCTACATTTACAGTGCCGTCCCATGTGGACTTTCGGGTGGTCACAAGTTGTTATATAATAACAACCCGAAATTGATATCAGAGTTGGTTGGCGATTTTGGGCGCGAGAAGAATCACCTGTCAAATACCTGTACGTGCATCTTCCTACCTTACAAACCACCATCTCTCACCATCACCAACTAAAGATATAACAAAAAGAGAGAGGAAAGTAGACTCTTTTAACTGGCGATGAAAAATTCAGAGGCAAAATAATCGCACTGAAAGGCGAACCATTAGCATGGCAGTGACAGAACCAGTAATCTATGCCAAGATACCTCAGGGGACACAAATCCATGCCCATCATAGCACTTGAGAATACTCCAACATTTAGCAAGTGCTGTTGGAGAAGTCTCTCAAGGAGCTACCCCTGAGTTCGCTCTCAGTGCCAGCCAGAAAAGCACTGTGACCTCGGCCTGTACCAAAGATACTTACAAGCCTGAAAGAAAACCCACCACCAGCGTTCAATCTCCTGGACTGCAAGCATGCTAGCTAAAATGTTAACCCTTTAAAAGCCTAATAGGGAGGGAAGGCGTAAAAAATCATGACTATCACCCTATTCTCAAAATTTAGGAAATTATATATTTAATAATATAACATATTGGATCAATATTTGCTATATATAAGTGATCTGGTAAAATATAAAATAAAATCATCCACTCAAAAATAAAAACCAATGTATATTTATTTGTATATAAATAAATGTAAATGTATCCCGTCACGCAAAAAGTTAGCGAGTAACGGTGTCGTCATTCTTGTAAGCATAACAGATTCACTATAATATCTTCTCTTGCTGTTATAAATAAGCATCCAATACAATAGGAAGCGAAATAGTGACTCTTTGCAAATGACTTGTATATTTGTGATCTTGTTCTTGTATTTGCTTTTCGTTTATCTCTGTTTTCCTCTTTATTTTTACATATTTTACACACTCAACATATCATTGGTGTGCTACATATGACTCTAGCTTGAATTGCCAGCCTTAATTGGTGCGCTTTTCACATAATTGTTAACCTTTATTGGAAAACATTTATAAAGCTGGGTATAGGGTTAACTTTATAATATTTTACTACATTTGTTCTTCGTGACTATGTAATTTTGCAGGGTGACAAAATATGCCATAAATGCAGAAATATATGAAAAATACAAAAATAACACATTACATTCAGAGTAAAGGTCAATAGCTTCTCTTGACTATACTTTATATATATATATATATATATATATATATATATATATATATATATATATATATATATATATATATATATATATATAAAGTAGATTTCACGTACAACAAAATCGTAGGATAAATTTCAGAGGAAACTTCTTTAATCAATGAAACGGACGGGTGGAAAAATAAAAAAGAAAATTGCTAAAATTTTCCTTAAAGCCTTATCATTCTGACGTTTCCTCTTAGAGGATCAGACGATAAATTTAAAAACTAAGAAATCGAATGAGATATGAGGAAAAAATGTTTTAGTTGGAGAAAACGATTCGATTGGAGATTCGATTTTCTTAGTTTTTAATTTATCATTCTGACGTTTCCTCTTAGAAGGTCAGACGATAAGGCCTTAAGGAAAATTTTTGCAATTTTCCTTCTTTTTTTTTCCACTCGCCCGTTTTATTGATTAAAAGAATGTTTCCTCTGATATATATATATATATATATATATATATATATATATATATATGTATATATATATATGTATATATATATATATATATATATATATATATATATATATATGTATATATATGTATATATATATATATGTATATATATATATATATGTATATATATGTATATATATTATATGTATATATATATATAATATATATATATATGTATATATATATATATATATATATGTATATATATATATAGTATATATATGTATATATATATATATATATATATATATGTATATATATATATATATATATATATATTATATATGTATATATATATATATTGGTATATATATATATGTGTATATATATATATGTATATATATATATATGTATATATATATATATAATGTATATTAATATATATATAAGTATATATATATATATAATGTATATATATATATATAATGTATATATATATATATAATGTATATATATATATATAATGTATATATATATATATAATGTATATATATATATATATATTGTGTATATATATATATATATACATATATATATATATATATATATAATATATATATAATAATGGATTGAATGACGGAATAAAATAAGGAATGAATCAGACTTTATTACATATCAAAGTTCAAGAGAAAGGAGTAATACTGAGTCCTTAAACCATGGATTTCAAAGAAAATCTTCTCCTTAGAGGAACCATTACTTCAATGACATTACAGTGAGTAAAAACAGAAATTCAGCTTTGAAAATATACAAAACATAAAATATATCGGCCAAAAACACACTGTTATGTTAAAATACCCCAACAAGGTACGGACTGTTCTGAGGTTCAACATTTAAAATATATCCAGGTCAAAAAGTTTTTTAAAAAACAATCCAGGTAGTAACGGTAATCTAAAATTCAAGAGTAATTCAGGCAGCAAATTTTTGTGCTATTAATGGAGTGGATGACAATGAGAATGCATAAACGCGAAATCAGAGTAATGATAATAATTAATGATAATAATTAATGATAATAATTAATGATAATAAAACAGTAAGAATCATAGAAAATACAAAAACTACATGAAGGAAGCCAGCCGGAAGGATATATAATAATAATTGAATGGAAAATAATACGACAGGGCCAGTACATGTAGAAATTTAGACGACCCTTGTAGATTATGTCTGAATGAGAAATTTTAAATCCTAAACTTTAAAGACCCCTCAAAATCTATTAAACTGTACTAGTGAGATAGCAAACAGCTGCCCTGCACAGATAAAATTTACCTTAGGCTAACAATACATTAATAGAAAAATAAATGAACAAAAAAATAAGTAAAAAAAACTAAACTAAATTAAAACCTAAAAACTTAAAAACTAAACCTGAAATAGAAAACAAGGAACCACGTGTTAAAATAAGGTCACCGATTATATTGACACAACAAAGAAACAGAGATAGGCCACTCTATAGACAACTGAACAATAGCTCCATGCATTTTAGCCTGACGATTCCCTCTGGGGATGAAACGTGGAGCCTCTGCGTGGCTTAATTGCCATAAATATATTTTCATACTTTATATACTATATATATATATATATATATTATATATATATATATATATATATATATATATATTAGTACACGTATTGTATTAGTTTTTGTAGATGTAAATCCGGTGAAACTCCAGTGTTTATAAAAAGTGCTCAAATAACAAGTAGAGCTCTTCTTTATTGTATAAATAAAAATTCATACTAAAGGTTTGTATAAATAAAAATTTTATAAAGGGAATAAGCAAAGGGAAAACTAGAGAGAACAAAAAATAATTTGTACAAGTTTGTGTTGATTTCATTTCAATATTTTGTTTCATTTATAAAACATTGTCAAGAAAGTATTTTATTGAACAGAGTCAAGTAATTACATAAAGTTGTAAACCCACCCCCTACATTCGGCCTACCATCAACCCTACTCCCTCCCATCCTAACATTATCACTTACATTACAAAATCCGCCTTTGGTCCTTTTTTTTCTCCTATCACTACTTCAACTAGGAATGCGAGAAATTTTAAACGTAAATTTGTAAATGAGGATCCTCAGCTATTTCCCCCCACCCCACCCACTCCAAAAAAACGAGATTCTACTTCAATAGCCGATTAACATGTTACATGTGTACATCCCGACAACTTGCCCATAAAATTTTTTCCAAATATTTTAGCATTTAGAGTGAGAGATCAGTTTTACATATAATTTAACATAAAATGATCACCCATTTCCAGGCTATTGTCTAACTGGACAGCGTTTTAAGGCCATATAACCAGTAGTTTTTTTTGTGTGTTAAGGGAAATAAATCGTGTGTTTGTTTTTTTTTGGGGGGGGGGTTATCATGGTGAAAAGTTAGTAATAAAAACAAATAATTACTTTTCATCATTTAAAAAATTAGTTATTATTGAAAAAAAATTAAAAAAGAAAACATTCAACAAGAACATTAAAAAAAATGTTTAGAAAATTTGTAGATGAGAACCCTAGGCTAATTCACCCCCTAAAACAATAAGATTTCCCTTTTTTAGGTGATTACATTTCAATACCCCAAAATACTTAGCGGTAAGAAAAAAACAATAACTCCACCTTTACCCTATCAATAACCCTAAGTCCGGGTGGTAGTAGACCCACCCCACTGAACCCCTTAACCCCTACCACTAACCCTAAGCCTGGGTGGAAACAGACCCCCCCCCCAAAAAAAAAAAAACATTCCCTTAATCCTACCATAAGCATAAGACCTGATAGAAACAGACCCACCCATCAACGCCCAAAAATAATAATATTTAGTTAAAACCAGAAAATAGTTACATGTCATTCAAACGCTATCTGGTCAGAAAGTGGGTGATCATTTTATCTTAAATTTATATGCTAAACTGATCCCCCACTCTAAAGTCTAAAATTTTTATTTTTTTATTTTTACCACCAAGTTTTTCAGGTTGTTTATACATAATTGCCAAAGAAAAGTAGAATCTCATTTTTATTTTTTGAGTGAACCATTAAAACCTAAATCGAGAAGAGCATACTATAATTCCTCGGATGTATTATCTTATGAAAAGTTCTGAGCCCACCATTTTTGGTCAAATGAAAAATCAAATTGTGTATATAGGAGAATTGAGATTGTGTGTACTTTTCCCTTGTGGGAGGCAAGTAGTGACATTGTTACATTTTACCTAGAAATATTTTTTTACTTCTGTTTGATAAATGTAATTTTGCATGTAGTGACATTGGTTACATTTTACCTAGAAATATTTTTTTACTTCTGTTTGATAAATGTAATTTTGCATGTAGTGACATTGTTACATTTTACCTAGAAATATTTTTTTACTTCTGTTTGATAAATGTAATTTTGCATGTAGTGACATTGTTACATTTACCTAGAAATATTTTTTTACTTCTGTTTGATAAATGTAATTTTGCATGTAGTGACATTGTTACATTTTACCTAGAAATATTTTTTTACTTCTGTTTGATAAATGTAATTTTGCATGTAGTGACATTGTTACATTTTACCTAGAAATATTTTTTTACTTCTGTTTGATAAATGTAATTTTGCGATGTAGTGACATTGTTACATTTTACCTAGAAATATTTTTTACTTCTGTTTGATAAATGTAATTTGCATGTAGTGTCATTGTTACATTTTACCTAGAAATATTTTTTTACTTCTGTTTGATAAATGTAATTTTGCATGTAGTGACATTGTTACATTTTACCTAGAAATATTTTTTTACTTCTGTTTGATAAATGTAATTTTGCATGTAGTGACATTGTTACATTTTACCTAGAAATATTTTTTTACTTCTGTTTGATAAATGTAATTTTGCATGTAGTGACATTGTTACATTTTACCTAGAAATATTTTTTTACTTCTGTTTGATAAATGTAATTTTGCATGTAGTGACATTGTTACATTTTACCTAGAAATATTTTTTTACTTCTGTTTGATAAATGTAATTTTGCATGTAGTGACATTGTTACATTTTACCTAGAAATATTTTTTTACTTCTGTTTGATAAATGTAATTTTGCATGTAGTGACATTGTTACATTTTACCTAGAAATATTTTTTTACTTCTGTTTGATAAATGTAATTTTGCATGTAGTGACATTGTTACATTTTACCTAGAAATATTTTTTTACTTCTGTTTGATAAATGTAATTTTGCATGTAGTGACATTGTTACATTTTACCTAGAAATATTTTTTTACTTCTGTTTGATAAATGTAATTTTGCATGTAGTGACATTGTTACATTTTACCTAGAAATATTTTTTTACTTCTGTTTGATAAATGTAATTTTGCATGTAGTGACATTGTTACATTTTACCTAGAAATATTTTTTTACTTCTGTTTGATAAATGTAATTTTGCATATGAAAGCTGACATAGACAGAGAAATGTATCAATTTGTTCTTGAATTGGGGGACGCATTTATATGTGGGTACATTCTAAGTGGGTAGTCGTGCAGCAAGATATTTGTTCACATTACATTTAAATTTCCGCATGTTGGTACAGTTCTGGAAACAGGGAGCAAACACAGAAACTATTAGAGTAGAAAGTTTTCCGGCATCTGGGTACCTCCACGGTGTCGGGTTTGTCGGGGGTTATTTACATTGCGAGGGTACAAGTGCAGTAAGTTCGTCAGAGCACATTCTGTGGAAGTACCAGTAAAACAAGCACAGAGATGCAAAACTGCGGAGATGGGGCAGGGGCTGGAGCTTGGTAGACAGTGTGAGACCTATTAGGTTAAAGATTCTTTTTTGCACTCTGTCCAGTTGAGTCTGGACTCTCGAAGAGAGAAGTTTGAAGTTTAATTCGTAGTGATGTGACAAAAGGAAGTTTAATTCGTAGTGATATGGAGGAAAAGAAAATTTATTTAATGAAGTAAAGTAAGAAAAAACACGATTGTGTACTCGGATAAGTGAACTTTACGATTATTGACATATCGGTTTTGATTTCCAATCGTATTTCTTCTGATATAAAATTTGACTTTTCGTTTATTTAATCATTGCCTTTGTGTTTGTTTCTTTTCCCGATTGCCCCATATTGTGTATTCCACAGTTAACCATATTGCAAAACTCAGGGATTCCCTTTTTGGTAAAATATAAATATTCATGTTGAATGTCTGGATAACAATAACGTTATTCTTATCCGAGTCGTAACACTTAAGAGACCAACCCAATCTTTATGGTGGATATTAAAATCCTCAAATACATGGATTTGGCAGCTTGAATCAAAGGAAAGTGCTGCGTCTATATTATTGGAAACATAGTCGGAGAGTAGGGTACAGTCCTGGGTCGAAGGAGAATGGTAGAGGAAATAGAAGTAACTAACGCTGTGTTGAAGGGTTAATCTAAAGCACACGTAAGCCTAATCATCTGATTCTAGACTCAGTTCTTTAGTCAAAAGGAGAGTGTTATGGATATATACATTTATAGTAACTGTGGTGTGGCGAAGAAATGTCTCCATTTTTACAGTATTTCTAGTCGGAATAAATTTTTTTTTAAGGAACAGTATGGAAATACATTAATTTGTTGCAACAAATATGATGGAAGGCAGAAAAATAGATATAGGCTAGGCAGAATAAAACATCGATTTCTCAGATGCATTGCTATTTATGTCTAACTTTGGAAATCCGACCGACTTACTTTTATATATTAGATAACATGAATATAAACGTCTGCAAATTGAAATCGAGCCGAATCAAGATAGCAAACTTTGTACCCACAGATTTCTATATTTTTATGGTTTGCTTAAATTGAAATGCATAAAAATTTCCAAGAGTTTATTAGGGAGTTTATTAATGCACTTCCGATGATTTGGTAATCCATGAAACTGCAGTAAAGTGTTAAGGTAAACCACATTTTTTTTTATTTACTAGCAGGAAAACCCGACGTTGCTCAGGATTGAATGTGGATCACTACTATGTACTTTTCCACTATGCTCATAACACCATATTTTTCTTTGTTTTTACTACTCGTCCCATTTCTCTCTTTACTATAGTTGGAAGAAGCTGAAATGTTGGAAAACTCTCTGAATTAGTGTCTTATATATAGGATTCAAATTTCATTAAAATTGGATATATGTATTTTAAATTTTAAAGGGGTTCTATCCTCATGGGTCACTTAGAGGTGGGGTCACGTAGATATTCGGCACATTAAGAGTAATGCAGAGATTCAAGACCACTTCTATTGTCTTCCCCGGAGAATTTTATACATATGATTTAAATTTCATAAAAATAGGATACATTTGAAGTTTTAACGGGGTTATGCCGTCATATCCCCTTAGAAATTCGGGAACATTTCCATTGTCTTCCCCGATAAATTTTACATAAGAATACACTTTTAGATTTTATGTAGATTCTATAACCTTTCTTTCATTAAGGAACACACAAACATCACACAAACACACATGCACACAGATATTGAATTTTATATATATAGATTATTGTTAATTTTTTTTTTTTCCTAAATGATGTTTTATTTTTTTTCACAAAGATATAAACAGTACAAAGAAGCAGATATTGTCCTAATTCATCCGAATGTGGTAAGAATTTTTCTTTCATTTATATAATTTGATTCATATCTAAATTATTATCATTTCTGCCACTGCTACCATCTATTTGTATATCATAATTTGATTTTTTGTTAAGCGGCTGCCACCTATTCATTTCAAACATTTTGTACTTGTGTGTTGTTTCCTTCAGACAATCATCCTGAGGAAGTCTTGAAATAAAGACGAAATGTTGATGCATACATAAATAATATTTTTTGGTTTTCTTTTTTTAATTTCCATATATATATATATATATATATATATATATATATATATATATATATATATATATATATAAATTGGTGTACTAAAAGCGAACTTTTAGGAAAGGTAAAACCTATTGTGAAGAGTATACAGCTCAATATCTAGGATAGAGCAGAATATACCTTGCTCTGAGCAATTGAATTGAATTTTGATTTGGCTTTTGCTTCTCTAATTCCTTTCCATTCTTCTGCATATATATATATATATATATATATATATATATATATATATATATATATATATATATTAGAGAAAATCAGATATATATGCACATCTGCACATATACTTTCAAATAGAAAACTCTCTTTGAGTTAACCACAAAGATCTATCATCAACTTTCAAACAGCAATGGCTCAATATTCAGTGGAATAGAGATGAATATATATATATGCATTTTTGACGATTAAAACAGTTTCAAATCAAGTTCCAAATAAAGAGCATACACAAAGGTCTTACAGTTGTTTACAGCTGTTTCAAGGCAGTGTTTATTTTAAGTCATACAATGAATCATAACATTTTTTCTCCAACCTTTTTTCGATAAACAAAATGGAGAATCTTTGTTTTTTAAACTTTTCTCTTGGATTATGATAATATGCATTGTGACATGAAATTAATTTTAATAATTAATAATTTTTACTAAGATATTTGACAATGAATCTATTCTTGCAATTTTAACTTTTTTTGTGAAATTTGTAACTTTTTGGGACATTGTTGTTGATTTGTAATTTTTGCTGAAGATAATCGATTGTTTCAAAAATGTTATGTTTCCTTGTACGACTTAACATAAACACCGCCTTGAAACAGTTGTAAACAATAATAATACCTTTGTGTATGCTCTTTATTTTGAACATGATTTGAAAAATTTAAATCATCAAAAATACATATATATGCGTGTGTGTGTGTGTGTGAAAGCATAAACCATTACCTCATTCTATATCTTACACTTTTGACTTCTGTTTTATGTTCATAACTTCGAACATCTCTCTTTCTTTCAGCCAGCAGACTCATCTTCTAGCGATGACAACGATGTAAGCTTTGTATATACTTATTTAAATATCAAACAAGAAATTGACATATCCTCTTACAAACTAATTTCACATTAATAATCTTCAACGATTACTATCATCGTTTGCTTCTTATGCCTTTTTGCACTCTTCTAGTGGAGGTCTGAATGGTGCTCTTCCCCTCTCCCCTCAGTCTTTCCATCCTCCTTTACCCTTCCTTTTTCTTATAAAATCTAAAATGGAAAATTCTGTTTTTACCCATGACCACAATGTTACCCTTAACAAAAAGAATATTGTACAGAGAAAAAAAAGAATTGCATACTCTTTCCAGAGAGCTATGCCAAATGATTGAGAACAGAACTTCTATCGGGTTAGGGTTGGGCGTGTTGTCCATCGTGTCAACACATGTGGATCAGCAGCTTATACTGAGGTACTTACTAAAAGCATCCTCAAAGCTGTATTTTTTTTGCAGGGAGGTTTCGTTGTCCTTTCTACATGCAGCACCCGGTATTTCCAACTAGTCACCCATTTTGGTAGTGACCAGGCTCAACGTCACTTACCTTCAGTGATCTAATGAGAATTGGTGGGCCAACATGATTATTGATTAATATCACTTTACAGATCAAATTTCGATTAGTTGAACAATATACTTGTTTACATTACATTTAAATTTCTCTATGTTTGTACGGTCGGGAAACGGGGAGCAAGGAGAGAATTCCAAAGGCAAGTGGTCAAAGAAAAGAAGTTATCAGAGTAGAAATTGTTACCTAGGGACTTCTACAATGAAGGGGTCGAATTCTGCTGCTAGTGGGATGAGAATATTTACGTAGCTGGGGCGGGGTATTGATGCAGTAAGTTGATCAGAGCACATTCTGTGGAAGTACTTGTCAAACAAGCATAGAGATGCAACATTGTGGCTTTTTGCACCTGGTCTAAGAAGGAGAGACTCGTGGTTGGTGCACTAGCCCGGATGTGGCAACAATACTCCATGCATGAACGAATGAATGGGGGCTTTGTAGAGATATAGGATACTGGCAGATGTGAGAAGTTTTCTAGCCCGATAAAGGGAGCCTACCTTCTTTGTGACAGAGTTGGCAACATCTTCTAAGTTGCCTGAGAATGTCCGGCCGGAGAGTTTGAATGTTGGACTCTCAGCAAGGGTGCTATCGGCCATGACAATCAGTGGTTGGAAAAGTTTTCTTATAGTTGTTAAAGGAAAGGAACTTCGTTTTGGTAGCATGAAATGTGACCATCCATTTTTGCCTCCATTCTAGTACAATATTATACCCATCTCGGATGCAATTGTATCATAGGGGAGGGGGGGTATGAAGATCAAGAATAATATAGGTCCAAGTATCTATCCTTGTGGCACACCCACATTGATGTAATGTTATTTAGATATGCAGCCATGGAGAACAACTTGAATCTTCCTCTTAGCGCACAAAGAGATGATTATATTTAATATTCGCTTAATACTATACGAGTTTGTTTTCCTGGGAAAAAAAAAGCTTTGGAGATATCTACTGCTACCGCCTGGCTTATCCAGTTTGTGGTATATATCTTCAAAGATATTCACAGTATAACAAGATGGTCTAATTCCATACTGTTGGTTAGAGAGAAGTTTAGCATTTTAAAGGCGGTCAACTATCACTAGGATTCAAAGATTTTAGTGAAGAGCGGGAGCAGAATTATGGGATGATAATTATGCAAGTCAGCTCTTTCGCCAAAGTTCTTGAAACTTTGTATCACAGAGGAATTTTTTAGCTAGCAAAACTTTTGCTATCAAGTTCGGAAAAGTATGGGGCTAGCTCAACAAATCATTTCTTTATAACTATAGCAGGGATAAGATCTTGTCCACATGCTTTGGAGGTGTCGAGATTTTTTAGGATAATCAGGACATGAGAAGGGGTGATGATCAGATCATCTAGTGCAGTTTAAGGAGAAAGTGGTGTGCAGAGTCCGTTGCTATGGAAACGACTTCATGGTGGTTGGATAGCGGGGGAATTGTTGATTGCCTATTGTTCATCACACTATTATAGATTTTCTATGAATTCATGAGTTCCTAATTACGATGACTAATATGATTTCTAGTCATCTCAGTATATATACTTTTAACTATGGCTATTACACTCTTGCAGTGGTTTCTTGAAGCTACAAGTGATTGCCTACTTACAGTTGACATGACGGTTGAAATGGCGGAATTGCTTGGAGCCTATGCACAATAGCAGTTGCACACGCCGAAGTGAACCATTGGGGAGAGTGAGGCTTACTATGGAATTTCCGTCTGGAGATAAATGCTTCTATGCCTGCTTTGACCCATTCATTTACCTTCCATACACAATGTTTGGCAAGGAGAAAGAAAGTTTTATTCCAAGGTGCATCTCTGATGAGATCTCTGTGGGATTCCCAACCAGCATGTCAGCAATATCTGGTTGTTTTGAGTAACTATATTTCTGTTTGGAGTCGGGAGTTTATGGCAACCATTATTACGAGATGATCATCATTCCCGAGTGGGCTATGAGTATCTGTCACGCAAACTTGTTACACTTCTTGCACACAAAATACTGGTCATCATCTCTTAGCCCTGTTAAATATTTCCAAATGATAGGATTTCGCCTTGAAATTAAAGGGTTTGGCTAATGAAAAATGTTTAAATGGATTCAACTGGGAAAGACTTTATTGGTGGTCTTAACATCTGGCTTATAAAAGTGTTTTGGCCTTTTGGCTGAGAGCAGGGTGTAGTGTCTGTTTTGGTGCAGCACTTGGTCTTTTCTGTCCTCGATCCAACATTAAAAGCCGACCTTGTGTCTAGCTCTGCTCTCGTGGGGAGGCAAGTAAATAGAAACATCTAGCTGATAATTGATAAAATTTTCTGAATAGAAGTTTTTATTTGTTTTTCGAATATTCAGATTTTCTAATAAAGATAATGTAGTACTATTCTTATATATTTCATTTTCAAATCTCATCATATAACTTTATCTATTGTTAAATGTATTTTCTGTGTCTCCTATGTATACTTTCTCTTCATTATTAATATTGTGATTTGTATATTACATTAGGTATTAAAAATTTATTAATCAGTTGACAGTTGTTCTTGATACTGCAATTACATGAACCAATATTATTATCACAATTGCTATTGTTACTATCACTATTATTTGTTTATTGGGTTTGTTTGTTATTGTATGTATATTATCCATACAACAATCATTGAGTTTGATATTATTTCTATTGGTAATTTTAGATAACTTATTATTTCTATTGAAAATTTTAGATAACTTATTATTTCTTTGGAAATATTTACCTATTATCCCTCAAAATACTTAGCAAATTTGTGTTATTTCCTTTTCTGTTATTTTGATTTTTATTATCATTATTATGATATGTTAATTTGTTATTTTTTAAGTCTGTTTCATATTCTTTCTTGCTTTGGTTAATATATTCATATTGTTGGGGGTTG
>OY744516.1:8277240-8639740 GCA_963556195.1 Sepiola atlantica | reverse complement strand
TTAAAATATAAATTTAAAATAAAAAAAATAAAAAATAAAAATATATATATTATTAAAACTAACAGTTAATCGATCACCATACACTTATCCAATATTACACACATATTTTTTGAACACCACATTTATATACATAACATAACTTTAAAAATGTTAAATTTCTATTCTCTGCGGGACTGGTCTGCTGCTACTCTGTCTTATGGCAGCCATTTTGTTTTTGTCAGATTCTCTGCACAGTCGGCGATTTCTTCTGATGTTAATTATTTTTGACAAAGGGGAGTTTCTTTTCCCGAAATATAAAATAAATGATTTTTATAATCATCCGGACATCACACAAACAGCTAACATCACTCTTGCTGTTATGTAAGATTTTAAGAAAAAATAAATAGTAAGTCACATTTCGAATTCGATTTATTATTTTTGTTCCTTCCAGCTTACATCTTACCCGGAATTTGCATTGCCCACAGCCTTTTAAAAACATACTACTACTATTCCCAGCAATGCTTCAAGCAAACTACCATTCTCTCTCTCTATTTAATATTAATAAATATATATATATATAAAGTGTTACAACAACATCCGGACCAAGGTTTCAGATCCGAGAAAATCGGACCTTCATCAGCAGAGTCGTATAGCTTAATGAGTGAGAACAGCCGCCAGGAATTTCAAAATATTGTCCGTTGGAAAGATGGAACACTTTCAGATTTAAAATTGCCACGTGCGTGGAATATTCGTAGTCAGTTATGGAAAAGTTTCAGATGAAAACAACAGCAACGCTGTACATCGAAAAAGCAAGAAATTAAATGGGAATAACGTTAACAGTTGGACAGGTGGGAACCTAGCAGGTTTAAATTGTCACGTGCGTGGAATTACGTAGCCCGTTATGGAAAGTATTCAAATTTAACTAATAGAGACGCTATATATGTTATCGAAAGTAAATAGAGATAACGTTAAAAATAAAAATAAATTTATATTAAGTTAAAAATTATATTGAAATAATATGCTAATGTAATAATATATTTCTAAAAATATTAAATAATAAATCATTAAAAATAAAACTTATAATTAAATAAATTATAGTCACACCATTTATAAATTTATGAAGTCGTAATGGTACTAATCATAAAAAAATTAAGGTACTAATAATAAAAGGGGGAGGGATAAAGAAAGATGAAAAAGAATAATGAAGAAAAATAAAGAAAAATGAAGAAAAATAAAGAAAAAGAAAAATAAATATAAAGAAAAATAAAGATGAAATAAATACACTGTTAGATAAAATAAAGGATAACAAAATTGTGTAAAAATAAAAATAAAAGATAAAAGGCAAGAGAAGGAAAAATGGGGATATGGGGTACTCCACATTTGAAATTTGAAATTAGAAATAAAAATTTAAAAAATTTTTAAAATTTAAGAATTAAAAATTTAAAAACAGTTATATACATAAATATAAAAAACAATCCATAATTAAAACATGCAATAAAGTTTAGGGCCACAGTCGGGATACCATACAGTTCAATCCGAAATTCGGAAGGCGAATTCATCATTGTGAAATCCAAAATCCTAAAAGTCCGTATTCTGGGTACTCTGCGGTTATGACCTATGTATTTTGTTCTGCCCAATTTATCAGAAGTGCCTTTCTCCTGTGGATACAGTCCTTATATATCTCCCCTTTTTTGTTTAGGCATATAATGTTAGGGTCATTGATGGTTCGCAATTTTTAGAAATATATTATTACATTAGCATATTATTTCAATATAATTTTTAACTTAATATAAATTTATTTTTATTTTTAACGTTATCTCTATTTACTTTCGATAACATATATAGCGTCTCTATTAGTTAAATTTGAATACTTTCCATAACGGGCTACGTAATTCCACGCACGTGACAATTTAAACATGCTAGGTTCCCACCTGTCCAACTGTTAACGTTATTCCCATTTAATTTCTTGCTTTTTCGATGTACAGCGTTGCTGTTGTTTTCATCTGAAACTTTTCCATAACTGACTACGAATATTCCACGCACGTGGCAATTTTAAATCTGAAAGTGTTCCATCTTTCCAACGGACAATATTTTGAAATTCCTGGCGGTTGTTCTCACTCATTAAGCTATACGACTCCGCTGATGAAGGTCCGATTTTCTCGGATCTGAAACCTTGGTCCGGATGTTGTTGTAACACTTTATTTAATATTAATAAATATCATGCTCTTATTAATTATTTAGTTAATTTTACTTTTGCATTAATAATTGAGCACTCTGCTGGGAAACTCTCCCAATTAAGAAATACGGTATATATATATATATATATATATATATATATATAGACAAACTTTGAGATAGACTGACTTAATTTTATATACTATATTAGAATATTATTTTAGAGTGTGTAACATATTTGAAGCAAGAAATCCGACTCAAATTTCGCCCTCCTTTGGATATTCAGTAGGATACATCTAAACCTAGGATTTTAAATCTGATTTACCTAAAGTGGCAACTCTGTCAATGAACAACCATACTAAATCCTGAGTCTGGGTGTATCCTACTGAAGAGCCCAAAGGGGGGTGAAATCTTGGTCTAGGATTTCTTGTTTATGGCTCACTTGGTGTGTATGGGTTGCCTTGTATGTCTTATTGTAGAAAAACAATTACAATATACATATATATAAATATATATGTATGTATTTAGGCAGCATATTCTCATTTATGCAAACATTGTTGAAAATAACACAATTCGTCTGTTTAATTATACCTTTTTTTAGTTTTTCAATTTTTCTGATGGTCTTTTTTGTATTAAAATCAAAACAATTAATAAATGTTCCATAGAAGAATCGAAAACGTTCGTGAAACCTATGGAACATTTATTCATTTTTTTGATTTTAATACAAAAAAGACCATCAGAAAAATTGAAAAAATAAAAAAGGTATAATTAAACAGACGAACTCTGTTATTTTTAACAATGTTTGCATATATATATATATATATATATATATATATATATATATATATATATATATATATATATATATATATATCACGTTCAAATCTCCAAATCAGAAATAATGTATTAAACCATATTTTCTTACCAAAAAAGGAATTGACTAGAACATGAACAACGTTGAATATCGCATTTGCTTTGTTTCGATTTTTATTTATGCCTAAAAAAAACAATGGGGGGTGATGACCCCCACCTTTCATTCCATTTTGGAACTTCATTTTGACGTTTTATTTTTTCTTTGTTTGTAGCTAAAAAATCCACACTATTACATGGAAGTCGATTTGGGATCCCAAACAAACTTGATGGATTGTAAAAGCGTGCATTTAAGTAGCACAGACGGGGAGGAGGAGGAAGAAAAGAATACGGAAATAACGATACTTGAAAATGATGACGATTCAAAAGCAAGCGTGCCAATGACATATTTTGGTCGAAAGGAGTTTTCAACAAATAAAGAGAAAAACGAACAAAATCTTTGCGGAAAAGTATCTCCATCTAACTTCGATCCAAACAGTTATATCGATGCAGATATAAAAGGAAGCAATTCAATCGGTTTGGAATTGAGTGATCTGGGTTCAAATTCAGACCCGAGAAGCCGAGCAAATAATTCAATGGATTCATATAAAGTAGATTCTAAACATTATCTACATCATGATTTATCGAACACAAGTCGATCGAGTTCAGATTCAAATTCTCTTACATGCAATGACATTGCTTTATCAGATTTGAGCCAGACTGACTCAAAGACTAATGGCTACGTCCAGACTAATATGATGATGTCTGGTTTAAAACCGACCAATTTTGATTCAAATGGTTACGTCCAAAATAACATGGATTCATTCAGTTCAAGTCAGCCTGATTCACAGTCTGATGGCTATGTTGAAAATAGCACAAAATCATGTGATTCAAACGAGACTGATTTACAGTCTGACGGCTATGTTCAAAATACTACAAAGTCATGTGGTTCAAACCAGGCTGATTGTGAGACTAACTCCTTTGTTCAGAAAAATATGGCATCAGCTGATTTGAGTCAGGTAGATTCAGATTCAAATGGGTACATATCTGATTTGAGTCAGTCAGTTTCAGATTCTAACAGCGACGACCAAAATAACATGAAACCGTCTTTGAGCCAAGCTGATTCTAATGGCTATATCAAAAATACAACACCATTTGATTTGAGCCAGGTTCGTGCAGATTCTAACGAATCCATACAGAATATAAATATATCTGATTCGAGCTTGTCTGATTCAGATTCTAGTGGCTTTGACCAAAATAACATGAAACCGTCTTTGAGTCCAGCTGATTCAAATGGCTATATCAAAAATTCAACACCATTTGATTTGAGCCAGGTTCGTGCAGATTCTAACGAATCCATACAGAATATAAATGTATCTGATTCGAGCTTGTCTGATTCAGATTCTAGTGGCTTTGACCAAAATAACATGAAACCGTCTTTGAGTCCAGCTGATTCAAATGGCTATATCAAAAATTCAACACCATTTGATTTGAGCCAGGTTCGTGCAGATTCTAACGAATCTATACAGAATATGAATATATCTGATTCAAGCTTGTCTGGTTCAGATTCTAGTGGCTTTAACCAAAATAACATAAAACCGTCTTTGAGTCCAGCTGATTCTAATGGCTATATCAAAAATTCAACACCATTTGATTTGAGCCAAGATTCAGATTCTAACAAATATGTCCACAATATAAATACATCTGATTCAAGCTTGTCTAATTCAGATTCTAATAAACACAGACACAACAAAAGCATTTTTTCATCAAAATTAACCCCAACTCAGTCAGATTCTGACGGCTATCAACTCGTCAGCTTTCAAATTGTCTAATCCACATGGTCAGGCTGTGATAAGTACAAAGAGATGGATCATTATGGATAACCCTTCAGATAACGGATCCAGAAGTTATGAAAATTGCCATATGATGGATGCAAAGAAATGGATTATGGCCTAGTTCATTCCAAGAATGTAAAAAGAGAAACAATGGATCCAAAAATATGTTGTCATCTAAGAAGGAAACAGATTGACAAGAAGAACAATTCTTTTGACCAAAAAAGGAATTGCTCACCATTTTGTATATGCAAGGTTCTTATGAAAAACAAACTATCACAATTCAATCATACGCACTTTAAATGTTTTAACAAAAAAAAAATATATAAAGTCACATTTTACAAAATGACAGCCGAACTATACAAGGCGTATTTCGGGACTTTTTATAAAGAAAAGATGTTTGAATGGTTTGTAACAAGTTTAGATATCGGCTCAGAAAAATTTTGACTCAAATGAAAAGAATCTATCGAATGGCAATTGCTCATCAGCCAATTTCTATACAGTTTTGAGAATTCTATAGAAGAGGGGGGGGGGTCAAATAGACAAAACAATTTTACCCAGACGAAATGGACTAAGCCGAAAATGATGCATAACATTTCACTGAGATAAGAAACAAAGATGATAAGCATTCGTGCTTGTTTGCACTGAGCTCATCTATGGCTAACGACAACCTCGATGGAACTGCGATGTCAGTTCGAAGGAGAACATGTATCTCCCTTTGAAACTGTTTCTTGGAAGTTCGTTTCATTCACTGATTAGAGAATTATTTTTAAAAAATCAAAATCATTTCATTTTTCGGATTTTCATTCAAAAACAATCAGTTGAGCTAACTTGCCTTTCAAAATTTACAAAAACTAATAAGAAAATTTTTTTTTGTCCTCTTCTTTTATTTTTGTTTGTTGCCAATGAATCTCTTCCCTCCACTCACTCATCTGCATTCCAGAATTAATATTTATTCTGTGCAGCAAAAATAACTTTTTTTTTTAAATTTAATTTTTTTTTTTAATTTTTAACATTCGTTTTTAAATTAAAAAATTTTTTTTTTAACATTTTACACAAATAAAATTTTGTAAATAAATAACTTATCGGATGTTCAACTACAAACAGGTTTTAGAAGAAACTGAATTCTCAATAACCATAATGACATCGGGTCAGTACCGAATATGAAGTAACAGGTTACAATGAAGGGTGAATACGATGAAAAATTTCATGAAATAGCCCGATGGTCGCCATCAGTTGACCCTACACAATCATTTACTTTTTTAAGATACAAATGTTTAAACAAATTTATCATCTTAATTATTATTGTTTTGTTGATCCGCTCCATTCAAACTGTTGTGAATCTCGCCTTGTACCATCTCTGTTGCATATCTGACGTCATATCCGACTAAATATTATTGACTTCCTTTCTCACAAATTTTAGCTTATACAAGAAAGATCAAATCATCATGACCCCTTGTCAGAAATATTTCCTCTATTCAACATAACACCATCTATCTAAGCAAATATATTTTAGCTAATATTTATACTAGCAAGCATATCCACTAATATTTAACCATGGTGGGGAAGAGGATGTATTGAACACAGAAGTATAATAATCAATCAAGCGATCGTTTTTATTAGCAAAAAATAGAAGATATTGAAGTCTGAATATTGGTCCAAGGCGATTTTAAACCTGGATATGGTAGGTATCATCATAACCTCCTCTGGTAGGCTGTTCCAGGGAGTAGAAACATGGACAGAGAATGCTGCCTTTTTTCTATTGTGACGAAAATGCCTATGGTACATCTTTTGCTTCGATCCTGTGGAGACCACGACTTGGCGTTGGGATGAAAAATTCTTCGAAAGGTACCTTTAAATTCCTGTTAATGATGCTGTATGCCAGAATCAGGTCCCCTCAATCCCAAAACTAGGGAATATATTTGTATGTATTTTGTGTGATTAAAATATATAGAAAAAGGCCTTAGTGAAACAAACCTTGATTAACTCTGTTCTAATATAATGATCGATGGTTGCATCGGGGGGCAACACAAAAGACGATCCCTTGCTCTATTTTAGGCTGGTTTTTGAGAACTTTTTGGATGCGGGAATGAGTATTTTGGATATTATTAACCATATTTTTGGTTTCGCTTGAAAGTAGTTTATTTTTTTCAGGTAGTTTATTATTTGAGAGGTAGGTACATTTTCAAACAGCATGCTGAGGTTTGGTACGTGTTAGTATTTCTCAAGGTATTCCGATAATTTTCAATCAATTAGAATATGCTTGATCGTAAGCAGAAGGTGCAGCTTCCGCTTTAAATATGTGTCTGGGGTGCATGTCCAATTCCGACTCTGCTTAATACTAGTCAGCTGGCAGTTTCGTGGTTTCTCATCCAACTGTTACTCGATGTTTGTATAATTTGTTGTTTGAGGACATATCCCGTAGTTTATTTTCTTTTTGCGTCTTGTATGATCTTAGTTTTGTAATCAATATATCAAATAAAATTAAAATTTACTAGCAAAATATAGCAACGTGCAACAAGCCATGTAAACGGACAGTTAAAAGATGTGTATGTCGATATACAGTCTGAATGTTGGTCCAACGTGACTTTAAACCTGGATATGGTAGGTATCATCATAACCTCCTCTGGTAGGCTGTTCCAGGGAGCAGAAACACGGACAGAGAATGCTGCCTTTCTTCTGTTGAGACAAAAGGGACGATGGTACATCTTCTACGAGTGTTGCGGAAACCGTGACTAAATGTTGGGGTGAAAAACTCCTCTGTAGGTAGATTTATATTCCTGTTGATGATGCTGTATGCCAGAATCAGGTCCCCTCACATCCTTCGCTGCTCAAGTGAGGACAGATTTAGTCTTTGAAGCCCTTCTTTGAAAGTAAGCATGGAGAATCCCATCATATACCTGGTTGCTAAAAGTTGAACACGCTCCAAGTGTACAATATCTTTTTGAAGATAGTGATTTGTAGCTTGGATGGCTTACTCAAAGAATGGGCCGTACTAGGGTTATGTATAGGGATAGGGTTATGTATAGGGTTAGTGTTAGAGTTAGGGTTATGTATAGGGTTAGTGTTAGAGTTAGGATTATGTATAGGGTTAGTGTTAGAGTTAGGATTATGTATAGGGTTAGTGTTAGAGTTAGGATTATGTATAGGGTTAGTGTTAGAGTTAGGATTATGTATAGGGTTAGTGTTAGAGTTAGGGTTATGTATAGGGTTAGTGTTAGAGTTAGGGTTATGTATAGGAGATGGAAAGTGTCTGCTGTTAGGCTTATTAAGGATCTCTTGATCAGGTAGACCATCTCGATACAGTGACATGTTTGTTTGAAGGACTTGTCCACAACTGTATTAATGTCCTGCACATTAGCAACGATGTTGAGTGGTTGAAGTGGAAAACTGATGGTCAGAGGGGTAGTAGGCAGAGAGCTGATAGGAAGATGACTGCATTTTGCAGAGTTCAGAGGTAAATCCCAGCTTGAAGATGAGGCCCAGATTTTGTTGAGATTATCTTGATCATAGTTTCTTCTAAGTGATACTGACTTTACATCCTCCGCAAAGAGTAGTACCTTTTCAGTCAATTCATCTGTGAAGACCGTTGACCTGGCAGATTATTGACATGCAGGAGAAACGGCACTGGACCCAGGACTGATCCTTGAGACATTCCACTGTATGTACTCACCTCCGTGGAAAGACAACCATTCGCCTGGATACAAAAGGTACAGGTGAAGGAATGGCCCTATTTATTTTATCATGGAAGGATGGATTTTGTATGAATAGAGTCAAATGCTTTGAAAAAGTTGAACAACAATATGTCTGCACTGTCGTTCTCGTCCATGATCTTGGTGACCCACTTCTCCATGAGCAGCGGAAGATTAGTTAAACAGGATCTTCTAAGTACAAATCCATGTTTGTGATGTAAAAATATCATTGGAGACTAGGAGGTGGTTCATGGTTTGGTTTGGTAGTTTTGTTTTACGGCATATCAACCCTTTTTGGGTTATTTAATGCCGAATCTGGTCATTATAGTGAAAGTTTTTATGCTTCAAGTTCTTTATATCTTCAAATGTTTAATCAGGGTTTTTGGTTTGGTAGTTTTGTTTTACGGCATATCAACCCTTTTTGGGTTATTTAATGCCGAATCTGGTCTTGTTTTCTTCTCTTTTTTGTTTCTTTCCCCTTTTAATATCTGTTTCTATTTAACCCATAGTTGGGACCCTAACAGGTACTACCACTCCGGGTCAGGGTGGACCTGGGAGCAATGGTAATTAAGAGGAGGCTCCACATTCCCCAAAGTCCGTAAGCCAGATCTCACCATCGGATGTAGTTTAAGGTCATATCCAGGACCGGGAGTAGGGTAGGAAAAATAAAAATAAAAAAGGGGAGGGAGAAAGGGAGAGGGGCTGTTGTTTTTGGTTTTGGTTTTGTAGAACATAATTAAGTTTTACAAAAAAGAAAAAAAAAAAAAAAAAAACGTCAATGTAGGTGAATTTCGTCTCAGGGAGCCACAGGGCAGCCTGATCTGGTATCACCAGGGTGGTTCATGATTGCAAGGTCATGGAAACAATTCTCAAATGATGGAGGTGAGACTGACAGGTTGATAATTCAGAGGTTCTTCCTTGCTGTCCTTTTTTGAATATTGGACACGCGGTTGCTAGTCTCCAGTCATCTGGCACCATACCTTCCTTAAGTGAGAGATTGAAAAGGTTTGCTAAAGAGTGCACTAGGATGGGTAAAAGAACTTGGAACACGGTTGAGTGGATGTCGTCAGGAACCATGACTTTCATCGGGCTGAGCTTTGACAAAATAATCTGCACTTTCTCAGCAGAGATAATCAACATCGTTGATGGTATGTGTCAATGCGATAAATTAGGGAAATCATTGATGCAAAGAGCGCACTTTATGAGGAGGGGACGGTAATAATATTGCTGTCTGAATTTCTGAGCACAACAACTTGATTAGTCAGCCGTTTATTTCTCTGTAAATGGCCATAAAAGTGAGTTCAATCCTTGTGAAGGTCAGTACATTTTTATTTTCTCTTCAATCACACCTAAAAATAAATCTCAGAAATATCCGAGAGGAAACTATTTCATTGTTTAATGTTGTTGTTCTCTGTTTACAAAAGGGGGTTAGGGTTAATGCTTTTCAGGCATCTTTATTTATCCTAGTTCATGCCATCTCCCCTCTGCTTCACCCTATTTTTTTTTCATTTATTTATATTTTGAATGTTTAAAAAATTATGTTGAATCTCACATTTTACGGGTCAACTTTTGAGGATTTTAAGATCCCTGACCAAGGGAAATAGGACAATAAAATTGATGATGATGATGATGATGATGATGATGATGATGATGATGACTAATAAAAGCTAAACTTCATAAAATTAAAAATTTTCTAAACAGAATTATGTAAGTTCTATTTTTGCCACTTTTTTCACCAAATTGATTGAAGAATTCTAGTGAAGAAAAGGAATATATTAATTCAAGAATTGATCCAATAGAAACATACCTTACTTTATGTGGACTTGATATTCCAAACTGGAGGATAAATTCAATAAAAGGTCATAGACATGTTTTACCATACGCATGAGGTGATTGTTTCATTTACATTAGGGAGACTAGCCAAAAGTATCCCCTACAGAAATTTACAACAGAGAAAAGGAACTACGAGCAGGTGACTCTAATTCCCATCTAGGGATGTCTGATCATTGTACAAATATGGAACAAGGGAGATAACCTACAAGAAAGGTTTAGTTAGCAGTCTGATGAAATTGATAACTACAGCATATATGATTCTATTTCAAAGGTTTTGTAGTAACCATGTGTTTCAGTTCTTTCCAAGATACGCGGTCGACAAATGTGATTTTTGATTGTTTGAAGAATCCAAGTGAAGAATTGGAATATTTGATATTCGATTTTGACGTTTTTCTAACGACCACGTGTTTGCGTTCTTTCCAACACATACCATCGCCATTTTGTGTGTTGTATTTTCTTGATTATTACTTTTTTCAAGAAACGATTGGATTTACATTATATATATATAGGACAAACGTAAGACGGATACATGAAAAGGGTGAAAATCGCAGATGTAGTTACAATAGGAAAGGTTACATTAATTGTCCCAAATACATTCGATAAATAACATGTATTGCCAGGGTAAACAAATAGAGAGATGTGCGATGAATACTTGTAAATACAAGTAAATATGACTTAGATGGCCATCTTTACATCAACAACAAACTATTCTGGGAGTTTTGGCTAACTGTGACCAGAAGCAAAGGGAATCTGAAGCTACTGCGATCATAAAAGCAATCTGAATAGGAAAGGGGTCAGAGTTCTGAAAACCATGTTAGGATGAAGAGCCAGGTGGATCATGTCTGCCAGCCGTGAAATCCCCACCAGGAAAGAGAAAGAATATCCCGTTCTGAATTCATATGTGGCTGGAAGTTAGAATTTAACTATATTTTTGGTTTCCTGAAATAGACGATTGCATTCTTTCGTTGACTAGTAACGCTCCAAGAGAGATGACTCCCTGATAATTCTCAGCTAACACAAATCTGTTATCGTGCTCAAAAAAGTCCACGCTTTTCATACGATTGCGACTGTAGATAAATTAATTTTTCAACTGCGCAAAATTTCTGAGTAATCCATCAGATCTTTTTCTTTTTCTCAGCACACATGGCTGGCTGATACCTTATCATCAAAGAGTTTGGAAAATGACGATTAATAAATGTAAAACCATGTTATATGAATAAAGATCTCATCCGTCCATCCGTCAGTCACAATTTTTAAAAACAGAATAAAATACATATAAATACATTGCGGAATTTGTCTCATTTTGAAATATCAGAGATTTTTAACTACTTTTAGAAATGAAGAATATTGCATTAATAGTAAATAATAAATTCCCATAAATAAAACAAATGCCATGAGCAGAAATCGAAACCGAAACCTTGAGATTTTCAGTGTAAAGTTCTACCAGCTAACCTACTTGGACTTTTTCATAAATAGAGCTTAAAATATTACCTTAACAAAATCACTATAGCTTTGGCATAACGTCATAGATTTATAATTTACGCCATGTTTCAAAACATTAATTCAAGCATAAGCGATAATAAAAAATAAGTAAATGAATGGGTAAACATTATCAATAGCGTTGGAAATTGTTTTAATAGTTCAAAATAATTGATTTTGCTTGCACTACAAATTGTATGTATTTTTTTCACAATTATATAATCCTCCTAGCCTAGCAAAAATATATTTGCTAATTAACAGTAAATTACAAAAACAAACTGGGACTGAAAAACGGATTTGGAGACACATTCTAATATGGTTACTTGACGTCGGTAAGTTTCTGGCAAATTAGAACATGTCCTTTAGAGATTAATATTCTTCCAATATCCAAATCTTGTTGAACTTATAAGCAAGTTCTTGGAAAGAATTAAATGATAATTCGTCGTCATCTGAAACTGAAAATGAATTTATTTATATCGTGGGAACATGATGGAAAATCGAATTCGAAAACCAATTATTTTGCGATCATACTCAACAGCACTTTGGACATTTCTTCTAGCGATCAGATGAGTTTCATTTGCCGATATGTCATTGTTGAAGACGAAAAAGTAGCGGTGAGTGAATCATTTTTTGTTATGCCTGAGCACGGGAAGACAACTTATGCTATCAAGGAGTTGATTTTGGATCGACTGGAGGAAGAGAAACTTAATTATATTTCCAGTTGACAAGCAGATCAAAAGAAAGTGAGCAACGAAAAATCCTTTTTGCTTTGAGTATTAATTTGTGATCAAAACTGCGGAAGAAGAAAATACTTCTCTAAATGCGAGGCGAATTCACTGGCCAAAGAAAACAACGAAGCGTTGATTTTCAATTTTATGTAACATGGCATTCTCAATGAAGATAATAGTTTCATGACATATAACCATGAGGAGACATGTCACACATAATTATTTAAAATAATTCATGGCTATAATCAAAATTCATACGCCATGGTCAAGTATTATGGTTCATTTGTGCTCCTAAACCAAACAGAAGGGTAACGAAATTAATATACATGGGGATAGAAAAACAAATAATGTTATAATTTGTACTAGTTATGACGACAAGAGCTGGCTTTGTTATAAAAATGGGCTATCGAATAAAGTTAAAGATTGAAATGCAGTTCTCAATCGATTTTGGAATTCAAGACTAACTCTTTTGACATGTTGTGATTTATGAAAACGGATAGATGAAGTTGTAAAATAAACATTGTATTTTGTTGGTTACATAGGAAACAATAAAACAAAAACAGATGTTGACGGCAGAGCAAAGATTGACACCGAGTAACGATGACGTCCTCTGCTGGGGAAGTCAGCTTACTGTATATGAAGAAATGAGTTTTAGTGGTCAGATAATATCGACATACATCAGCAATAAAAGCAAACAACATAAAATTCTTTCTGTTTCGAGTTTTTATTTGTGATCAAACCTGCGGAAGAAGGTATTTCTTGGAATGCTAGACGAATTCAGCGTCCACCGAAAACAAGTAAATGCTGATTTTCAGTTTTATGTAATCATTTGAGGAACAATACATACAGATGGGACGAAAAAAAGGATAACAAATTGTGGCTTCCTAGTAAGATAGGCAAGACCTCCCCGGGTAGTCAGTTGCTTAGAATTATCATCTCAAGAACAGTGTGCTCGACCGTGGGATTCTGGAGGTAAAAGATTACGCTTTTCGGAAATGTCATTTATGGTTTTAGATTGCTGTAATAAAAAACCCGTGTTACTTGGAAGCCAAGCTTTATTCAACTAAAAAAGGAATATAAAAAGGTGGCAGATATGACCAGTTTTAATACGCGTCACCTGACGACTTCCGGCTCCGGGAGCACGTATGGAAGCCCATACAAATGTAATATAACAATTGCCGAGTGAGCTACGATGACTGGTTGCTCTTTCAATCGTTCTGTGTTAACGCAGTGTTGAAAAAAACTTTGGAGTTGACACATCTTAGCCAGAGACTTTGGTAATTGGTTAGGTCAGTTAGACAACACGAAAAACAGCAACATATTCGATATTTGTTATGCTACGATAACCACATGCCATTTACCTCATAGGTACTATGGTAATTAATTGAGACTTCTACTTTTCCAATAGTGTTCAGTTTATTTGATAGTTCCATTCAACTAGAGCCTTTTTATAGCCCTAGCGCTTCAGGAAATGCATGGGGTGTAAAATTTGGACACTTTTTGACTCGAGGTTCCCATAGATCGGACCCATTAATAAGTGAGGTGTTGATTAAAGACAAGGAAGGATTGCTGGTTCAAAAGTTTTTCTTCAGTTTGTTAATCTGGCAGAAGAGTGATACTGGGATTTAGAAGAGTGGGTAATGGAATTGTTTTTAAAAAAATTTATTTATCATATGTTGTATATATGTTGTATATATACAAAACAAAATGTTATGTTTCTTTTGTTTGAAGACCCGCTTTTATTATACTGAGGCACACCTAATTTGCATGCGTGCAACGTGACATCGCGAGACTCTGCGTGAACCGTACGTAATAAAGGTTCATGGACGCCATGTTGAATTCTTTTCTTTCATCCACAGCGCACAGGACAGACAAACACGAGGACGTTTCGCAGGTAAGCCCCCTTCATGTTCCCCACACTCCCCCCCTAATCTCATGATCACAGAAATGGCAGGGAGGCATCGATCGCCTTCGCTGGTTGCTTCTTCGGAGGGGGACAACGCAAGCCTCATCTTCGCTTGTGCTCTCGTCCGCTGTCTGAGGGTCGAGAAACATCACGTCCACTGGGATACTACTGATATCCGAGTCACTGTCCGATGGGGCTGCTGCAAGCCAGAGCGATGCTTCACTGCTCTCTGACTCCGACTCACTCTTGTCGTCCAGTGATGGTTGCTAACCGTAGGTCTCTAACGTGATGGGGCATACCGTCGACTTGCACTGCCTGTGGGCTGATTACCTCAGTGACGCGTCCAACTCCGTATTTCTTCGTACACTTGCCGCGCGGGTTCTTAATCCAGACGAAATCCCCTTTTTTCAGTTTCTCTCTGGTTACTTCCAGTTCGGGCAGCGGGTTAGTCTCTATGCCTTTCACCCTGACGTGATACCTGTGCAAGGTGTCAGCCGGCGCTGTAGAGGGTGAAACATTATCCTTTGGGGTTACGTTATACAGGTAGACTGCCTCAAATACCGTGCAGCCCATCCTGGCCGCGATGGTTTTGACGGTTCTGTGATTCTGTTCGATGACCCCATTTCCACTCGGTACGTGGGCGCATCGAAACCTCAGGTGTACTCCCCAGCCATCAGCAAACTTTCTGAACTGTTCACTGGTGAATGCAGCGCCATTGTCGGTTAATATCTCCGTTGGGGGGCCACGTTCAAGAAAAATACTGTTTAACTGACGGACGATGATGGCTGCATCTTGCCGGCGCAGCATGAGCCATATCGCAAACCTGGATCGACCGCAATCAATGAGAGTCAGGAAATCCTCGCCGTTGTGGTGAGTAATATCCATCGCCAGCCGGTTCCAATGGCTTTCCACTCCCAGCTTTCCTTTCTCCCAGCGAACGGGTGCTGGATCAATGGATTGGCATGCTTCACAATCTTTGACCATTTTCCTGACGTCTGCCTTCTGTACTCCTGGTTCAACCAACTTAGCGAAATATAGGGTCCGCTTGACCCCAGGGTGCCCGGTTTGTTGATGGACTTCTTTGATGTGATTAGATCGAACGGGGCTCATGGAAGCGGCACAGGCGGGCTGCATGGGTTCAATAGTCTTTCTTATGGTATCAAGCCATCTTTGAGGTACTCTCGTCAAACAATCTGCTTTGTTCAGGCTGGATTTGACCAGGGACACCTCTATTGACAGCGCGTATTCGTTCACCAGCTTCATGATCATGTCGAGCCGCCGTCGGATGAGCATCTCGCTCGTGGCTTTGGTTCGTACTCTGGCCCTCCCAGTGAGAGTATCTGAAATCCACTTATGGACGCAAGCAAAATCCGTGAATAGTCGCAGGGTGGTCGTCTTCCAAAGGATTGCCAAGTTTATCCCCTTGATAATTGCATTAAGTTCTGCCAGGTTTATGTTCTGGGAGTCCTTTTCTGGGCGTAACCAGCAAGCGTCTTCCACCACCGTTCCATCATGGACCACCGATACGCCAATGGCGAGAGAGCTTGCATCAACCCACACACTAAGGTTCTAGCTGTCGACGCACCATCTGCCCCGCGCTGGGTCTTCCTTGTGCACCCTGGTGAAGACCTCTTTGAGCATTGTATTGAGAGGGACGTCATGAGTTTTGTCATCCCATTCAGTGGTGACGTCGGAGGCTCTCCGCTTGATAAACGCCACCGCAACACGAAGCCAGCCGGCCACAGGAAGGTGTCCAACTAACATTCCGCACAAGGAAAACACGTTTCGTCGTGTAACAATACAAGGCATGTCCGGGGTTTCATTTCCTCGTTTCCAATACAGAACGTCATCTTCCTCTCAGACCTGCAAACCAAGTACCCGTGTGCCATCCCGTAGCCTTTCAGGTTCCTTGCTGAGAAGGCCAAAGTTGTAGAGATGCTCCCTCACGTGCGCCGCAGATACAATTTCCTCGTCCATGTACACGTCATCAATATATGCAGATGTTGCCCGCTGAATGCGCTCATCCAAGTTTGTAGTTCCTTGTCGTATTCTGCACGAGCTCCGTGGGGAATTTTGTATTCTGGCACCTTATTGCATAATTTCTCGGGTGGCTGCTCCTCCGACCACTTCCAGGAAGCTGTCCAGGACTTTGTGTGCTGGTTGAATTCCGCACAAAAATCAGGCTGTTCCAGCTTCATAGCTGCACTCAGAGCAAGTCCCGCTTTTGCGAAATGTGCCCTACCCTCACCATCAATGCGTACACCACACAATTCCTTGATGACGTCCATTCCCAGAAGCAGGTTGTAACCGAGCAGGTCACCGTTTACAACCAAGGCTCGTACAGTTATTGTGGGCCCATCGCCAACACCTGCGCGAATGATGCTAACGCCACAAGAGGCAATCGAGCCACCGCCAACCGTCAATACCGGGATCCTTTCCTTATCCCATGCGTCACAGCATGCCTTGCGCACGAGGGTCTGCGTGCACCCAGTGTCTACGAGCGCAAAGCGCTCACGCCCGTTTACGAGCACGCTCACTGCGGGTAGCGCCTTATTTGGCGACAATCTGGGGAGAAGACTGGCGCTATAGCTTACTCCCCTTGCCCGTTTCCCGGACAACCTCTTGCCACGTGACCCAGCTTGTTGCACCGGTAGCAACGCACGCGTTTTAATGTTCCTCGATCGGGCGCGTCCTTTGCACCGCTTCGGCTTCGGCAGTCTTTTGAAAAATGGTTCGGCCCGCCACATTTGTAGCATCTCACGTCTTCTGTTGGTGGTGAAGATGCTTCCACAGCTGCCGAAACCGGCTCTGTGTCCTCTTTCAAAATGTTTCGGGCTCTGGCCAACAACTCGTCAAGCCCAATCTCACTGAGTCTGGACGATGCTCGCAGCAGTCTGCTGGCGCTGTCTGGGAGTCCAGTCAGAAAAGCGCATCCCAGTATTCGCTCGCTTGTTCCACCGAACGGCACGGCTAGCCTCCTCAAATCGGCTAGGTAGACGTCCACAGTCTCATCTAGCCCAAGTCGCTGTTCGGTGAACTGTCTCCAGGCGACGAAAGGGTCCACAGCAAAGGCTGCGTATAGCGCCTGCCTAACTTCCTCCAGGCCTGGTTCGTCTCCGAGCTGCTGATACACCGAATATGCTCCTTTGGTCAGCCTCAGCGGGATGACCAGTGCAGGATCCTTTATCTTGCAAAGTCTGCAGACGCGCTCGGCTTTCTCCCACCACTCGAATACAGAGGGTCTGGAGGGGGAGCCGTCGAACTCGAGTATTAATCTCAAGTCGAATTTGTCCATCGCCGAAATAGCTTGTAGTAATAACGAAGGTCCAAAGAAACGCAAATCACTCTGTCCGTAGATCACAACGTCCTCTGTCAACTTCCAAAGCAGATCTCACAGTTCGTCACACATGCACTTACTTCGCACCGAATCGTTTTAAGACGGTAAGAGACCCGCTTTTATTATACTGAGGCACACCTAATTTGCATGCGTGCAACATGACTTCAGAGACTCTGCGTGAACCGTACGTAATAAAGGTTCATGGACGCCATGTTGAATTCTTTTCTTTCATCCGCAGCGCACAGGACAAACACGAGGACGTTTCGCAGGTAAGCCCCCTTCCTGTTCCCCACATTACTCCGACCTCTACTCCAGACAGAACACTGTGTTCCTCTCAGTTCTTGACACCATTGAGCATCTACGAACCACGGAGATGCTGGATGCAGAGCCAATCGTAGAAAAGCTGAGCAAGGCCATTAACAGCTTGGCATCAGGTAAGGCCCAAGGTAGCAATTGGATCCCCCACCCAGACTTTATCAAGCACTACAAGACTATTCTTCTGCTTCTGCTGTAAAAAGTTCTCTGCTAGTGTTGGCAAAACGTATTATTTTATTTTCTATTCAAATATAAAACTTTCCGTTTTTAGAGTTCTTTATTAGTTGTTTGAAAAAAATTAAATTTTTTTACCAAGAAAGATTTGAAAATAAGAAATGTGAACATGTTTATACTTTTTTTCACTTGTTAAATGTCTAAAAGCATTCTTTAACCTTCTATTTGTTATTGGCTTGTATTTGAGGGGGGGGGGGCTTTTTCAGAATATTTGGTAATCCATTGGGAATACTTAAAGAACATTCCCAACGCACGATAAAGAACTTCCATTTTCTTCTGATATTAATTCTCTTTAAGTGGTCGGAGTCTTTCGAGATCTGGTTTAATAGTTCGCTCAGATATTGTGTAACCTAAATGTCCACTGAAGAGGTGGCAAAAGACCATTTATTATGATTGCAAAATAAATTGAACTTCTTGTCCACTTCTGGAAACTTTCGTCGTGCTCTTACATTGTCTAAGTGTATGGAAAAGTTAATTGTCGGCTATGAACTTATCGATAATCCTTTGAAAACAAGAAATTCCGTTAGTTACTCCAAACGATACCCTGCAAAAATGATATCATTTTTCAGATATCAGGTCCTGGTGATAAGTTGATTTCAAATTACGATACTATATATTTTCTATTGTGCCACCTTGTTTACCAATTCCTTGATCTTAGACAAAGGGTCGCCATCCAACAGAGTGAAACTATTAAATTGCTGAGAATAGTCGACCACCATTGTCCTTTTATGTCGTTTGTTACTAATGACCTGGGCTTGTCAAAGAGAAGTGTTGAGTTTAATAACTCATTCGGAAATTATTCTAGCATTTAATTCTTTTGCTTGCTGTATTTTCTAGATTTAACAACTATCTGTTGACAATTCTCAGCGAGATTATCAATTAGTCGGGGAGGAGGAATAGAGAAAGTAGTCAGTCCACACACTTTTAAAGGGGGCCATCTTTCCACCAAGTTTTGCACAGATACTTTCATATTGCCTAAAAAAATCCCTTATAGTGATGTGTGAACATAGAAAAATAAAACACGTCAAGCAATGAAAATGCAATTTTTAAAATGTATCACAGATCGATGGACAATCTAATATATATCTAGACATCTAACCTATGAAGTTATTTTGTCAAGTTTTAGAATTTACATCCAAATAGCATTACATCTGACACATCGATATTTGATTCTGCCTAGCCAGTTTTGTCTTCATTCTCTTTCAGCATGATTTTTATAATACCAAAATGTCTTTCACTTCAGTTTGTTTGAAAATGAAATATTTTGGTTACGAAAATTGTTACAAGGGCGACAATTTTAAATAATTGATCAAATAATATAAGGGAGATAAATCTTTGTAGCTTAAAATATGAATTATCTCTCTTGCATTACCTGAGGATTTTCTTCCTGCTCTTCTCTTTAATTTAAAAAAACGTGCAACCATTAGATCCCCGACAACAACAAATGCGATGACGATTTGTATTATTCGGACTACTGTTCTCATCTTTCACAACATTTCGGTCAATTTAACCTCCGACGTTCTTCAGGTGCATCTTGTCGAACGGAACGGTTTATTTAATCAACGGGGGTCGCTTTCTCTCGTTCCATCAGCCATGACCGGGTAGAAGTCTTAAGTAATTCTGTAATTGTATTCTTAGTATGGCCCATACAGAGGATTGAACTGTCAAACGTACCCGAAGAAGGTCAGAGGTTACATCAACCAAAATGTTGTGAGAATAGCATCAAAGATGAGAACAGTGGTCTGAATAATCCCAATGAAAATGCTATTTCAAATTTAAGCGTGACAGACCAAATTACGGACTTGTCTCTTATGAAGATGTGTGAACACATAAAAATAAAACCTGTCTCGCAATGAAAGTATTATTTAGGGGCGTGACAGACAGACGGACACATTAAAAAAAAAAAATTAATTTTAAAAAACAAAGAATAACAAACAACAGTTATTAGTTGCGCATGGAGAATGCCTTATTTTATTGAATTTGGTAATTTAGCCGTGGAGTGAGCCGTTCTTCTTCGAGGAAGGCTTGTACTCATAGACAGGGGATACCATCCGGCAGGAGGCAAGTGACTATGGTCAGTGTCAATAAAAGCCAGGGGGCTGGGGTGGCAGAGGCAAACAGATAGGTGGGGTAGGCGGGGCGAAGCAGGGTGGGAGTAGGTAGAATTGAGACAGTTCATAAAGAAACCCACCTTTTCTTTTTTTCCTTTTTTTTTTTGTCAATTACAAATCAGTTTTTATTTTTGTTGTTAATCGTTTTTTTTTTGTCATTTACTGTTTTAATTTGATTTCATAGTTTGTAATATTAAATAACAGAATACACTAAACAAGATGAAGCAATATTTTGGGGGGGGACGAGGTAAGAAGGAGGGGAGGCACAATTTTTTTTGGGGGGGAGGGTATCCAAATCTTTAACAGGTCAGCCACAACCTTGCATTCCAATTAGTCTGTGTGTGTGTGTGTGTGTGTGTGTGTGTGTGTGTGTGTGTGTGTGTGTGTGTGTGTTATAATCACCCCACCATAGTAAAAAGATTTCTTTTTTTTTTTTAAATAGTTCCACTTTTGTGATAGATACCCTCATAGTAATAAACTCTTCAGATACTAGTAGATTTCAATAACAAATAGTTTTCATTTTATGTGAATTTCATTTCTTATATCGTGAGTGGCCAACATATAGCACATATACCAATAATAACAAATAGCCCACTGAACCCCAGAAAAAAGAAAAGAAAAAAAACATGTCTGCTCATACAGAATTTGACTGAAATTAATTCAAATCTAAAACGTAGCAATTATTTTTATTCATTTTATTGTTCCGTGTGCATCGATTCATATCGTAGGTATGGTAAAAAATTTTGTACATTTTTAAACCCTCAACAAAAAATCTAGCTAAAAACTCACACAATAAAAACGTCACCAAAAAAGTAAAAGTTTATCTTGTCTTAATATGAAGTACATTAATTTATCACCTGTGAATGTGTCCATATTAGTATATGAATTATTATTTGATGTAGAGCTGATAAATATATCAATGCTTCTTGAATTCTATTAATAAATAATTAATTAATTATTAATGAAGTAAGTAAAATTCATCTTGTCTGTATCTAAAGTTATTTCCACCACAATGCTATTCTGTCTAAACTTATCACACACACCTAAGAAATAGTAACAATATAAAATGGATTTTGCATGGTCAAATATAGATTCCTATAAGAAGAAATCTTTAAGATCAACTATACAAATCAGATCCAAATTGGTATATATTATGGTTGTAATAATTACTATATATTTTTATAATTATGATATTGGGGTTTTTAACCGTTAAAATGTTTTTTTGTCAATAACTCTAAATGAGACAGACTGACCACATTGAACATTAATTGTCTGAAGAATAAGGGGGGGGGGGTCTGGACATTATTTGGAGTTAAATGATGACTCAAACACCATTAAATTTTCAGAAACCTACATAAAATCTTTTTCATTCCGAAATTGGACTTCACTAATATTATATATTATGTTATAAATCGTTCAACATTATATAAAAATAATTGTTTTAGCTAATTCTAAAAAAATATATAGCGAAAGTCTTTTTACAATTGTTTCAAAATCAAATTTTAAAAGGAACTTTTGATATGAATTTCTTTTGAATTAGCTAAAAAAGCTATGCTAAAAGAAATGCATATATTAAGCTCTGTTTTATTGCATGATGAACATTGAGCTTCTATTTTCTTGCAAGTTTGAACCTAAGATTTCTAACAAAAAACTTCTTTGAAATAATCTTGATGTAGAAGGTATTTTTTAAGGGAACATTTAAACTATATTTTATATATATATATATATATATCATAATATATAGTCATCCACATTCAGCTAATTTGTCATTTCACGGCTCATCAGTTTTGATACACACGAGTGTATCAACCTTGAGATTCGAACTCTGGACACAAGTGACTACTGATTGTCAAAGTCAGACACTCTACCCTCTGAGCTAACAAACTTGCTGCTGTTAGCGGAAGAAATTATATTGCTTTTAATTGAATTTTTATTCATTTGCTTACCTTTCTAGGATAACATAGAGGATTCAAATCTTTTTATGAAAGAATCTTGCTTCACGGTTAAGTGGAAACCACTTTTCCTCTACCCACAGGGAAGTATATATATATATATATATAGTAATCCAGGTAAAGTAAACATCCACATGGAAAAAAATCCAAAGAATTTCAAGCGGGTTTATATAATAGTGCTCACTAATAAATAGAGCTATTTATATTAATATTTTTTTAGTTATACAGACATTACAAACAGCCACTACACTGGCATGTTGATGTTATCGATCATTAGTTATTAGAAACTAAGATCTCTTCAGGTGGCAAAGTCTGATCTTTCATTGAGATGTTCATATTGAAAAAGAAGCTCTTAGATAGCAGAAGCTCATATGATAGCAAATCAGACTGAACATCTTAAGGTCCTGTTTTCGATTTGATCTCTCAACATTCGCTTTTTTTTTTCTTCTTCTCTTTTTTGGAATATTAATAGATTGTTTAATACCGGGCAACGCCGGGTAGGGACAGCTAGTATAATAATGAAAATAAAATCTATTTGTTCTCAAAATTCACTGTGATCCTAAGAGTTTGTGACGATCAGAGTACATGAACTAAAAAGATTGGACTTATAAAAAAAAATCATAAAACTTTTTTCATGGTAGAGCGATTGCAAAGAAGCAGTGAAACTTTTTTTTATGTCAGATTGAAAGGAAATTTAGGAAGAAATTGAAAAAAAAAATCAATAGAACATTTCTAATGGTAAATCTTTTAGTTGGAATGAAAAGAAGAAATTATTTGCCTTTTGGGGTCGGGTCAAGGAAATCTTGAGGATTTGGTAAACAATTTACTGTAATGTTTCAGAATTTTTTTTTAATGAGATTTGATAATTTGTATTATTGGGACTATTATTCTCACTTTAGTTTTAGTTTTAGTTTTAAACTGATTAGTATGACCTCAAGCAGGTTTTGGTAAAGAATTGAATGTAATTATTCAGTCATTTGGTGTCGTCACCAGGGACCAAATTAGTGACAGTGGAGGCAGAAAAAAATATGTTCTTTCATTCAAGAAATTTACGAAATCAAGGGAAATAATCAATTAAAATTGAAAATTATAGAAATGAAAAAGTAAGACTAAAAATGGTAATATAAGGGGATGGGGGGGGGGAGTATGCAGAGGATCCGCATTTATTTCAAAGCAGAAAAATAAAATCTATGTTGAAAAGATTGTTTCTTAAAAATAGTTTTATTGAAAATGAGAGAAAGAAAGAAAAACTAGAACAAACGCCATAGTTTCTGAATTTAAAAGATTAAGAAAGCGTTGAAACTTTTTTTTTTTTTTTTTAATTATCTTCAAAAAAATGGCTTGTTTTTTTGTTTTTTGTGTATGTTGATGTCTTACGGCATCCGATGCGGGGGGGGGGGGGGGCGTCAGTTGGTAAAAATAGTTTGGGATTGTCTTTTGTTTTGTTAATATGCAATGCAATGTTTAAGGATTTTGCGTAGTCTAGTTGGGGGAGAATAAATAAATATTGGAAAGTGTGAATGGATGAGAAGGAAGAGGGTGGAAAGAGGGTAGACAGGTATTGAGAGGAGAATGGGGAGAGACGAGGGAGAGGGCAGAGACAAGGAGAAAAGAGGGGGTATACAAAAGGGAGAGAGAGAAGGAGTATAAGGAAGGAAGAAGGGAAAGGGAAGGGGAGAGAAGGACAGGGTACACAGGAATGAGTAAGAGGAGTAGGGGGAGGAAGACGGGGGGGGGTGAAGAAGGTAGACAGACAGAGAGGAGGAGAGAAGGACAAAACAGGCAGATAAAAGGGAGAAAAGGAGACACAACGTACACAGAAGGAGTGAGAGAGGGGGGAATCAGAGAGATACGGAAGAGGAGGGGGAAAGATTACAGAAAGGGGATGGGGTTCAAGGTTTCTAAGATGTCTCGTCCATCAGAAGATGATCAATATCAATCATAGAAAAATAAAAAAAATAAATAAAAATTCAATTAAAAGAAAGAAAACATTTTTAAATGAAGATGGCCAGAAAGAATTACAATATTTTATCCGGATTGAAAAAAAAAAAAATTCAATTATTTCTTTTTCCAATTATTGTTTGAAACTAATTTCCAGCCTAAAAACAGGAAATCCGAAATAGTTTTTGAATTTGTATAACGAATTTTCTTGCTTTTACTTTCGGATAATCATTCGTTCTTATCAAACTTTAGTGATTTTTGATTTTAGCTTTGAAGTTTTCGATCAACTTTGGAAGCAAAACTCCGAAGAAAAAGGAAATGGTAAACAAAGTTATGAGATTAAAATATCTCATAACTTTGTTTACCATTTTAAGAATAACAAATAAAAAGTGTGTGTGTAAGGGGAGGGGGGCACAATTTTCGAATTCTGAAAGCAAAACAATGAAATGGAAATATTTGATGAATCTGCCAACATCGTAGTCGTCATCATCATCATTTTCTTCTTCTTATGTATATCTTCTTGTCATCTTATATAAAAAGAAGATTATGAATATAAAATTATGTTGCCCGAATTTTAAAATTTGCATCTAAATAGCATTTGAGCTGACAAATCAAACTTTGATTCTGACTAGCCAATTTTCATTTGTAATTTGTACCTAACATACTTTGCCACAAGTTATTTAAATAAAAATACTTAATTCGGTCTGATAGTGTGATAATATAGACATTATTAAATAATCACCTTCAAATAAAAATCAGCTAAAGGAGAATAACTTTTACTAAAAAAAAAAAGAGTTATTCACCTTAGATATTAGTGTTCTTTACTTGCTTTTAATATAGAAATATTTACAAAACACATTTAAATGTAGTTAATTCCGGACAGCGCCGGGTCAGTATAGCTAGTAATAATAGCCAGATACCCCCCCCCCCCTCCTCGCCAGAAAAAAAAATTGTGGCACCACACAAAATAGTTGTGAAAGGTCAAGAAGGATGACAAGACCTAGGAGGGAAAGCACTATCCACCAGACGACTGGAAGAATGCAAAAAGTAATGGAACCGTAAGAAGGCTCATTACCACTCAAATTCGACACAAAGCCAATAATTGTTATCAGTGAGAAATCAGTGAGAAATCAGTGATAAACGGTTGCTGCGATAATGCAAAATGATTTGCAACAGTTATCGAAAGAGGCAAAAAATGTTGGAAATCTGAGGAGACTTGTTGTCACTCAGACTCCGGGAAACACCACTTGTTATTGCCAGTGAGCAATCACTGATGATAATTTGCATGAAAACTCATAGTGAGTAAATAATAATAATAATAATAATAATAATAATGTTATCAAGACTGAGGAAGATGCACCTAACATACGAAAATCAACAGAATCCAGAGAGCTCAAAAGTGACGCCCATCATTATTGGTTCATTAGAACCATCTCTCATATAAAGGCCAGTTGTCTATCTGTCCGGCTAAAATTCAGAAACTACCAAAAATATACCAACGAGCAACATATACATTCTGCTTCAGTATCACCTCGGTCAGGTTTTGGTAAACAATTTGCTGTAATATGCATTCGTTTGCGATCACCAGGGACCAAATTAGTGACTATGGAGTCAGAAAAAGACAAATGTTTTTTCATTCAAATAATCAAAGGAAATAACTTTACAAATTTAAAAGTGACAAATAAGAAATAAAATAGTAACATAAGTGATCAGGGCTGGGAGCAGAAGTACACAAAGGTATTTATGCACTCCTGGACAACAGCCAGAGTGCCTTCTAGTCTGAAAGAGAGCAAAGATCTTGAATGGTAAATTAGATCTATCTGGCATCGTTAGAAGTGCACAGTTGTGGACCATCCCTGGAACAGCTCTGCGGAAAGTGCTGTGTCTCTCAGCTGCGAAACGTAGCAGAGACACGGCTTAAAAGACACAATAAAACATGAAAGATCGAAACAAATCGCACAACAATAATAATCAAACCTCTAACCTGTAGCATTTGATGGCACCTTCAAGATCAAATAATCTGTCACTTCTGTCTCTGTATTCCACAGGCTGTTGAATATTCGTGTCTGGGGTGCCTGAGATAACACCTGACCAGAATAATGAAAGCCACGTCCCATAAGGCTACATTGAGAGCATAAATTATATCCCGGAATAGGCATGGCAGTTTAGGATGTGTGAGTGTACAAAATATTGAGATCGACAAAAAGCGGCTGCCTAGCGAATTTCAGAGATCAACTTCTGTCGATTCCCTTCACAGACTCTACTTGTTGCTGCAACCGAACAATAAAGATGTATCATATTTTCATACATAAATTGTTCGTCGTCATTCTTTTGAGCAAAGCAGCTATGACCAATGTGAAATGGAGGAGAAATGTGTGTACGGTCAATTTTGACTTTAAAAAAAAAAAATTTTAATTAAAAAATTAATGGATAAAAAATAATGTTAATTTAAAAAAGAAGCATTTTTTTTTACCCCGAAACCTTTTATATGTTAAACTAAAATCATTTTTTTTCTCTTCCGTTTGTTTGTCTTGGGAGGTACATGGAGGTGGCAAAAAGGATAACGATGCAGACTGACGACCTGGGTGTGCCAAGTTCGAATCCAGTCGATTCCATATCACCCCTTCATTATGGATGTTGGCAACCTTCACGTGGTCCCACCTGTGAGTACCTGATTCTAGAAAGAATTGTGACAATCAATGGAAACAACAGAATAAAGCCGGTGAAAAAAAGAAAAAAGTCGTACCACGCTGATTCATACAAATTTACTTTTTACTTTAGTTTTGTTAATTAAAATCATCTAATTTGAATATTTAAAATCATCTAATTTGAATATTTAAAATAATCTAATTTGAATATTTGAAATCATCTAATTTGAATATTTAAATGAGTTTTTATCTTCTCCAAACTGAGAGAGAAAATTTAAATGAAATGAAATTTTATTCATTAAAAAATAGAAACAAATGCAATTTTTACTGGACGGAAGACTTCTTTTCTTTTTTTTTAAATCTGTTATAGCGAACTGAAATTGTCAACAGGAAAAATATGAGTGACAAATCCGAAAGAAGAATGATAAAATCAAATGTGAAAATAACTCTAAAGTTCTATTAAGTTTTAATGGATTTGCTTAAAGAAGATAAAGAAAAGAGAAGATGTTTAACTATCAGGACATTCTATTTTATATATACATATATATATATATATATATATATATATATATATATATATATATATATACACAATTATTTGAAAAAAAAAAAATTGCCAGAGTGCTGAATTACCAGGATCAGAGTCCAACATATTTATTTACTAAAATAGTTGGACAGATGGATTTTAAATTTCAAAGTATTAGGGAGGACACTAAAGAATTGCGTTAGCAAAAAACCATTGGTATGTCTATAATATCCAGTATATATATATATATATATATATATATATATATATATATATATATATAAGAGAGAGAGAGAGAGAATGTAGTGTTAATTTTTTAAAGAAAAATTGACCAGTGTTCAATTACCGGAGTAAGAGTCGTCCAACATCATTATTTAAAAAGGTACAATGAAAAGGGCGAGAAGCAAACACATACTGTTTCCAGATTCCAAGAAATCAGAGCAGATACATACAGCTAATTTTCAGTGTTGTAGGTTGAAAATTCCATATATATTCCCAGTTTACCTAACCTTGTTGTCCAAACAGCACGATTTCAATCGGTAGCGGCCATTTTTAATTTCACCTGAATAGGGAATCTGTATGGATTTCCAAACTCTTGAATAACAAATTTATGTCGATGTTTGATAAATAAACTGGTTGAGTCCACAACTTCCAACCTATGCAGATCATCCACAGAGAACGTAGTAAGAACCTACTTTTAATTGGATGAACAGTACTGACACAACTTTTCACACAGATAATTTTCAATGGTATTCTGGTTGTGTATTCCCGTGTCAACCAAGGCGATTGGAATCCCCCCCCCTCCCTGGTATATTTCCAACAGAAGTTGGACTCCATGGTGGGTGGCAGAGGACAGAACCAAAACAATGAACGATTCTATTTCTGAAAAACACATTTTTAAAAACCTAAAAGGACACATAAAGCGCTCTTTAGCCTTGGTGGACAATCACCTAGAGATGGTGTCTTGATAAAAACACTGGTCCCCATCACCTCACTGGGTTGGTGTCAGAAAGGGTATCCGGCCTATAAAAACTTTGCAATGATTAATAACATGTCTTCCAAAGAAAATTTGTATTTAATAGACCTGTTTTTGAAAACAAACATCTATTGACGATCGTCCTGGCAAAAACAAAACCGTTTAAATTTTTACACTAAAAACGGAAATTGCCGATAAGACTCGAACCTGCAAGGCTAACTAACCTAACAAAGCTATTTTTAAGCCGACCGTTGCAACCTACAATGGGAACTCCAAGGAGAGAAAGAAGTTTTTGTTGTGTCATTAGCAGTTTCCACTGTTTGCTTCATTTTCAAGTGTTCGGGGAACTTTGGTGGATTTTTTTCCATATCTTTCCTAACGTGATCACAATAATTTGAAAGCAAAGTAATTAATGTAAATACTGGACATGGAAGTCCGACACATAATATACCGAAACATCACTGTGACGCTCATTCCCACCCTCTCCTTATTTACATAAAAAATATGGTTGTCACGGTGATTAATTTGTGGCAGTAAGAAATTTGAAAATGATTTTGATGGTGTTAAACTATCCATTAGTAATTTCTTGTTTCTAAAACAAACTAAAACAGTATTTTTTGACGACCACATCACCATTGTATCTGTGAACCACCATTGACTTCTTTCTATATTATTATGATCGTGTGATGGAGACAAAATATAGAGTAAACCAGATAGTCCAGAGTCCAGACGATATTTGCTTGCAGTTTTCAACTGCTAATTATATGCAATTCTTTTATTTTTACTTTCATTGTCAGTTTTATCTTCATGAAAACAGTGACTATACCCCCCCCCCCTCCTCGAGTGACGATATTTCTATTCTTTGTTGCAGAATAATCGATTATGGACAATTTTGAACCTCTATATTTGCGGAAGAAACACCGAGGCACCAACCGATCCAACTGCAAGACAAATGATGAGCTATGGACAGGATAACCAGAGCGTTCAGGGCTTAAGTTGGGAGACATTGATGAAGGTCAGTGACTGGTTCCCAAGCCGCCCCGAGGCTGGAATCAAAGCTAAAGATTGATACATCATGTGAAATCGAGAAGAACAAATCATGAAGACAAACTGACCCAGGTTTAATGAATGAATCTAAAAACAATTAAACAACTCTTATTTGTTCCTAGACAGTAATCTTTCAAACAAATATTGTCCGCACCCAGTACTTGTTAGCTCGGCCTCTGCATATCAAGTAGAAATAAAATATGTATGTTTGTATGTAAAACGATAATTTACTCAGCTTAGCAGCTGTAGAGTTTCGTTTACAGATGCACCTCGATAAGATGCACAAAGTGGTGCAGGTGTGGGCGTCAGCAGTGATCAAGGTGCTGTTTGAGAAGAGCATGCAGTGTACTCTGAACAATTTTATTCAAGTCACAAGGACCAACTTCAGAGAATTCAAGCTTCATAAAGCACGTGAGCTGTTTAGTTCTTGGTATTTGCGACTTTGACTTCCTTATCTAATACAGAGTGATTTCCCCTCCCACCACCACCACCAAACTGCCACGCATGAAATCGTTAATAAGATTTACAAACCTTTCTGTGATTCAACCATATTTGGTACAAATAAATTTTAGTCTATGCCTGACTTGTCCACCAATTTTCAGTCATGAATGCTCAACAGTCTTTGTTTTATTGCCGTTCAATGAAATGCGGGGGACACTCTGATAATCTCATCAGTAAGAGGTATGATCCTGAATGGGCTTCACACTCACCGAACCATAAGCCTCCCAAGAATTTCATCTGTGAGGGTTATCTCAAAGATAATGTCTATCAAAACAATCACCAGAATATTCCTGAACTGAAGAAAATGGCCATCACGGCCAAATTGAGGGCAGTTTCAAGACAGAAGTGTGTTAGGGTTATTGACAATATTGCATGTTGTATCTAAGTGTGCTTATCATTAAACGTCGATAAAACAAAAAAACTGTTGCACATTCATGACTGAAACTTGGTGGACAATTCAAACATAGACTGAAGTTTATTCGCATCAAATACGGTTTAATTGCAGAATAGATTGTGAATTTTATTAACGATTCGATGGTGGCATTATTCAAGTTGTATATAAAAACCACTTTCATTCCTGTGTAACGTCAGGTATCCTTGCTAGTAAATGTCTAAAATAAATATATTTATATAAAAGCGAGTGAGAGAAAGCGAGATGGACAGGCAAGGAAGATGGGCAGACCTGAAAATGGAGTGGGGGGGGGGGGGAGAAAAAAGAGAGGGGGGGATGGGGTTTGAAAATGGGTTTATAGCCAACAGCCGACAAGAAACTATTTTTTTTGCAGTAGATAGTAAATAGCAAAATGCACGGGTAGCACCGATCTGCAGCGGAGAAGCCGGTAGAGGAGCATTTCAGGGCAGCAGTTTCAGAGATGGGAGAGGGGTGGGAGCAAAGCGGTATGGTGGTGGTGGGGGGAGGGGGGCAAGCTGCCTTATGGGTAGAGGTAAAAGGACAGTGGGTGTCACTGAACATACAGAAAGCATATGAGGAGAGAGAGAGAGAGAGACCCTTAAACAACAATGCACATTACAGGTAAAGTGGCAGGCTAATACAAATATTTTTGACAGGTTTTAGTGGAATGGCTGACCGAGAGCTGCAGGGGCAAGGATAAGGAAGGGAACAGGAAAAGGTAGGAGGAAAAAAAACAGGAGGAGAAGGGCTGCTGCCAACTGATCGGGGACGGGGCGGAGGGGAGGGGGGGGGGGTCCGAAATCGTTATCAAATGGTTGTTTTGGGGGCATAGTCTTTGGCGTGAGGATTCAGGTTCGATTTTACGATAACATCTTCTTTGGCAAACTTGCTGGAGAAAAGTGGGGAAGAAGATTCTGGGGAAGTGAGTCCGTTGTACGTATGGGTCGAGGGTAACAGAGCCATCGTTTCTGCCATCCGCGATTTTACGTCTTTAATCTCAAAATCTTTTTTCTGTACAACATCTGCAGAAAGAGAAAGGAAGAAAATTCAGAATTTCAAACACTTTCACACAAAAATGTCAACATATTTTTTAAGTATATAAAAAAAAAATGTAAAAAAGTATTTATTTTAATCAATATAGGTTAATTTTATTTTTAACTTAATTTATCTGATGTTATTTTTCAAATCACAACCTTTTTTGACTTTGTATCAGTGAAGAGCTCCATAACTTTCGAATTAACTCAACCATTAAGCCATTGACTAATGAAAGAGTTAACATGATAAAATCACAGGCTAATCAATGGCTAATTGAAATATTATTGTCTAATAGCAATTTCAGAGAAAACATATTTTATCAATGAAAAAGAAAAAAAGGAATTTCCTTTTCATTTTTCTTTCACTTTATATCGGCAACATAATTCCACTCTTTTCCTTATTCGATATTGTTCGAGTTTTTATTGCTATCATTTCCTGAGATTTTATTCTAAAGAGGGTCAGATGAAAAGGCCTTTAAGAGCATTTTATTATTTCTTTCACTTATTTTTTCCCCCCTTTTCATTAATCTTTTTCTTTGTCTCTTCTATATCGCATGTGGGTTGCATGTTGATCATGGCGGCACAAAGTGAATTTCTCCATGGCACTATCATTTATGTTGGTTTCAATGTGCCACTGCGTGAGGTCATTCTCTTCTGGAGCTGCCTTTAGTTTGCTTACCCTCAATTGGGATGCGTGTACATCTGTTTATCCGACCAGAGCTTGTCAATACCACTGTGGGCGATTGCAATGCAGAACTGACTCAAATATGAGCAGCTCCAGCCTCAATAGCAGAGAGTCAGAAATAATTGTGTCATCAAGACGCACACCACAATCCAACCGAACCATAGCCATATCATTCCTCTGCATCCTCAGAAAGACCGAACTAGTGGGAGTTCAGCATTCACTCACACTACGGACATTTACGCTGTCGTAAACTCGACCCAAGTGACGAGTAAGAGTTAATGACAGCTTAAGATGGGAAGAAGTTCACAAAACTTGCCCCATGCAGTCCAGTCCATACACGCATGATCAAACTTAATTCACATCCCCCCTCACTAGCAGAGATCATATCGCCAAGATAGTAATTTGGGCCCAGAATGGATCCTTGAGGCACGCCGGCATTGATACAATGTGCTCCAGATTTCTGCCCATCAGCGACTACTTTTATAACCCCATCAGAGAGAAAGGACTTGATGGTTGAGAAGACGTTTCCAGATATACCATAGCTAGTAAGCTTGTGAAGCAAACCTTTATGCCAAACTCTATCAAAGACTTTTGATATGCCAAGAGCTATTGCTCTAGAAACAAAGCCTCCGTCAATAGATTCACTGATCCTGTGTGATATTACAGTCAGCACATCAGCTGTTTATCTTGCAGGACAAAATCGATATTGCTTGTCACTGAGTAGATTGTTTTTGCTGAGGTGGAGTATGCGGAAGTATATATATATATACACACACACACACACACACACACACACACACACTTGTAGTTGTATCGGCTTTTGAAATTGACTCAAAGTTTTAGATTTGCATTTATATACAGTGCTCAATGTCTTCTTAGACAAAGCATTATAGTACTTGAATTGGTTACGTGTTTAAAAGGGCCATTACCAATGGTTTCACGCTCTTAACAATCGCTGATGGTTTCAAACACAGTCTAAGTTGTGATTATATTTTTGCTTTTGTTTAATTCCATTTTGTTCGCGTAACTGTACAGTTTGACTTATCTTTGACTTTAGACATGAAAAAAATCTTTTTGTATTATTCGTTATGCAAAAACGAAACAAAAATATAAGGTGCTAGTTTAGTTGGCGGCGGCGGCGAGAACCCAGATTCTTGGTCATCTGTAGAACAAAATCACTCAGACGTTGATGTTAGTCTATAAAAAGGTTTATTGGTGCAAGTTTAGAATTGGGATGTCGTGGAAAAAACAAAATTAAGAAATATCTTTTTGGTGTACATACCCGTGACGGAACGAATATATTGTATACCAAAAATCACATAAATTGATCAAGTAGTTTTTTATTTTATAAAAGAAAATCAAATTTTATCGCTAAAATTCCAGTTCGCATAAGTTGAACTTACCTCCCTTGACTATGACCAATATGGCGCCGATATATCAGCATTACTCGTTTATCGATAAAATTTGATTTCTTTTATAAAACAAAAATTAGTTGATCAATTTACGTGATTTTTGACATACGATATATTCATTCCGTCATGGGTACGTAAATCATACATATAGTTTGTTTTATTTTTTTCCCATGACGTTGCAATTCTAAACGAGCACTAAATATAAAAACTAGCAAATGTAAATTATGTTTAAAGGAAAAATATGAAATTATAAACCTAAAATAAAAAAAAACATGTAATTGTAGAATAAAAACCAATTGTCCATTAGAAACAACTGTTTTACAGCTAATCTTATAAATCAACAATAAAGAATAATTTTAACAATAAAGAGAAAGTACAAAACTGGACCTCAGAAAAAAACTTTCACTAGAAAATACTTGTACTAGTTATGTATAATATATATATATATATATATATATCAAATCGAAAGTACTCGCAAAAAAGGAAAGAAAATGGAACAAGAAACACATGGAACTTACATACAGCAATTTGACCGAAACACTAAATGGAAAATTAAAAAAAGTCTTATCAAGCAAAAACACTCTGTGTTATTTAATAATGTCTGCCTATATATATATATATATATACAGGGCGTTACGGAGCCCTCCAAAAAGGAGCACTTCTTTTTGCTGGAGCGAAGGAGAGGAGGGCTCATTTTATATTCAGCGGGAGTGGAGCGGGAGCAACTCCATTTGGGACTAAAAAGCGGTGGTTTTATCGCTCCGCGCTCCAAAATTATTTGATTTTTTATTCTTTTAAACATTAGTTTTTTATTCAGCAATAAAAAGGAAAAGAAAAGAAAGTCTCAGAGTTTACTCTGAGTTATTTTTTAAAATTATATCTGGTAAATGTATATGAGATAGGGAGAGAGAGAGAGGGAGAGACAGGAAGAAAGAAGGAGAACATTTGAAGTTCTCAGATTTTTACATCTTTGTGTTAAATTTTTGATGGGACGGTTTTCTTAAGGCAGAAGACAGACAATTTGGCACCAAATGTCTTTAAATGAGCCAGTGAGTCTATAGATGTCTTTGAAGTTATTTTCTTATAGATTTGAACTTTTTTATATTTATGATAGGATGTGATTGAATAAATAAGCCAATTTTTCTTTAAATTCGTGTTTTTAAATAAAGAATTTTAGGTTCAATTATACTATAGGGGCCGTTGGATTTTCTCGCCCATTTCGCTCGGTATTCACCCAAATGTTCGATAAAATCGATTTTTGGGGTGAAATGGTACATTTTGTCCTGACAAAAAATTCTAATTCATATTTTAGCATATATCAAATTGAACTTTCATGCCACATTTTTACCCATCGTTCTTTCGGCGACATTTTTTGTTATTCTTAAATTCACGACTAGTATGTTTTAATCTTTTCATGTTTGCTTTTAAATTTGACCCGATATTTTTTCAACTCCCAAGGTCTAGGCCAGATATTTTGTATGAAATTTTAAGACATTAAATGGATCTCTGAATTGTTTGACAATTTGATATTTTTTGGGCAACTTATGAAAAATATTTTTTTTTCATTCAATAAACTTCATTGGGTTTTTTTTGCCCCAAATTGTACTATAGAAAAAAATGGATAAATCGATTTGTTTGAAAGTACTTGCGCGTTTCTCTGTTATAAATAATAATATACACTATACAATATAGTTATGTTCGTAAAACAAACAAATATTAAACAACAACACAACGAGTAATGTTTTCTTTAAAAAGAAAATAATTACTAATAATGTTTAAAAGTAAAACTTTATTTACTTAAAACAAATCTAAATTCCCTTCCAAAATAAATAGAAAAAATATCGGGTCAAATTTTCCTTTCCTGAAAAAATAGGTTGTTAATGTAATGAAAATTAAAATTGTTTTAAAATACTTCAGGAATTTTTCTATTTCTATTTTATACCTCAGGAAACGAAAATTTATGTATAATCCTATACTTCGTCCGACATATTCTCCTATAACTCTCAAAATATTAGCGAGATTTTGTCAAATATTATCTTACGGTCGTACACTTAAAGTGACATCCCAACCCATATTGACGAGATCCTTTGACGCCCACCCCTATCCTTCGACCATTCATTGGCAGAATAGAACGTTTATGAAAGAAGGTACATTTTCATTATGGAGCGCTGAAAAAGAGCCGCTCCTTTTTTATAGGAGTTGGAGCAGGTGCGGCTCCTTTTTGAAAATGGGGAGCGTGAGAGGAGCCAGCTCCAATTTTGGGCGTTGGAGCGGGAGCAGCTCCAAAAGTAGTGGAGCGCGTAAAGCCATATATATATATATATATATATTTATTGTGTGTGTATTTAGGCAGCATATTTTCATTTAGGCAAACATTATAAAATAACAGTGTTTTTGCTTGATGAGACTTTTTTTTGAAAAAATATCAAAAAGTCTTATCAAGCAAAAACACTTATTTAATAATGTTTGCCCATATATATATATAAATGTGAAAAATGCGAAATCACATGTATAAATGCTATTCATTATTCTGGTCATGCTTGATGCTTATCAAACACTTCTGATGATCAGTAATACTGTGAAACTTCAGTAAAGTGTTCAGGTTGAATACATTTTATTATCATCTCTCCCAACTACAGTCCCTGTGGCCGTGGTTTTGAATCTCGCCATAGTCATCAAGTTAAGGAGCCGTAATAACGAAACACATGTCTGTGGATAACTATATTTGATTTATGAATAAATATATACGCTCCTAAAATATAGAGGGCGACAAAGTTTAAATGAAATAACTGTCTCTCAGGCATTTAGGAAATGCATCATCACCGTAAGATATCCGATATTCAGCTGTCATTATCGCCAAAAAAAACAAAAAAAAACAATAACAAATAGCTAAAATATATTTATATGTATAGCTAACATTAGAACAAAATGGCAAAGGGAGGTAACTCTTTCTTGCTTTACGTTTAAGTCATTGGCCAAAAAACAATTTGAACCTCATCTGTTAAATTGGTCTACATTTTATTTATTGGTCTACATTTGTGTAAGTAACAAACATGATAAAAAGCAACAAAGACCAACTAATATGAAGAAGAAGAAGAAATTAACACAGGGTCATGATTTGATGCAATATTTTGTTTTAAGTTAAGGCTTTATCAAAAATAAACATGATGAAATAACAGAGTCAATATTTATACATTGGATGCCATCGTGGAAGTAAGAAGTCCAAAATATGTGTGCTTGCAGGGTAGAAGAAAGTGGGAGGATAGGAGAAGATGGTTTGTGGATAGGTGGGAGGCGATAGGTTTTTCAATATGAAATTGTTAGTTGAAAACTTCTGTAGTGATTTGCTAGCAATGTTTGACGGGGAGTAGGTAGTAGAGTTGATGGGGAGTGGGGGAAAAGAAGCCAGGGAGCGAGATAGCATGGTAGGAGAGAGAGTTAATGTGGCAGATAGTTCTATAGATAGTTGGAACTTGGTGGTGGTTACAGTAGCAAGGGAATATGAATGTGAGGGTAGTTCGGAAGAAGGACGAGGAGAAAGAGGAGGTATACGGACGATATGTATAAAGCAAAATATCAAGATTTAGATTAGTTCACTCATAGTCAGAATTTCAAAAATGTTTAGATATCTAACATATAAAATTATCTTGTCGGATTTTTAAAGTCAGACCCAAATAGCATTTAAAGTAACTAATCAAACTTTGCTTCTGACGAGCCAATTTTCATTTGGTATTGTTTTACTGTGTTATTGACATTATAATAACGTACTTAACTACAACTTTTTTTTTTAAATACTTGGTTCGGGACACAGACAACTGCTAATATGAAACATTTTAAAATAACCACCTAAAAATAAAAATCAGCACGCGGGACAGTGGGGGAGCAACTCATATTTTAGACTGAAAAATATGATAGGAGTTTTTTTACTTTAAGTCTAAAAAATGTGCAAATAAATATTAAAAACTAAAATTATTTCACTGCGTCGCTGGCAAGATACAACTAGTACATATACAAAGGTATGTTTACTTACTTTTCAGTATTTCAATTTCACGCTTCGCTTCACCGAGGGCTGAAAAAAGGTCTAATTTTAACCGTGTCTCTGCACTGAGACTGTTTTCAAGATGTGTATTTTTGTCTTGCATTGCTGCCAGGGCCGACATTAAAATTTCTGATTCTCCTTGGCTTTCTTTATATTGACGAAGACACTAGAAGAAAAAAAACAATTTCTATTATAAACTTACATAAACTTACATTCAAACATCCAGATTTCTATACACACTAGCAAAACGAAAAAAAAAAAAGGAAATGTACGTTACTCATCCATTTATTTTTTTTAACTTATAACAATAGTGATGGGATGTGAAATATCTTTAACCAATGTCGTAACAATTATAAAATGTCGCCTGTAGATATTAGATTAATTGTGGGTGAATATCTGTGCATATGTTTATAATCTGATATAAAGTGAAGATTTTCTCACCTATATTTGTGATAAATAACTTTATAAACAAAAGGTACTTGAAAAATCTGTTTTGTTAGTCAGGGAGGGGCAAATATTGGTCCATGTTGTTAAAAAAAAATGTTATTTTTAATCAATTTTATCAATTTCAATATATTTTTTTTAATTAGTCATAAATAGAGGAAGGGGGAGGAGTTTTCACCCTTATAGTCAGAAGTCCTGATACTGCTATCCCAATCACTGAGCACTAATTTTTATAACAAATATTTGGATAGCCAACAGTAAAAAGAGGGAAAGGAGTTACATGTGTTTTTTCGCTTTCCTTCTTTCTTTTTTGCATTGCATTTGGCTGACAGAGGGCAAAGGAAGACAGAATCGCTTTTTTCTCGCCTTCTTTTGTTACATTTGGATGACGGGGGGCAAAGGAAGACAGAATCGCTTTTTTCTCGCCTTCTTTTGTTACATTTGGCTGACAGGGGGGAAGGGGAGAAAGAAAAATTGCAGCTGTTCTGGTTTTAAGCAATATTCAACTATGAGATACAGAATTGATTTTGTGGCTCAAATGGTTAGTATGCTGTACATCAAGGCAGAGGTTAGGAGTTCAAACCTCACCCAGGTGTAAGTATTTCTACTCTGATTTTGTCCTAAATTGAACAAACATCTCAAATATTCAGGTAGATTATTTAATTTTATTTTAATTTTAATTTTACTTTTTGTAGCATGTAATTTAGGAATTGATTCAAAATTCGAGGACAAGGCGCCAAAGGTTGTCATTGAATTTCAGATCATCTCGAATGAACCTGGAAAATCGATGCGTGCCATTGCAAGGCAGAAATGAGTAGGTAAAAAGCTCATTAGGTGATGCATGAGGACATCCGCTACATTTTATACAAGATGCGGCGATGCATGAAAAACCACTGAAACATGCAAAGAAGCTGATCAACAAGTTGAAATACCCATCAGACCAGATATGCTGACGGTTCCGACAAGAAAACTATTTGCCAAGACTAGAAGATCAACTCCCAGAACAACAGATGGCTCGGTGCCTCATCCAAAAACGTGTTCAGAGTTATGCAGACAAAGTTTTCAGTGACGACAACGATGGTCTTCGGTGTCGTTAGCAATGAAGGCGACATCATGCCACACCATTTCCTCCCTGAGAGCCTCAGACTGAATATTAATGGCTACATCGAGATTCTGAGCAGGATAGTGAAAATCTGGATTGACTAGGTAACTGCGGAAAGGCCATACATGTGGCAACAATACTCAAAATCCTGCCTTATGAGCTGGAAAACTCAGGTCTGGCTGTTAAAGAACTTTGTTGACATCTGGCCTCCCAGCAGTGGAACGAGACACTAACAGATCCAGTTGCAATACGAAAGGTGAGCTAAAGGACAGTATCACAAGGTATCTTTGAGGGCGAAAGTCAGGAGACAATGATGAAGGCCTGTGGGCAGGTTTCAAGGCTGTTCTCAAAGCCAAAGGCAGGTTCATCAAGTGAGATCAGCACAACAAGTCATGAAGACAAACTGACTCAGGTTTTATGAATAAATCAAAAAAAAAAAAAAAATGAAACTACTGTGGTATTTTTTCCTAAACAGTCATCTTGCAAATAAATAGCGTCTGCACTCTGTAGGGTTGTCTTTGTATGGGTGTGTGTGTGTGTGTCTTTATGTGTGTGTGTGTCTTTATGTGTGTGTGTGTGTGTGTGTGTGTGTGTGTGTGTGTGTGTGTGTGTGTGTGTGTGCATTCATTTTAAGCAATTGAAATAGCATAATAACCAGCAGATTTGGAACCAGTAGGTTCATGCGGATGAGTTTAGCTGGTTTTAAAATAAGGTAAATATAATTCATATTATATTTGTATTATCTCTGTCCGTCTGTCCATGGATGCAATTCAAAACAAAGCCTTATACTAAGATCAAACAACTATTCTCAAGTAAAATCTTCCAAAGAATCCAATGGTTGCATTAATTTTGTCTGGCCGCATTATGAAAATAATAATTCTTGCTATTTTGGGTTTCTTATTAATTCCTGTTGCCTTTAATGGGGGAAAAAAATTGGGATTCAATAAAAAATAAATTCTAGATTATGCAAATGTTTCAATTAAAAATGTTTTTTTCCCTTCTTTTTCAAATACAAAAAAAGGCGGCTTTAATTTCCATACCTGTACTTCTCTTTCCAGCTGACGAAATTGTTCTTCGCGAATTTTTAATTCTCTTCGAAGCTGCTTCACATCATTTTCGCTATCTCGACGTCTTGCTTTGCAATTTTCGTTACATTCTTCCCTATTCAAATGGAAAGATGCATTTTATTCAAAACAAAATCTTTTAAAACAATTCTCTTTAACTATCAAAATATTTTAAACTAGCTATATTTACTCAGCGTTGCTGGATGGAAGGGTTAAAGAAAAATAATTCAGAATATAATTATGTTTACAATTTTGTTTTAAATAGGCTTTTTAATAATCTGTTTTCCTTTATTCCATTTTAATAAATATTTGATTAATAGTAAATAAATAAAAAAAAATTCAATGTGTATTTATCAAAATTATTTATAGATGAGAAACACACACACATACTTTTATTTACGGAGATGAGAAAACTTTGATTTCCGGCAACAAATAATTTTGAGTCAGAAATTTTTGAGGAAATGTTGATTGGTGTTTGGAGTAATCGACAAGAAGGCATAAGCCAAAGAAAAGAACTAAAATATATATATATATATATATATATATATAATAATAATAACTAATAAATGCAGTTTATCTTAACACTTTACTGAAGTTTTATGATTCATTCAATCATCGGAAATGTCTTAATAAATTCCTGAATGCCTTTATGGATTTTAATATAAATTTAAACTGACCAGAAAAATGACTTCTGAAAAAGCTAACAATTTTTTTCAACAGCATAACAGACTAGCTAACATTCCATTTCCAGCTAAAGCATAATAAAAAAAAATAATTCTTTCAAACTTAAATGTGGCTGCTGAGCTGGCCACTGTCCTCTCCAAACTATACAACAAATGCCTTTCTGAATCTTGTTTCCCTGATAGTTGGAAAATTGCCTCTGTGGTACCAGTCTTCAAGAATTCTGGAGATAGAACTGATCCTCTAAACTACCGCCCAATCAGTCTACTCCCGATCTTTGCTAAAATCTTTGAATCATTAATCAATCTAGCGAAGTCCGGCACCTAGTTAATGCTAAACTTCTTTCTGATCATCAATATGGATTCAGACAAGCACGATCTACTGCAGATATCCTAACGGTCATCTCTGAACACATATACCATACACTGGACAAGGCAGGTGAAGCTAGGGCAGTAGTGCTCAATATATCCAAGGCTTTTGACAAGGTCTGGCATGAAGGGCTTCTCCTAAAACTGCACTCATATGATATTACTGGACAAATATTTAATATAATTAAATTCTTCCTAACAAAAAGAAAGATCCAGGTTGTCCTCTAAAGCTACTTTCCTTCAATAACTACAAGAAATCTCTTCAACCACTGATTTTCATGGCTAATAACACCCTACCTGAGACTTCATCATTCAAACTCTTCGGCCTAACTTTCACAGATAACATGAATTGGAATAAATACATTGAAGACATTGCCAAGGCTGCAGCAAAGAAGGTGGGCTCCCTCTACCGTGCCAGTAAACTTCTCACACCTGACATTATCCTATATCTCTACAAAGCCACCATCCGCCCATGCATGGAGTATTGTTGCCACATCTGGGCTGGGGCATCATCCACTAGTCTCTTCCTCTTAGACAAGGTCCAAAAAAGAGTCGTCAACTTGATAGGTCCCTCACTATCAACCAAGCTCCAGCCCCTGTCCCATCGCCGCAATGTTGCTTCCTTGTGCCTGTTTTACAAGTACTTCAATGGGTTGTGCTCTGATGAGCTTGTTGCTCTGGTACCCCCACGACGTAAATTCACTAGACCAACCGGACAATCTGCCAAATCCATCGATTCACTGTGGAGGTCCCCAGATGCCGAAGAGCTTTCTACTCCAAAAGCTTCTTTCCTCGTGCTGCTAGACTCTGGAACTCCCTCCCTGCTGACAGACGAAGAAACTACTATTACAAGCTTAAGCGTAACAGACCAATCGACTGACCAATCAATCCACCCACTCAAACATGTCTCCCAGGCGACTAAGGGTAGGTATTTCTTCCCCAGTGTGTGCGGCTAAATCAAGTAGTAGTGAGGTGGGGTTGGGAGGGGGGAGATGTAAGGTGTGCTTATTTACCTGGCTGCGGCCATCAACACTGCCCGGGCTGCTGCTGATTCTTCTGCTTTTTTAGCTTTCCGTTCTGACGCTAGCTGCTGCTCGACAGCGCATTTATTTTTGCAAGCCTCCTGTAGTTTCCGTTCTAAGATGGAAATAGTCTGTTTATCTTGCTGTCTGCTTGTCACCAAATTGTGTAATCTGAATCAAAAAAAGGAGGGAAATTCATTGGACAATCAGAAATAGAAACGTTGACGACAACAATAATCCAAAGGAAAACAACGTAAATTTTAAAAATCACTTCAGATTTTACATTGTTTTTTTTTCATTAAATTTTTATTATTTCAGTAAATCTGGATGTTCTACATTTTAGATTTTAACAAAGAAACTAATCTTATTAATTTAAACTTCCTAAAACTATTTTAATTAATCATTATTGAAAACTTCTATTTGTAATCTTGATTCTTTGAAGGCCCCGAATGGATTCTGATGGATACTTTTTTTACATTATGTTTAAAAATGGTCTAATGAAACAATAATATAATTAAGCAATGCGCTTAATATATAATTAACTCTCTCTCTCTCTTTTATCCCCTTTAAACTTTCAACCACAAGGTAATCAGCATTAATGAGGACAATAGTTCAAAGATAAAGTAAATAATGACACCTCCTCACTCATTGTTCGACTATGTTTTGGTTGATATGCTCTGAAACCTTCTTCAGAAGAAAATCAATGAAAATACTGATAACTTCTGCTCATCCCCAAAACAGGTTTACCGGCCTTTGAGCTAGGATCAAAGGATAGTATTTGATCTGTCTTTGGTCAGAAGAGGAGAAATCCTTGTAGGCTGAGACAATTTTAATTTTTATTCCAATCCAGAGTGCCCCGCTTTAAAAAAGCTGAATTTTCCGACCTTGTGTTTAATCTTTGTGGGGAGGAAGTAAATAGGGGGCAGGTTTTTAGAAGTCTACAAAACATCTTTTTCTTGTAGGTAGGGCAGATATTTTATGATTGCATCACATAGGTTTTAAGACAATCATTGCTTCCATTTTCAAACTCTCTTCAATCAGTACTCTCCCTCTTCAAAAAGAAAAAGAAAGAAAATTCTTATTCTGTCAATTATTCTCTAGAAAAATTGAAGAGCTTGTCAGATTTATTACTGGAGTCTGGCAACTTTTTATCAGACTCATCATCTTGTGAAGGTAATGTATTGAAGTATGCTACATGACAATTTAAAGAGAATGACCCTAAATCTTGCACAGATAGTATACACTTGGAATAGACAATTCATTTTTGCAGTTGTTGGCTCTTTCAATTTTCGGATGGTTTTGCTTGTTACAGCCATCTGGGACTTGTGTTGTAACGTAGTCAACCGTTAACCGACGTCCATCATTAAAAATAGAGGAAGAGTTCTATACATTTGAGTCTATATGAGCTTTTATGATTCAACAAATAAACCGGTGGTTGTTGTTGTTGATGATGATGATGATGATGATGATGAACAATGCTCACAAGAAATAACATTTTAGATTTTGCTATAAAAATAGGATATTTATAAAATATAAATTGATTGAAGACTTTTAGTTTTTAAATTATCAAAATTAATCCATAACTTTTTGAAATATAAGACTTTGAAGCGGAAAAATAAAACCACCTATTTTCCCGAAAATATTGACTCAACATTTGTGTTTTCATTGATAAAATTTTGTTAAAGAAAACTATTGAAGATAAATCAATGAAATTTGGCATGTATATGTAAAATTTGTTGGTGAATATCACGAAACCATTAAAAAAAAAAGATAGCTTTGCATTCAAGCACCTTATCTTTTAACAAACATACACCTTAATTAAATTACCTCATCTTCCAAAATGAAGTGTTTATCAGTTTATCATCGACATAGGTTTTTTAGGAGTGGGTGGGGAGGTGTCTGCTTTTTTCTTTTTTTTTTTTTAGATGATTATGTGTGGTTTTTATGGTTATTTGTAGGGTTAAAGGAGTTTTTTAGAAGGGGGGTGCATACCACTCGGATCTAGGGTTAGTGGGAGGGTAAGTAATTACAATCTTTTTTAATAACTTTTAAGCATGAAAAACTATCAAAATAATGGGGGGGGGGCTTACTTCTTTCAAAGGCTAGAATTGTCAGGAAATGGGGGATCATTCTACGTTAAATCTATATGTGAAACTGATTTATTTGAAGCAGAATACTTGAATGCCGAGAAAAAAGTTTTTACTTTTCAACATAAAATAACATGTAAACATAGTTTGTTTAAATTTAATTATAGATTATATATATATATATATATATATAATATTTGTTTTGATATATAAATATTAAATTTAATTATATATATATATATATATAATATTTGTTTTGATATATAAATATTAAATTTAATTATATATATATATATATATATATATATATATATATTTGTTTTGATAGATAAATATTAAATTTAATTATATATATATATATAATAAATATTTGCTTTGATATATAAATATTAAATTTAATTATATATATATATATATAATATATATTTGTTTTGATATATAAATATTAAATTTAATTATATATATATATATATATTTGTTTTGATATATAAATATTAAATTTAATTATATATATATATATATATATATATATTTGTTTTGATATATAAATATTAAATTTAATTATATATATATATATATATATATATATATATATATATATATATTTGTTTTGATATATAAATATTAAATTTAATTATATATATATATATTTGTTTTGATATATAAATATTAAATTTAATTATATATATATATATATATATATATATATATATATATATATATATATATATATAATAAATATTTGCTTTGATATATAAATATTAAATTTAATTATATATATATATATATATATATATATATATATTTGTTTTGATAGATAAATATTAAATTTAATTATATATATATATATAATAAATATTTGCTTTGATATATAAATATTAAATTTAATTATATATATATATATATAATATATATTTGTTTTGATATATAAATATTAAATTTAATTATATATATATATATTTGTTTTGATATATAAATATTAAATTTAATTATATATATATATATATATATATATTTGTTTTGATATATAAATATTAAATTTAATTATATATATATATATATATATATATATATATATATTTGTTTTGATATATAAATATTAAATTTAATTATATATATATATATATATATATTTGTTTTGATATATAAATATTAAATTTAATATATATATATATATATATATATATATATATATATATATATATATTATTAATATTAAGTATATATTCTGATAACAGAATAGCTCTAACTAAACATTTAAGAACATTTTTGATATTCATATTTTCAAATTCATTCCCAAATTCAAATAACAAAAAGAAATCAGTCTTTTGTTTACAGCTGATGCTGCCTTATTGCTGATACTGAAGTAAACGAAAAAGTTAAATTGTCAAGAATTCATGGATTTTTTCCAGTAAAATTGTGTTGCCTTTGTTATAGATTTTTAAAGAACTTTCTGGACAGATTTATGATAATTACATGAAAAAAAAATTCAAAAACCCTATTTCACCGATTTAAATGTTCAAAATTTATTTTAATGAAAACTTACTGAACCACAGCTGTCGAACTTTGATAACCGATTATTGGCAAACTATTTGACCAACCAAAATTCGAACATATATTACTTGAAAGGACATTCTTTCTTTCATTTTTACAGCCAAATTTGACCAAATTCCCACCACCGTATACTTTGGAATAGAGTTAAAAATATAACTACACCTCTATGTGCTCAACCACAAAAAAAAAAAATGGTTTTACAACATTCATCAATTTTATTTTTATCTCACTGATAAAAAGTTATAAAACAAAATACACATAAACATTTATAAACTTATATATATTTATAAACTTATATATTTCTTTTCATTTTATGTATGGTTTGACAGGATTTTATAGGTTTATAGCGATTTTATGATCCTCCACCAAAATGCTGTTTTGATGATATTATACAAGCAGTGAGCATCGCTATTTATATACGCTTGCTCACATGACCCCTACGGATTGAGTTTACCTTTTGGCCAATGCACGCAACCCTTAAAAGGACCACAACCACACTGTCTTATTAATGTTAATCAAAATTAGAAAAATGGGTACTGTTATAGATGACGCGCCTGATTTCCGTGACTTTGCGTCGACAACGATCGGGCAGGTTGTGGAAGCGCCCGAGCGCTAACGGAATAATATTATTTTTTCTTTCTTTTATCTTATAAAAACATTGACAAAATTTTACAACCCCCCAAAAAAAACATTATTTTCACAAAAAAAACTGATTTTAATCTATGTATTTTTTCTTTGAATTTATTCGTCTTATATTATCGTCTGCGTGTCTTCCAGTTAGAGCTTGACAGTTTGAATGCATGGATTGGCTATCGCTAAGAACGGGAGCCCTAATCCTAAACCCTAACTCCTAACCAATTTTTCTGTCTTTCTTTGTTTTATGTTAGCAAGAAGAAAAAAAAAGAAAAACAGCGAAACAAATGAAAAAGAAAACATTGACAAATCCCCCTCCCAAAAAAATTTCTTTCTACACATTTGATTGAAAATGGTTCATTTGACCCCCCCACCCCACCCTACAGTTTGTTCGGTTTTTATCTTTTTATCTATGTATTTTTTCTTTGAATTTATTCGTCTTATATTACCGCCTGCAAGTCTTCCATTAACACTTGGCGTTTTCGTCTCGGCAACTCTCGGGCACTTCCGCGACCTGCCCGATCGTTGCCGACGCAAAGTCACGGAAATCAGGTGCGTCATCTATAACAGCACCCAAAAATGATTAGAATATAACGATGTGCTCTATAGCCTTCTTCAGAAGAACAAAGATAACTCCTCGTCATCCCCATCGGGCTAGGATAAGGGGGTAGCATCTGATCTAATCTGTGAATGAGGGGAGGGGGAGAAAACAAAAGGTAACATTTTGCAAAATAATTAATATTTTTACATATTATTAATTAAAAACAAAGGGACATAACTTAAAATATCACTTTTTTAAATTATTTTTGGTGGTTTTGAAATTTGAGTTAATTTTAAATCATGAACACATTTCTTACATTCAACTGTCTTACGTGTGGTGAACAAGAAAAGAATTCCCCAAAAATGAGTTTGCCTTTTGTGTGGTCTGTTGTAAATGGGAGAAGGGGTGGGAAGAAAGAAAAGAGTTAATGTTATTAATAGTGTTGAATTATGCTCATTTTCTTTCCATCCCCTTTCCCACTTACAACAGACCACATAAAAGACACAAACTCATTTGGAGAATTGCTTGCTAGATTGTTTACAACCACTTTGCCCTCAAGCTTTTTTTAAGCAGATTAAACCTACTTTTTAGACATGTAATGTTTTTGTATTTATTTTTACTGACCACATCGGTTAATAATCCTTCATCAGATAATTCAAAACTTATGTTTGTCACTTTTATTACTGGGGTCTGGTAACTTGATATTAGATTCATTACCCCTTTTTTTTTGTAGGGGTTATAAATTTCTAATGGTTTGGTATGGGACCATCACCCATTGGGATACCCAACACTAACAGACATGGCATTCGCTTCAAGAAGATTCGATTATAACTTTATTCTTATCATGTCAAACAAATTGTTATGGTGCGATGGTGATCTCCCCTATTTCGGGAGTAGATGGACTCTTCACAAGACTATGAATAGTGTTACGACAAAGTGTTGTAACAGTTATGAAGGCAGTCATAATCACAATATTGGACACAGACTTTTGTAACATAATATTCTGTACTTCTGTAAATACACTCTTGTAAATATACCACAATATTGTCTTAATTATTATCAGCCCTTCAAGGTCACAACACTGGCGACGAGGATTCGAACCTATGTTGTACAACACTGGCGACGAGGTACTCAGACTTATTCGGATCAACATAACTCGAACGTATGTGGCACAATTCGGACTTATTCAGACATGAAAATAACCCGGACTTATGTTACCCACAACATTGGAAACAAAAACTCAGAATTATGTCAAATACAACATAACCATTACTACAATTGGAATGTTGGATTTTCTAAAAAAGATATTGGTGGTATGCTCTGGATAGATGTTTAATTATAACAATAGAGCGAGAAGTTGAAATCAAACTGGATTTTTAACAAGCAAAGTGTGTCAAATCTGTGAAAAAATAAAAAATAAAAATAAATAAATAAATAAAAACACTCCAGTGTCGGTAAGTAGAATTGAAGAAAAAAGTGTTGTTTATGAGTAAGACAAAACCGTTTTCAAATAAAGGTTTGGAAATTTAACTCGTCTGGAAGGAAAAAGCGAAAAAAACAAAAAAAAAACAAATATCAATATTTTTTTTTGTAAATCAGAAACACGAAAATAAGTTTGAATGAGTTTAGTTTTTCTCTCGCTGAGAGGTTAAGAAGTAATCTTCTCCTAGAAAGAAAAGCTACGACCATGTAAATAATATATATATATATATATATGAAAAAAGTAAGCCTTTTTGAAATAACTAAAAATGAAGGAATTTAAAACTGCTATTTTAGACATTTTCAGGCAGCAACAAGATCAGCAACTGCAATTGCAGAAAGAACAAGTGGAATATCAGAAAAAAATGGAATATCAAAAGAAAATGGAAACAGAAAAAATGGAATATCAGAAAGAACAAATACAATATCATAAGAAAATTGAAACAGAAAAGCTGGAACAAATGAAAAGATTTGAGGAAACGTTTCTTCATACCTGTAGTGTTGTGCCATCGTGCATTTGGAAAACAACAATGTTTACATCCGCGATACAAGTTGTATCCTTATTACCTCCCTTAAATTAGTCATTCTGTAATTATCTCCCTTGTATATTTCTCATGCTATATAAATAAATGCTTACGTGGATCGACCTCTTACGAAGGAAGCGATCGGAGCGCATGCATCAACAGTTTGTCTCTCTTATTTATTTCTGTGTTCCTACTTGATGTTATGTATGTGAAGTCGTTACCCCGCGAGCCGGACATTAATGGAAACACAATAACAACAGACAAAGCACCAACGCTACAATACCCAACAGGAACAGAAAAAAATTATACAAATTATCAAATTGGGGTCAAAATGGTAAAGATGAAAGTGCATTTTCACAAAACACTATTTAGAGCACTATTGATAATTTTAATTACGATTCTGAAAACAAGATTACGTTTGCTTTGCATTTCAGAAAAGCTGGAACAAGTGAAAAGATTTGAGGAAACGTTTCTTCATACCCAACAGGAACCGAAAAAATTATACGAATTATCAAAGAGAATGAACCTGGCTCCACACTCCAACATATCGCAGAGGACTGCCAGCATTTTATTAGTGTTCATCAAGATTCAAAAGACATTGAACAAAGTGGCATGTCACATATTAGAAAAATCCGTCACAAAAAGAAAATTAATTCACCAACTAAATTTGACAAACAAAAAACTAATTTGCCTCCTAAATGGTGTTTCAGTTGTAGGCAACTGTATTAGTACAAAGATTGTCCATATAAAATAAAATAAAAAGTGTCTTAAGTGCGATTGCATGAGACACTAAAGTACATACTGCAGAGTAAAAAATAAAATTTAAAAACGCTTTATCGGAATTGCTAAAAGTGATGAAGTGGAAAATATTAGGAAGTTTGTAGATGTAAAAATATTGAATATGAATATTAAAATGCAACTTGACTCAGACTGAGATAATGGAAAAAATTGAAAAACCAACTTTGATGAGAACTAAAAAAGTAGCAAAAGTGTCACTGGAGAACAAATAAAATTTGAGGGCGAACTAATAACTACAGTTACATTACAAGGAAAAACTTTGAAATTGTAAACGTTTGTGATGAACAATTCAAATAACCTTTTGGGCACGGATTTGATCGAAGAGTTTTAATTATGGGATATGCCTATAAATTCTTTCTGTGAAAATATAAAAACCTTAAATGCGGAAGCAGAAAGACTAAAGAAAAAATTAAAAGAAATCTATTAGGAAGTTTTTTTCTGGTGGACTAAAAAGATGACTGACGAAGTTGAATTTACAACATATATTCAACCAGTTCTACAAAGAAAAATTTTACATTCGTGTCATTAGATAAAATTGATGAGAAAGTGAATAGATAAAAAAAATGGATGTAGAATATAGCAAATGGGCTTAGCCTACAGCCTATGAAAAGAAAAAGAAATGAAAATATCTTAGTCAAATTATAGACAAAGAGCGAATGAGTGCGATAAAAAATATGCCAGCTCCGGCAAATGTATCGTCTCTAAAAAGTTCTCTTGATTTGGCGAATTATTACAAATTGTTTATTCAAAACATCCAAGATTTGCGAGCGTCTCTTAATGAGATATTTAAAAAAAGAGAAACATGGAAAAGATTTGGGTTGGATGAGAGAATGCCAAATAAAGGGATTATTATGGTGTGATGATGATCTACCCTATTTTGAGAGTAGATGGATTCTTCCAGGGACTATGAATAGAGTTACGACTAAGTGTCGTAGCAGTCATGGCCACAGTATCGGACGTAGTCTTTTTGTAATTAACTATTCTGTACTTCTGTAAATACTCTTATAAATATACCACCATCTTGTCTTAATTTTGAATGGGCTTTTCAAGGTCACAACAATAGCAAAGAATTTTCATAAGTTGGACATCAAAGATTCGAAAAATATTATGAATTCATGGTTGGTAGAGGTGGGGAGAGTGTAGGGTACAAAAATTATTTGATTAATTTTTTTTTTATATTTTGATAACAGTAGAGAAATTACTTTAGAATATTCTAAGACAAACTATTATAGAAAATAAGAATTAAAATTTATGTGTGATGATGTATGGAAGAAGGAAGGTATAGAGTAAGGACAAAACAGGGAGAGAAAGAAAAAAGATAAAAGATAAAAAAAATGTTTTAATTGAATATTTTAAATAGTTAAATAAAAAATTTAACTTTAAAATGTTAAAAGTTGAAAACATTAAAAGTTGAAAATTTTTAACTTTAAACATTTTTAACTTTTAACAAAGTTAAAAATGTTTCAAGTTGAAAATTTTTAAAGTTGAAAGTTAAAAAATTGAAAACAGCTGAAAATTAAAAAAAGCTTAAAATAATTTTTTTTTCAATTTTAAAAAATAAACAATATTTTTTTACATTAAGGAAATAAAAAAGTATAAAATTTTTTTTAAATGTTAAAGTTTTAAAATAACAAATAGAGATGATAGATAAAAAAAAAATCAAGAAAACTTACTTGTTTTGTAAATTTTCATTGTCTTGCTGGAACTGATAAAGTTCTGATCGCATAGACTTTTCAGTAATGGACATGTTTGCTATTTGGGTGCGCAATTCTTGTTCTGTATTACGGCTGGACTGAAGGTCGGCTTTAAGGCGCTTCACATCATTTTCGAGGCTGAAAAATGACCGTAATCAAATGATAATAAAGGTAACAAATCCATTCAGATCACAATCGATTCACAATTCACATCACTTTGTAAAATTACATTAAAAAAATGAGTAAAGCATGAGTTATCTCCTCCTGCGATTACTACTTCTTGAATAATGTAACCAACCATTAATTACATCTTTTGTAGGTTTGGGGGAAAAAACTAATACGTGTATTTTTAGATATTTGTGAAAATTAAATTTTTTTGCAAATTAGGGGAGTATTTGTCAACCCTCCTAGACGGAAAAATCAGAGTTTTCCTGTGGTCAACAGCCCTTTCTTTTTTCATGTAAATAACCATTAATCCTTACTTTTGATAGATTTTAAAGAAATTCCAATGAAATAAATTTTAAATATGAGAAGACAAAAAAAGAGGAGTTCATTGTGGACCATTCTAGTATAATTGAATCCCTTGGTGTACGAACTGGAGTTTTTCTGAAAGATCTGCGTTCATGGTCATGGAATGTTGTGGAAAACTAATCAACCCATTTTGAGAAAAATCAGGGAATAACAGAATAGATTTTATTTCAGTTAAAGTAAATCTTATTTATTTAATAAATTATTTACCAAATAGATAAGAAAGCTTTGTAAATAGTCCTTACTCTAAAACAAGGCTTAAGATTAACATTGTCCCAAGATGAAAGAATGTTAGTTTGGAACCGTTTCATCCTCTGTTAGTGTACAATCAAACATACGGTGTTCATGTGAGATAAATGGCACAAGATTCCAAGGATGTTAATGATGGTGACATTTAGTATTTGAATTATACATGGTGTGCATATATATATATATATATATATATATATATATATAACCAGATCGTACAGGTGGTGAATATGAACTCAGTACGGCCATAAGAGTAGTGTCCCTCTCTCCATCCATGGTAAGTTGTATAGCCCAGTCATCTCTCGACTGTCTGCAGTGCAATGACAGATCCATGATAAGATGGATGTGAAATCTGACCAAACTGAACACATCAGGTCAGAGGATTTGCTGAAAGCACTACACTTGCCCAGGATGGAGGTTATCCTAAGGATGAACCGATTACGCTGATATTGTCATGTGGAACGTTTATCCTCCTGGATAAACCATTGCAGAAGCATGAATGTACTAAATCGCAGGAAGGTTGACTGGCCCAGAAAAAATTGGAAACAAGTGATTGGACAAGACCGTACAAAGTGGAATTTGGAGACCGCTAAACCGTGAGAAGTGGACGGTGAGCTTGTGTAATATCAGAAAATGACCTTAAAGAAAACAAAAATATTTGAGTGACGGATGGTCAAACATTCGATACAGTTTTCTGAACATCCTGTATGTATGAAAATCAATCAATAGAATTAGAAATCAATAATTACGGGTAATTATTTTCTAGTGAACGCAATGAGATTGGATAGGAATTGGGTTGTTAAGATTACTACCTTGCTTTCTCTCCCTATTCTGTCCTGACTCTATACTTTCCTTCTTCCATACATCATCACACTGTGTACACATGACCGATAAACTCTTCTTTTGGTTGACACACCAAATTAATCAATACACAGCTAGAAGAGAGTGTGGCTTCATTTAATGTGTAGGCAAATCCCGGAATGGGTGCTACAGTTGTGGGTGTCCAAAAATGATATATATACTGGCTGAAATTCAGATTTACAGAAAGCAGTTGGCTAGCAAATTTGCTAACTCCCGTAAACCCTCCGCCCCTCATGACTCTCACTGACTCCATTCGTTCGCCACAAACAAACAATAAAAATGTGTAGGCAAATCCCGGAATGGGTGCTACAATTGTGAATGTGTGGGTGTCCAAAAATGATATATCAACTGGCTGAAATTCAGATTTACAGGAAGCAGTTGGCTAGCAAATTCGCTAACTCCCGTACACCCTCCGCCCTTCATGACTCTCATAGACTCCATTCGTTCGCTACAAACAAACAACAAAAATATGTGTAGGCAAATCCCGGAATGGGTGCTACAGTTGTGAATGTGTGGGTGTCCAAAAATGATATATCAACTGGCTGAAATTCAGATTTACAGGAAGCAGTTGGCTAGCAAATTCGCTAACTCCCGTACACCCTCCGCCCTTCATGACTCTCACTGACTCCATTCGTTCGCTACAAACAAACAATAAAAATATGTGTAGGCAAATCCTGGAATGGGTGCTACAGTTGTGAATGTGTGGGTGTCCAAAAATGATATATCAACTGGCTGAAATTCAGATTTACAAGAAGCAGTTGGCTAGCAAAGTCGCTAACTCCCGTACACCCTCCGCCCCTCATGACTCTCATAGACTCCATTTGTTCGCCACAAACAAACAATAAAAATATGCCATTATATTCTTGAACATAAGTATTCATCATTCTTCTTTTAAGCACAGTAGACAATATGCAACAATATGCAACAATATACAACAAAGCTAAAACTAATAAATAAGTAATTAATAATATTTAATATTTAAAAAATAACAGCAAAAGAAAGATAAACAAAAAGCCCCCCCCCCCCTCAAAAAAGAAAAAACAAACAAAGGAAGACATCTTGAAAACGTTCCAGCACAACAAAGTTGCTGATGACTTACCGGCCTATAATTTCATCTTTGTTGTTATTGAATGTTGATGGTGCGATGTCTTTGCTATAAGTTTTCCCTTTCTTTGAATTGTTCTCTTTGTTACTGTTTAACTTGTTTCCTTGCGATTTGCTAACCGAATTTGATTTGTACGTTTTTGTCTGCTGCTCATTCTCTGCACTTTCGTCGTAATCGTTGACGTTAGACTTTTTCGGTAACGGCTGCTCGATATATTCGTATTCGTCTTCATCGTCGTCGTCTGTGTTTTTGGTAAAATGTTTCCCTTTGTCTTCGTTTTCTGTTTTGTGCGATTTCTTTCCTGAAACACCATTTGGAATTACTTCTTCGTCTGATTTTTGTCCCAGAGCTGTGAGACGACAACGAGATAAGCTTTCATGAAAACACGTTAAAACAACTTAACAAACGCTGGTAACATTATAGTGACATACCAGAGATCTTCAAAGATCTCCTAACTCGGAATTGTTCTTTGAAGACCTATGGTATGTCAATATAATGTTACAAGACGTTTGAAAATTGATAAATTTTGAAATATACTGATGAAGAAAATCATTTACATTCTGTATCTCTACTTAAATGTAATTTTATTAATAAAAATGTTTTTTATAGAAACGTGCGTATATGGAAAGGGACATGACTAAGTATTGATTCTCGGGGCATGTTTCAGATATTTAAAATCAACATTGATATGTTCTGAACTTTTATACGCTATTAATATATAAAGCTCTGATCAATATAAACTATTGACCATTGAGCTTTATTTTAACTGCAGTTTTGAACTATATCCTAGAGAATTGATAATAAATATTTCTACCCTAAAAAAGTTGTATAAATAAATATTTCTATCCTAAAAAAGTTGTATAAATAAATATTTCTACCCTAAAAAAATTGTATAAATAAATATTTCTACCCTAAAAAAATTGTATAAATAAATATTTCTACCCTAAAAAAGTTGTATAAATAAATATTTCTACCCTAAAAAAGTTGTATAAATAAATATTTCTACCCTAAAAAAGTTGTATAAATAAATATTTTTACCCTAAAAAATTTGTATAAATAAATATTTCTACCCTAAAAAATTTGTATAAATAAATATTTCTACCCTAAAAAATTTGTATAAATAAATATTTCTACCCTAAAAAATTTGTATAAATAAATATTTTACCCTAAAAAATTTGTATAAATAAATATTTTTACTCTAAAATATTTGTATAAATAAATATTTTTACCCTAAAAAAGTTGTATAAATAAATATTTTTACCCTAAAGAATTTGTATAAATAAATATTTCTACCCTAAAAAAGTTGTATAAATAAATATTTCTACCCTAAAAAATGTGTATAAATAAATATTTTTACCCTAAAAAATTTGTATAAATAAATATTTCTACCCTAAAAAATTTGTATAAATAAATATTTTACCCTAAAAAATTTGTATAAATAAATATTTTACCCTAAAAAATTTGTATAAATAAATATTTTTACCCTAAAAAATTTGTATAAATAAATATGTTTACCCTAAAAGGTGTATAAATAAATATTTATACTATAAAAGTTGTATAAATAAATATTTTTACCCTAAAAGGTGTATAAATAAATATTTTTACTATAAAAGTTGTATAAATAAATATTTTTACCCTAAAAGGTGTATAAATAAATATTTTTACTATAAAAGTTGTATAAATAAATATTTTTACCCTAAAAGGTGTATAAATAAATATTTTTACTATAAAAGTTGTATAAATAAATATTTTTACCCTAAAAGGTGTATAAATAAATATTTTTACTATAAAAGTTGTATAAATAAATATTTTTACCCTAAAAGGTGTATAAATAAATATTTTTACTATAAAAGTTGTATAAATAAATATTTTTACCCTAAAAAGGTGTATAAATAAATGTACTTCCAAACAAGTTACATCCTTTGCATCTGTTTACCAGAAATTGAGCGCAGGAGCTAAACAAAAAATGTTACAAACCACTGAACTTAATTAGTCTTATATTCTCATCATCAGGAAAAAAATTTGATATTTAAATTCTTAATTCAGTATTTCAGATATAGAAAAAGAAAAGAAAAGAAAAAAGAAAAACCAACACAGTTCTGGACTTACGTTTTTGTTTTTCTGAATAAGTGTTTTGAACATCTGGTGGCAATGCTTTCATTAGAAGAAGAATATAAAATTCATTTGCTTTTTGGACTTCCTTCTGTTTACGCTGAAAAGACCAGATTAACGGGAACATTTGTTATCAAAATTAAGCATTGTTTTTTTTTTTCTTTTTGGGTGTGTGTGGTATAAATAAATAATTCAACAATAATTTCACGACGAAAATATTTAACATTTGGAGGAAGAAAAATATTTGATTTTTAGTTTTTTGTTCTAATCCTAAAATACATTATTTCTATGCAGAAAACATTTTGTATTTAGCATTTTGAGAAATATTACTAAATATTCCAATCAAACGAAAACAATATTCAAAGAGATTAAAACTAATAATTACGTATCTCATTAAATACATTGGTTTTTGTATTCTTTTTGGGCGGTGGGAGTATTTTTATTCTATGTCCATATAGGATATATTTATTCGGATAGCTTAACAAATATATAAAGCCAAAGCAATGAATATCTGAGAGAATTGTTTTTTTTTTGTAAATCAATAATTTTACATAAATTTCAAGAAAAAAAATATAATTGGAGTAAGGAAAATGTTTCGTTTTTGGTTTGTTTTTTTATTCTAATCCTAAAATACATTGTTTGGAAACAAAGAAGAAAACATTTTTTATTCCACATTTTAAGAAATATTACTAAAATATTCCTGTTGGATATTGGTAGTCATATCAGCTAGTAGATTTATTGGTTAAATACATATTCGTGTAAGTTATAAACAGGATGCATTATGGACAGAGGTGACCAGCAAAGATAAAGTAGATGACCTTTCAGAAAATGACCTCTGCTGTGGAAACTGAGGGAATCATAAGCTGAGGCATCAGATGGTTGTTTGAGAGGTGGTTGCTATCGGACAGTGGGATGGAAGCATCGAAACCGACCAGACTCATGCTAAAATGCTCTAAACAGTTTTGGAAATAATTAAGACATGGGCTTATATAAATAAGTATCACTCTCTGCCCTCTCCCTTTCAGCCTAAACCAACACTCACGCTCAAATAAAACTTCCTAGTCTGTAAGAATGTGTTTGGTTAAATAATTAATTTATGCAATCAATATTGTCTGCCTGGAGTGGTTTCGGTTGTAGCTGCAGCATTTGTCCAGAGTTGGAAGACAGTGTTCCAGCACGCACAATGTCAGCCGGAAAACAACAAGGTATGATTTTAAATCTATATGAGTTGAACTGGTAATTACAAGCAACTAAATGTTATAACTGGTTACATGACGACTGAAGAGCTCCCAGGGTATATAACGCTCCAATTAAATGAAACAATAGATATTCAAGGAGATTAAAACTAATAATTATGTATCTTATGAAACAACATTTTATTTGGGGGGGGGGGGGAGAGAAATGTTTTTATTTGAATAGCTTAAATACATAAAGCCAAAAGAATGAATATCTGAGAGGATGGGGTAGGAAAAAAGTAAATATTACTTACCAACCGCATTCTGTAGGATATATAACTTTTGAAACCAAATCCCAAAGTAACCACAGGATAACCTATGCTAAAAACAACAAAAATTAGGATTAGTATATATATATATATATAGTAATTCCAAGATGTGCAAAGGAAAACAAAAAACAAGTTCTTGATTATGGTAAAAAGTAAATTCGTATGAATCAAAATGGTACAACTTTGTTGACAGGCTTGATTCTGTTGTCAGCATTCTTGCAGGAGGGACCACGTAATGGTTGCCAACATTCCCAAGTGAAAGTGGTATTATGGAATCGACTGGATTCGAACTTGACACACCCAGGTCGTCAGTTCGTGTCGTTATCCACTTAACCACCGTCACCATAATTAAGAACTTGGTTTTTGTTTCCCTCCAGCAAATCACACGGGCATAATATTTACTGATAAACATATAAGCCTAGTGCATTAAGAAAACCAGGATTTCACAAGACCCGGTCCACTTTATAGAAAAAAAAGACAAAAAAATAGAATCCCTGATCATCAGCCTTGTAGAGATAACTCTTCTGTTAATGGAGTTTAAAAAATAGAGACAAATATCTGTTTCCAGAATTTGGGACATTTTCATACATGTAAACAACAGATTGCACTGCGTATCTTAATGATTAAAGTGGGACAGCAACCATACTTACAATCCAAGCGTCCAATTAAGCAACAAAATAAAGAAATAAAACAGGGATATTAAAAAAATAATAGCAAACAGAGTGGTGAATTTGGAATAAGAACGATAACTTGCTCAAAGGTATGCCACGAGTTACCTCCCCTCTTCCAAATTGAGTCAAATTATTTGATAAGAATTGTGCTGACATGAATCCAGGTTTAAACCATTAAGTAATAAATTAGAGGCATATATTTGTTTGTGTGTGTGAGGGGAGGGGGGATCCATATACCAACGGATATGTTATTAATTGATCTGGGTGGAGAGGGGTTTGTTCATATACACAAGACGGTTTAACTGCCCAAGTGAAGCTGGTATTCATCAGAGACATCCCACAGAGAGACTCCCTAAATTCTGGGTAGGTAGATATGTAAAGTTTAAGGGGGCCGATTCTGATCTCTGGGTATGTTCACAGCATTAGCACATCAACCAGCATACTCCCCAAACTCCAATAGATCTAACCTATGTATGACGGAGAAATTGAGGATTTTACAAGCTGTCACCACTCCAAGGAAGACTTATTTGAATAAAAAAGTGAAAATTTTCAAAGCATGCCCTCACAAAAGAAAATTCCTACTAAAAAGATTGGCCTTCCCATCAACCTTCATGAACGATCCTGCAGATCCTGTTGGGTGCTTCACAGGTTCCTAGACAGACCATTTCCATCAGTATTACCTGTGGTTAATTATCAGCTCGTGGTCAACTCTGAGTCACCTCCGCCAATGAATGACTGACCCGCCCCTTCCTCAACTCTCTGATTTAATTTCATATAAACTTCCTTTTCCCTGAGTCAACACGCTTTGTATTCCTTACCTGCAAGTCTTATCCATGATTTCACTGTTCTAGATTTGCGCACACACACACGCCTTTAATTGAATTACCTACTGAAGAGTTTGAATTACCTACTAGGAGAGTTTGAATTACCTACTAGACACCATCTTAATGTGTCTTCGGTCTCTCTGTACAAGGGTTTGTCAGGACAACCTGACATGATGATACTTCTCTCTACAAGTAAATCCTGATCAAATATTAATAAAAAACAGTGTTCGAAGCCTAAATAAGATCCCCTCGACACAGCTATACACTGGCTCATACGAGGAATGGTGCACCTTCTCCAATTAATTTTACCTAAAGTAACAGTACTTAGCTGAATACTCCACCAGACTAGATGAATTCTTGTCCTGAAATTTGGTAAGACCAAGCGACCACAAGAAAGATATACTATAACATAGTTAACTGGTCAATTGGGGAGAGGAAAATTAATGTTCTTAACTTCTTTACTAACTCTACGTGTGACAAGTAAAGGAGAACTTTAATGAAATATTCGAATATCTATGTATCTCATATAGAGATCAAGTGTTAGCCCCAGGAATGGGCTCCTTGATTTCTGAGAACTTTGACTTAAGTAAAATGAAACAATTATTTTTAACACCCCTTCTGAGTACATGAATGTCAATCTCCACATACCCATCTTTGACCTCGTCTAATTGCTCGAAAGGTCTTCATACATTCAGCACTATCTATGTGATGCGTCTCAAAGCACGTTTGTTCAGCCGCAGTCTATAGTCAGCCTCTCTATATTAAATGACCATTGGTTCGTGATGAAGAGTCAAATCCTTCAAAAGTTAATTCGGTTAATGCACATAGAACTAAACAGAACACGCCAGATCTAGAGGAGTCTAACCTTGATAAAAAAAATCCCTCCATTGTTTACGGGCAGTTGTAGTTCCTGTGGAGATCAACAACGACAGAGAGAACATGGTAGCTGCGTAGAAGATCATCCTGCATGACAACCGGAAGGTGCATTGCCCTGTTTAGCGGAGAACTGTAATACATCTATAGTAACCACCACTACAAATATTAGCAACCATCAAAAGATTTAAATGACAGTTCCTAAAATGTAAACTTATACCGCATCACCTGTTGTGCAGGTAAAAAAGGTAAGTGTCCTGTAAATCTGGAATGGTGTCAGCAATCACCATCATCAGATTTATTTTAAACAGGCCCTTGATTATTCCTGTATAAGAGGATGAGGCCTGCCTGTCAGTCTTGATCGAAGTCTTCCTCTCCAGGCTCGGCGGTCGCGAGGATCAAAGTTTGCAGTCCCAAGGGCCGCACAGTCGCGTTTACACAGCTCATCCCAAGAGAGCTTTGGTCTTTCAGCTTGCCGACTTAATGCGATGGACATGTCCCTGACCTGAGAGATCGAGCTGGAGCTTCGCTCGACATGGCCAAGCAATCTCATCCTGCTCAGCTCAAGGACATCGAATATTTCTTTTATACCAAGCATAGAGAAAAGAGTCTGCGTAAAACAAATCGGCTGAGGTGTAAACAAAAGACCCACATTGACACCATTCAACATCAGAATACTATCCAACAGCCTTCAGATCGGTGAACTTGCTGCTGCAGCCATGAATCACAATTAAGATATCGTTTGTGTTCAAGAAGACCGCCTCCTCCATGAAGATGTTCTTCTGAAACATGATGTAGGAAACGGATGGACAGTAATCACCTCATCAGTGCAAAAAAAACCCAATGTTAATGCATCAGTTGGAGGGGGTGGTATGCTGATGAGCCCCCAAATCTCTTTATGGTATTGAATCACTAACACTGCGCATTTATTGTTGCATCATTCAATGGAAAGTCAAAAACTACAGTTGTCTTTTTCTAACCGCCCAACAAAGATAGCTGGAGAAGATGGAGTGGAGCATTTCTACAATAACCTATCTTCTCTCATTCAACAAATAACTCATCACAATGTCACAATGATTGGTGGACACTTCATTGTTAAAAACGATGCCTACGAACACTCATTCTATGAAAACACAAACACAAATGGAATGCTGCTACATAATTTTATAACAGAACAAAATATCTGAACACAAAATTTCAAAAGAAAAATGGAAAAAAATAGATCTTTACATAAGCCGTGTCAGCTCCGAATTTATCCACAAAAATATCGATAAACAGTGCGGTAAATTGTGAACCTTTCAACTCCTTCAGTAGAGTGAGCTCAGACCATTGCAGTGTCACATCTACCGATCAGCTTTATCTCACAGCCAACAAGCCCAAAACAAACAAAAGAAAGATATGTCTGGTCTTTACTCTGCAACAGTTTAAAATTTCTTACATACTGTTTCATTTCTCTTCAAAACGAGAACACTGAAAACTTTGCAAATTGAGCATATAAAAACTTTCAACAAGCCCGTGCAGCAGTTGAAACAATCTCAGTGAAACTAAACGCCCGACACCAACCCTTTTTGGAAACTGAAGTAGTAATCAAGAAATTAACAAATTTAAAAAATGCTGCACAGAACAAGAATGCAAACCTCATGAGAGAAAACGCATCACCATTGAACTGCTCAAATTGCTCTTAAAGAAATATATAACTAGTAACAAACAGCATTCATTCATTCAAGCCAAAATTGATGCCATTGCAAATGCATCTGTAAATAAGCAAACATTGACTGCATAGAAGAAAAGTGAATGAAATCAGTGGCCCAAAAAAGGTGTAACAAAATCAAGTTTAAGGCTATTGATCAAAATGAAACGATTAGGTAATAAAAAAAAACACTTTGAAAACCTGCTTGGCAAGCTTCCCGCAATTGCAGAGAAACCGACACAAAAAATAATCAAACAGGAAAGGAATTTTCAGCTTGGACTGGCAGCTGCAAACAAAGCATAGAAAAGCCTGTGCGTGGACTTGATGACGTTCCTGCCGAGGTCTAAAAAGCCTGTGCGTGGACTTGATGACGTTCCTGCCGAGGTCTAAAAAGCCTGTGCGTGGACCTGATGACCTTCCTGCCGAGGTCTAAAAAGCCTGTGCGTGGACTTGATGACCTTCCTGACGAGGTCTGAAAAGCCTGTGGACTTGATGACCTTCCTGACGAGGTCTGAAAAGCCTGTGGACTTGATGACCTTCCTGACGAGGTCTGAAAAGCCTGTGGACTTGATGACCTTCCTGACGAGGTCTGAAAAGCCCGTGGACTTGATGACCTTCCTGACGAGGTCTAAAAAGCCCGTGGACTTGATGACCTTCCTGACGAGGTCTGAAAAGCCCGTTGACTTGATGACGTTCCTTACAAGGTCTGAAAAGCCTGTGGACTTGATGACCTTCCTGACAAGGTCTGAAAAGCCCGTGGACTTGAGGACCTTCCTGACAAGGTCTGAAAAGCCCGTGGACTTGATGACCTTCCTGACGAGGTCTGAAAAGCCTGTGGACTTGATGACCTTCCTGACGAGGTCTGAAAAGCCCGTGGACTTGATGACCTTCCTGACGAGGTCTGAAAAGCCCGTTGACTTGATGACGTTCCTTACAAGGTCTGAAAAGCCTGTGGACTTGATGACCTTCCTGACAAGGTCTGAAAAGCCCGTGGACTTGAGGACCTTCCTGACAAGGTCTGAAAAGCCCGTGGACTTGATGACCTTCCTGACAAGGTCTGAAAAGCCCGTGGACTTGATGACCTTCCTACAAGGTCTGAAAAGCCCGTGGACTTGATGACCTTCCTGACAAGGTCTGAAAAGCCCGTGGACTTGATGACCTTCCTGACAAGGTCTGAAAAGCCCGTGGACTTGATGACCTTCCTGACAAGGTCTGAAAAGCCCGTGGACTTGATGACCTTCCTGACAAGGTCTGAAAAGCCCGTGGACTTGATGACCTTCCTGACAAGGTCTAAAAAGCCTGTGGACTTGATGACCTTCCTGACAAGGTCTAAAAAGCCCGTGGACTTGATGACCTTCCTGATGAGGTCTGAAAAGCCTGTGAACTTGATGACCTTTCTTACAAGGTCTGACTGACAGATGAGTTTAATAATCAGTTGCCCACATTTTTCAATCAAGTTTATCAATCAGACCCCCATTAAATTCTGAACAGAAGGTTGTATACTCCTTTTTCTGAAGAAGGGAGACATTGACTAAAAAACAAACTATCAAGGGATAAAACTCACCACAATAGCCTCCAAAATCTACAACCTGCTTTTGTTGGGCTGGACAAAATTATCCACAAAAACTAAAACGGTTTCAGAATATAACGGATTAATAGTTGGTCAAATTCTAACCATCCGCCATATAATTGAGGCTGTAAAAGCTGAAAAGCTCAAAGCCATGCTTATCTTTGTCGATTCTCCAAAGCCTTTGATTCCATCCATCGTGTCAAACTCGAAGAGATCATGTTGGTGTATGGGATTCTGCAAAAGTCAGTATCAGCTATCATGATGCTGTATAACAACTCTCATTCAATGGTCTGATCTCGTGATGAAGATACAGTTCTTCAACATTGTTGCGAGAGGCTTGCAGGAAAATATGCTTAATCTTTTCCTTTTAATCTTGTAGCTAGATTACACCTTGCAAACATCTGCTGTTCTAAATACGGATCTGGGGTTCACCCTTGAAAGAGAAAGAAATTCACGTCACCCTAGACAAACAATAACAGACATGGATTATGCAGATAATTATGTCTTGGTTTTTGATTGATGGGGCTAGCAAACTTCATCTCATCGACAGAATGGCCAGTGAGATTGGCGTCTAAATTAATGCTGGCAAAGTAGAATTTATCAGCTACAGTCAAAGAGAAATTAAGTTGAAAAATGGCAGTAACATCAAGTCCGTTTAGCAATGTGTATAACTTGGCAGCAACATCCAGTCAGTAGAAAGACATTGAAATCCACAAACGCAAGGCCTGCAGTGTTCTTCATGGAGTGCGCATCATCTGAAAGTCCTTCCTTTTTACGGTCACAATGGAATCTGTCTTGTTCTATGGCTCAACAGCTTTTAAACAGCAAGAAGCATCACAAGGATATTACAAGTTGCATTGGATATCAGCTGAAGAACACCTAACCACACCACTTCTCATAACAAACATAACATACATTTCAAAGTTTCTCTCTTCATTTCTTTGGTTGGTCTCTCTGGACGACTGAATGTCGCTATTTTGGAGGACATAGAGTCATTCACGTACTTTGGGTCCACCAATGGAGGCATACGGAGATTTCTATATGAACTAAGAAGAGTATCTACCAATCTGTTGTTTGTTCGATCCTCCTCTATGGCTTCGAGACATGATGAATGAGAAGTTTTTGACAATGACTGCCTCTATGCATCTTGCATTGCAAGCGAGCCGACCATGTCCTAATTGCTGTTCTCAGACAACAAGTCTTGTTGGAGCGACGTCTTTGATGGTTTAGGCATGCAGGTTGTTGCCCGAATAGCGAGTTAATTTGCGATGTAATCCTCCTTACCTTTCTAACGCAAGCGTATCGGTGGACAGCTGAAGGCCTAGACAACAACTATCAACGAGAACTTAGTTGAGTTCTCGGGTCCACAGATGATCGGCTTTCGACGGTGGAATTGCGATTGGTTAGTAATCTCGTGCAACCTTGCTCAGGAGCGCCATATATGGGCTGCCATGATTCAGGATGTAGTGCAGGCCAGGGAAAAAGCTAGCTCAACCCAACCAGGATTTTGATCTTCATAATGAGACATAAAAGCTAGCTCAACCCAACCAGGATTTTGATCTTCATAATAAGACATAAAAGCTAGCTCAACCAAACCAGGATTTTGATCTTCATAATAAGACATAAAAGCTAGCTCAACCCAACCAGGATTTTGATCTTCATAATAAGACATAAAAGCTAGCTCAACCCAACCAGGATTTTGATCTTCATAATAAGACATAAAAGCTAGCTCAACCCAACCAGGATTTTGATCTTCATAATAAGACATAAAAGCTAGCTCAACCAAACCAGGATTTTGATCTTCATAATGAGACATAAAAGTGGTGCAGAACTGTTCTGGGAATTACTTTTACCCACCCTTGGACGGGTATTCTTCGAGTATATATAGAACAAGTATAGAGTCTGTGTACTTACCAATGTGCTGCAAATGGTCTGCAAAGGGCTAGGTTGAAAGGCAGACTTTTTAGTTCTCTTAATCGGACCGAAGCTTCTATGTAAACAAACAATAACCACAAAGATACGGTTGGGAGACAAATGCCTCGTTCTGAAAAGGAACAAAAGAAGAAAAAAACATAACAGAGTTTCATTAGAAATTAAACATTTAAATAAACAAGTAAAGCATGAGTTGTCTTCTCTTGCGATCACTACTTCTTGAATAATATAAACAACCATTAATAACAATTTCTGTAGAATTTGAGGAAAAAACTATTGAGTGTATTTTTAGATATTTGTAAAAAAGTGCAACAGGTATTTTTCCATCTTCCTCAAAATGGCAAACCAAGGTTTTCCAGGGGTCACCATTACTTGTATCATGTAAATGACCATTAGTCCTCATTTTTGGTGGATTTTTAGCAAAAACTCACGAAGGAAATTTTATCCATTTGAAAGAAAATTTTCCATTTTAGGGCTATTTTATCTCTTTGATGGACAAACCATAATTTCACCCACAAAAGTTGGTTCTGTCAGTTTCCTGCCTCGTCTATGGTCATCTGACTTCAGGCAAAATTGTGTGAAAAATGAAGGAACTAATTTTAAGAAAATCAGAAGACCAACCAAATAACGGACAACAACAAAAGCAACATATATTTTCGGCGATTTTCATGAAGTTCTAACCAATTGTCTAATTCTTTGTCGTTAACAAATCATCAAATGGAACATTTATCAATTTAGATTATTCAAACTCTTCTTCACAAATTGGTTGTTATTTTCACAATGTTTCAGCCGATTGAATTCTTCAGATGCATCTTTTGTACTTGGGAATCGTTATGTTGAACTCTGGAACCTATACGGAATTTTGAACCGTTGCACCATGGTTAAAGGCGTTGATTAGCAATCAATTCTAAGTGAGTGCCTTCTGTAGGTTGAAGGTTCAATCCTTACTACAGGTGAAAATAATTAAGAATAACATAATAATTAACACTTCTACTTGGTAATGGCTGACTGAATGAGAACAATCTACTCCCGTGGATTAAATAAAGGGTTCCGTTCGAAATTCCAATATAGGTTCTCGAGTTTGACATGAAGATTCGTAAGTTTGAAAAGATGCACCTGAAGAAGGTTGGAGGGGACATGAACTGAAACATTTTGAAAATAGCAACCAAACTGAGAATATTTTGAATAATCAAAATGATCAAAATGATCAAAATAATCAAAATAATCAAAATGATCAAAATAATCAAAATGATCAAAATAATGAAAATAATCAAAATAATCAAAATGATCCAAATAATCAAAATGATCAAAATGATCCAAATAATCAAAATGATCCAAATAATCAAAATGATCCAAATGATCAAACTGATCAAAATAATGAAAATAATGAAAATGATCCAAATAATCAAAATGATCCAAATAATCAAAATGATCAAAATGATCCAAATAATCCAAATAATCCAAATAATCAAAATGATCAAAATAATCAAAATGATCCAAATGATCAAACTGATCCAAATAATCAAAATAATCAAAATGATCCAAATGATCAAAATGATCCAAATAATCAAAATGATCCAAATAATCAAAATGATCCAAATAATCAAAATGATCAAAATGATCAAACTGATCCAAATGATCAAAATGATCCAAATAATCCAAATAATCAAAATGATCAAAATGATCAAAATAATCAAAATGATCCAAATAATCAAAATGATCCAAATAATCAAAATGATCCAAATGATCCAAATAATTAAAATGATCCAAATAATCAAAATGATCCAAATAATCAAAATAATCAAAATGATCCAAATAATCAAAATGATCCAAATAATCAAAATGATCAAAATAATGAAAATGATCAAAATAATCAAAATGATCCAAATAATCAAAATGATCCAAATAATCAAAATGATCCAAATAATCAAAATAATGAAAATAATCAAAATGATCCAAATAATCCAAATAATCAAAATGATCCAAATAATCCAAATGATCCAAATGATCAAACTGATCCAAATGATCAAAATAATCAAAATAATCAAAATGATCCAAATAATCAAAATGATCAAAATGATCCAAATAATCAAAATGATCCAAATAATCAAAATGATCAAAATAATAAAAATGATCAAAATGATCAAAATAATAAAAATGATCAAAATAATAAAAATGATCAAAATGATCAAAATAATCAAAATAATAAAAATAATAAAAATGATCAAAATTATCAAAATTATCAAAATAATCAAAATTATCAATGATCATCTAAAAAATTCCTAAATTCTCGCTAGTCGTCTAATACTTTGTTGTTAACAGATCATCAAATGGAACTTCCCTTGTTTTTCTTTTTCATGTCTCAACAAGTTTTGGTTTTATCTCTGTGCTTTACTCCTCATTAAAAAAATATTTATTTTGTTTAGCAAAAAAATAAACCAGAATACTCATATAATTGTTTCTTTTTTAAGGTTGTTTGATGCTGAATCCAATCTTCTTCTTCATTCAGTTTTGGTATGTATGATGCTGCACGTGTCCCCAAGGGAGTGGACAACAGCGGGTAACGTCTCACATCTGCTCACCATGCAGTCTGATCTAAAGGGTTGACATCAGTCAGATTGCGTACAACCATATCGCTTCTTACGCACACGAGCAACGTCTCCCTTGATCTATTAAATTCCCTTGTGTCCGGGATATCAAAATATGTTATAGAGTTGATGCAAGACGTGGAACGCTGTACATGGCCGAACCAGCTGAGATGCTGAACGAGTAAGGCATCCGTAATCCCAGCAATACCAAGTTTCTGATGATGCCCGAAGGATGGGATCCTTTCTCCCAGTTTGCGATTTTTGATAAAACGTTTTTATGCTTCTGTTATATATTGGTGGGTACATCTACTAGTTAAAAACTAGTTGTTCGGGTGGATCTAGCCTTATGTGTAAGCAGGATATATCCTAGACAGAAATGGTCACAATGGAATTACGGGGTTGACCTGCCAGGAAAGAGGCTTGCTTTGTGAGAATAGGAAGCGATAGAACTAAGAAATTACATCAGGCATGCGATTGAGTGGTGGTGGTGGTTGCAATCTTGACAATCTGTATGGAAGCATGGATCAGAAAGAAATGTTTTACGATGATCTGACAAAGCGTTAAAATAGCTAAGCAATGAGCTTAAAATAAGTATCTCCTCTTTCTGTCTCTTCTTCTGCCCTCCCCCCCCCCCGACTTTGTAGCTCACTAGACAATCAAACTGTGACAGATTGAATAAATCATTCCGCTTCTTTAAGAAGTGTTGACTTAATCAAGTAATTGAATTAATTAATGTGATAAGTATGAGATGGCTTTTGATTAGAGCTACGAAATAAACAGCTACAAAATTGATCTAAGTCCTTGTATGAGACAACACACTCAAGCAATAACAATGCCAACGGGATAAGAAGGTTCGATTTTAATAACTCGAATTGATTGAACAATTGATGTAAATTAATTTTATAAGTAAATGATTTCATACGGGTCAATATGGAGATGACTCCTTAGGCTATGTAACACGTCAAGTTCTAAATATCTTCACATCTATATAATAAGTCCCGCCCTTAATTAGCACAAGCGTAACCCTGCCATCGCATAGGCGGTAAATCAAAGGGAGGTAATTCATCTTAACTCGACACAGTAGTAGTATTAATATAGCTTTTGTTTTATATGTAAACAAAAAACAGACGACAACTGATTTTTCCAAGTGCATTTAATTACAAAATTTTAGCTAAGAAACTTAATAACCAAACTTTGTAGAAATAGAAGACGTGATGCAATTGGGGAGTGCCTGTAAATTTAATATTTCTTAGAAACTTTCTTTCTTCAGAACAAGCTGGCTCAACCCGCCAAGGGTAAATGTCAAACCAGGTTTTGATTAGCACACGTTCATGCTAATGGAGGGCCAAGTAAAATTATTACATATATTCTTGTTTTGATGTCTTCTTTGTCATAAAATCAATTTGTTTCTATTTTTAATGATTTTTCCACATTTGCAAACAATGTTATTGTTCATTTTTTTTAAAAAATTTTTATCGCAGGTTTCAGAGCAGAATTGGCAGCAAGTTTTTATTGGCACTTCTACTTGCTTTAATTCTTGCCACTCGATCACAAGTATTTTAGTTTGGCATTCCCCTTCCCATACATATTTCGGCAGGATCATAATGTTTTCAGATTTTTGTTTTATTTGTTTGTTGTATCCATCCTTTTGTTTCATTCTCGCAGACCCCATATTTGTTTACGGGGTTCATAACACTGGGGAAAACTAGTTTGTTAAATTAAAGCCAACACTTGCTTTTAACGAATTTGTGACCTTGGAATCCAAAAATTACCTCAGTTTTTCTGTATCACATAGACTTTCTTTAGATATAGGATGGCCTTTGTGTCTATTTTATAGAATGTTTAATGGAAAAAGAGAGAGGGAAGGTGAAAAAAGAGAGAGGGAAGGTAAGAGGAGAGAGAGAGAGAAGGTAAAAGAAGAGAGAGGGAAGGTAAGAGAAGAGAGAGAGAGAGAAGGTAAAAGAAGAGAGAGGGAAGGTGAGAGGAGAAAGAGGGAAGGTAAAAGAAGAGAGAGAGAGAAGGTAAAAGAAGAGAGAGAGAAGGTAAAAGAAGAGAGAGAGAAGGTAAGAGGAGAGAGAGAGAGAGAAGGTAAGAGGAGAGAGAGAGAGAAGGTAAGAGGAGAGAGAGAGAGAAGGTAAGAGGAGAGAGAGAGAAGGTAAGAGAAGAGAGAGAGAAGGTAAGAGGAGAGAGAGAGAGAAGGTAAGAGGAGAGAGAGAGAGAAGGTAAGAGGAGAGAGAGAGAGAAGGTAAGAGGAGAGAGAGAGAGAAGGTAAGAGGAGAGAGAGAGAGAAGGTAAGAGGAGAGAGAGAGAGAAGGTAAGAGGAGAGAGAGAGAGAAGGTAAGAGGAGAGAGAGAGAGAAGGTAAGAGGAGAGAGAGAGAGAAGGTAAGAGGAGCGAGAGAGAGAAGGTAAGAGGAGCGAGAGAGAGAAGGTAAGAGGAGAGAGAGAGAGAGAAGGTAAGAGGAGAGAGAGAGAGAAGGTAAGAGGAGAGAGAGAGAGAGAAGGTAAGAGGAGAGAGAGAGAGAGAAGGTAAGAAGAGAGAGAGAGAGAAGGTAAGAAGAGAGAGAGAGAGAAGGTAAGAGGAGAGAGAGAGAGAGAAGGTAAGAGGAGAGAGAGAGAGAGAAGGTAAGAGGAGCGAGAGAGAGAGAGAAGGTAAGAGGAGCGAGAGAGAGAAGGTAAGGGAGCGAGAGAGAGAAGGTAAGGGAGCGAGAGAGAGAAGGTAAGGGAGCGAGAGAGAGAAGGTAAGGGAGCGAGAGAGAGAAGGTAAGGGAGAGAGATAGGAAAGGGAGAGAGATAGGAAAGGGAGAGAGATAGAGAAGGGAGAGAGAGAAGGTAAAGGAGAGTGAGGTAAGGGAGGGAAATAGAGGTAGAGAAGAAAAAGGGGAAGAGGGAAGATAAAAGGAAGGAGAGAAAAAGGGAAGAGGAAGGAAGGAAAGGGGAAAAATAGGGGTGGGTGGTCCTGAGGTGTTATTACTTACCAGTGTGCCAAACGTAATGCACCCAAACGTATGTGCTGGCCGCAAAGAAAAGCCATTGGACTGGTATGAACAGGTAACACACCACATCCGATGTGATGGCGATACAAACAAAAAACACGGAAAAAGCCTAAAAGGGAAAAAGATATACAAAAAAACCTCCGTTACTAAAAATGGAAATGATTTTAGCTTGCGAATCACTAACAAAAGTAAAAATCAACACAAATTCGTAATTTTTTTTTCTTTTGATAGTTACAGGATCACCATTATAAACTATTGCATTTTAATATTCAACAAAGATTAATCATGACTGGGAAGTCAAGACTGTGAGAAAGGAAGTTGACGATACATGGGCAGATATGACATCATATATGCGAAGGTGACAGAATTCTGGGATGAGATGCGGTTTCGGTGGAAGTGTTCAAGAGACAAGAATGGTAATATGGTCTAACGAACTTGTAATCTAAAAAGGTAATGTGCTTAATAAACTGACCCGTTTTCTCTCTCTCGATGGAGTTGTTGCCTTATCAATTGCCTGCCATTTATAACAAAAAATATGTCTGATCATTTTTGAGTTCAGTTCTCCATCTCAACAACAGATTAGACAAACGCACGTAGCGAAAAAGTCTTGGTCAGGGAGGAGAACAACAGATAAAGATGCACACATCGAAAGTATGATTTTAAATGTTTCGGAGTCAGTTGCCCAATTGATATGCAATATTTAAGAACTAGACAAGCATCCCACATGAAGCCTTGGTTGTCAACAAGAAGGAAAAACTCAGAAATAACGCTAGTCTTTCTCTGCTTATGCCGACATCGTTTCTGATATCCGTGTACGTCTTGCCACTGGAGAGATGCAGTTGGGATTGTGCAACCTTGATTTAACTATAGACTCTTTGCGCAATCACCTTTACAGGGGGTATTCATTGACTCTCGAGACAGAAGGAGGCCACTAGTCAACTAAAAATATTTACTTACCAAGCCTTGATACTTGAACGAGTCGTAGACACTTCTCAGCAACAACCAAAATGGCCACAGGTATTCAAACCGAAATTCCAAAATGAAGTCAGCCATTATGACTAGCGCCCAAACGACAAGAAATTTCAGATAAAGGAATGTGCTAGAAGCAATACAAAAAGAAGAAAACACAGATTGATTTAAAATGAGAAACTATTTAGTAGATTTTAAATCAACAGTAAATCATTCTGAAAAATAAAAAATTGAAAACAGCAAAAATTTTATAATAATAATAATACTCAAAAGAACTGAAACCGCAAATTTTTTTATTTAACTGCCCCCTCCCCCCTTGTAGCCATTTTATTTTAATTTTTTTAAAATTATTACTATTATTAATAATATCAATAATATTAATATTAGTTATTAATAATATTAATAATTATTAATAATATCAATAATATTAATATTAGTTATTAATAATTAATAATATTAATAATCATTAATAATAATATTAATAATATTAATAATTATTAATAATATTAATTATTAATAATAATAATACTATTAATTATTAATAATATTAATAATAATAATAATTATTAATAATATTAATTATTAATAATAATACTATTAATTATTAATAATATTAATAATAATAATAATAATAATAATAATAAATAATAATATTAATTATTAATAATATTATTATTAATAATATTAATTAATAATAATCATATTTATAATAATAATACCCAAAAGAACTGAAACCGCAGAATTTTTAATTTAACTGCTCCCCCCCCCTCTCACCCATTGTAGCTATTTTATTTTATAATAATAATAATAATAATAATAATAATAATAATTAATTTTTTGGAAAAATCCAAATTCTATGAAATGTAAGAGTTTTAGATGCTAGTTTCATTTCATAAGGGTTTTACTATTTATGCCTGCTAGCACGACCAAGCACAACAGTTGCTGCTGCAGATTGTCTATTCGAGCAATCTCGGCCTGTTGTTTCAAGCAACTTCTGATTCCCATCATCATTCAGGCAATCTAGGCCCATCAACTAAAAGCATATGAAATATTTCTGGCGGTATTGGAAATAAAACAGATTTAGTCACAACTTTCAGTCATCAAAATTATATGAAATCTGAATATGGACCTAAAAAGATATTTGTTCTAAATAAATTCTCAATTTTTTTTTTATATTCCCCCTTTAAGTCTCCCCCCTCCAAAAAAAAAAACAAATTTATTTACTTTTTACAAAGATGTTCAGACTAAATCTTAAAAATAAACAACTTACTATTTTGCCTAAAATTTGATAATCTTTTTTTAACACAATAACAAATCTGCATAACATAAGATTAGAACCGTAATTAAAAAAATCTTTGTAATGACAATTTAATTTTTAAATAGTAAACAACAATATTAACAAATTATTTAAATTCCCCCCAAAATTGAGAATTTATTTTGGCAAATGATGGCTGAAAGTTGTGACTAAATCCGTTTTATTTTTTATTTCAAATAATACTGCAAGAAATATTTCAGATACTTAGGGCTAACAGACCCAGATTGCCAGTATGATAATAGGAATCGACGGTTGCTCGAAACGACAAGCCGAGATTGCCCGAAGAGAGAATCATCATCAGCAGCAGCTTTCATGCCTTTGTTGCGCCTGGTTATGCTGGCAGACATAACTAGTAAAACCGATTTTATAACAAAAGTAAAATATTCAGCTTTTAACTTTAATTTCTATAGTTATAAAACTAGCTGTTCCTACTCGACGTTGCCCGGGATGCAGTGAAGTAATTTTAGTTTTTAATTTTTATTTGTTTGCAAATTTTCAAAATTATACAGAAAAAGAAAAAAAAAACTCTTGCTATATTACTGAAAAAAAATGAGTTATCTCCTTTGCTGATTTTTATTTGTAAGTGATTATTTTTAAATGTTTTATATTATCAGCCAGACTACGCCTCTTTTTTTTTAATAAATTGCAGCAAAGCATGTTATTATATTGCCAATAACATGGGACAACAATAACAGATGAAAAATGGCTAATCCTAAGCAAAGTTAGATTTGTCAGCTTAAATACAATTTGGGTCTGACTTATAAAATACAAGATAACTTTATAGATTAGATCATGAGATAACTTCATGTGTGTGAGTGTCTGTGTATTTCTCGCATCTACATAACTTTGATAATTACACATTGAATTATTATTTTTATCATTTACTATTAATCGAATATTTATTAAAATCAAAAATGCAATAGAGAAAAAATAAAACAAAATTTGAAAAATCCTATTCAAAAAATAATTTCATTACAAAATTAAATCCACCAGAATGCATTTCGGCTTCTTCGTAAGCAAGTTAGCCATTTTAATCTTTCGTTAATAGTTGAAATAAAATAAAATTAATTTGTGACCCGTCGAAATTTGAAAGGAATTTAGAAGCATTTAAGTTGTCGAATAGAAAATCATTTAAACTGGTTTTAAAACTTAGCGAATGCTAATTTAATTAAAAGATTGGAAATTTTGGAATCTATTTACATTCAATCATTTTATAAATAAAGATTAACACAAAATTACCGTAACAACAATTAGTTAAAGTTTTATAAAAAAATTGGTTTTATTAATAATTTAACGGCTAAAACAAACGATATCGAAATAATCAAATTTACTTTTAAAATCCTATTTAAAAAAAATAATTTTGTAAAAAACAAAAAATACAATTAAAAAAGGAAAACAAAAATGAAAATATAAAGACTCCCGGACAACACTCTTTCCCTTCCCTCTCTTCTTTTTTAAATAAAAAAAACATCCCACTTAGTAAAAACAAATGTGTTACATTTTTAGAGACGTGTTCAATTGTTATTCTTACATATTTTTGTCTACAAATTTTGGTTAAAAACGTTCTTAGTTAAAATTTTGTAATTAAATTAACTTGAAAAAATATCAGTTGTCGTCTGCTTCTTGTTTACATATACAAAGAAATCATCATCATCATCATCATCATCATTCATTTTATGATCGTATTTCCCTTGGTCGGGGAAATGATGTTTTCTGACAGTCTGCAATCTCAGTCTCCAAGCTTGGCGGTTTGATGATTGGTTCCGTTCAAATTCCACTGTCTAAGATCTTTGTTGATGGTTTGCAGCCAAGTTTTCTGCATTTTGTTATCCAAGAGTCGCTCTTCTCAACATGGCCAAACCAACGTAGCCAACTGATCGTCAGGAGTTCATGAAGCTTTGGTATATTCAGCCTCACCAACCCCAGGATATCAGAGCTGATATGTTGGATCTGATCTGACATTGCACTCATCTGATCATTACTCAGTCATTATGCTGAAGACGGGCAAATGAGGACAGATTGGGGCCTCAGCCCTCACCTCCATACAGCATCATACATGTCGATCTTACCTTATCACAGCACTTATGCGATGTCGATCTTACCCTATTACAGCACTTATGCGATGTCGATCTTACCCTATTACAGCACTTATGCGATGTCGATCTTACCCTATTACAGCACTTATGCGATGTCGATCTTACCCTATTACAGCACTTATGCGATGTCGATCTTACCCTATTACAGCACTTATGCGATGTCGATCTTACCCTATTACAGCACTTATGCGATGTCGATCTTACCCTATTACAGCACTTATGCGATGTCGATCTTACCCTATTACAGCACTTATGCGATGTCGATCTTACCCTATTACAGCACTTATGCGATGTCGATCTTACCCTATTACAGCACTTATGTGATGTCGATCTTACCCTATTACAGCACTTATGCGATGTCGATCTTACCCGATTACAGCACTTATGCAATGTCGATCTTACCCTAATGGTAGAGCTAAAGTCGCAACCACGTCCATATCAGCAAGATAACAAAAGAAGTCCACCAGTTTGAAAGGGACCTAGTCCAACTTCACCTCAGTGCAAGGTCGGCAGTTAAGTGGACGTGCTTGTTGTATTAATACTATTACTGCACCGACTTTGGATGAGTTGCCTCCCTTTGCATATTGGCAGTGTTACGATCGAGCTAACTAAAGGAGGGACAAGCAAAACTATTGTATAGATAAGAACAAGTAGTAATTATAGAATTTAATAGTTTTAATTTTACCCATTTATCTACTTATTTGATATTTTTTATCACATGTAAGTAAATATACTAGCAAATATTTTGCATGTATATACGACGAATGAACATATACTAAACTACCCATCCCAACAGAAGAGGTGTCATGACAACAGAACAGATACTACACACCTTCTCAATTAAGCATTGAAATTAGTCTGAAATAGTCAACAGAAACTAGCATTAAAAGATAGTAATAGTATAGTTTTGGTTTTAGACAGACAGATACCAAATCTTCGTTAGTAATAGAATAGTTTGGACTTCAAACAGATAATAAATCTCTATTAGTAATAGAATAGTATACTTTCAGATAGTGTTTTGCCTAGCATAGAATAGGTCCCCTAGCATTTATCTCCCTTTGCCAGCCCTTTTTTCTATGGGGGATTCCTTCAAGCCTGTCACCGGTAAGAATCTTTTAGTGCGTTGTCCCACGGCCGTCGTAATATAAGGCCTGTCAACTGAGTCGAGTTTTTCTTGTGACATCATTGATAGTGGTTCTTACTCCCACTATCAATGAGGACCGGAAGTGCCCAAAGGTGCTTAACACGCATGCACCCATTTGTAATCAGAGCAAGTAATCAGAGCGAGCAGACTCACATGCATAGGATTATTCATTCACTTCGAAATCATTGTTAACTTGTTCCTGCTATTGTGACTGTATTCTCCTGCCAAGAACACAGCTACCCTCCTAAGGATTATTCATTCATTGTTAACTTGTTCCTTTTTTTAAATGTATTTCTTTTTTATAGATGTCAAGCACGAAAGAAAATAATAGGAAATTACAACATGGCCTCCAACGATTAAGGCATTGCATTAAAGTTCGAATTTCAAGTCTTTAAAAAATATATTAGAATTTTATTTCGGGATAAAAAATACAATTTTAGACTAATTAATAAATTTCATCCAAAATGTATGCAAAAATCTAACAAATTACAAATTTTTACTATATTGTAAATAAACTGTTCGTTTTTAAAAAAACACACATTTTAATTTATTTCAATAAATGTTTTATTAATTAATTATTTTGAATTATTGATTTTGTGTTACTTTACTGAATTCGTAATCTTTCATGTTTGATTTACTTTTCATGCTTGATTTACTTTTAAGTTAAAAAAAAATCAACAAATATTTATTTTTTCGGAAATGAGAGCAACTCTTATCAAATTATTCAGCTAAAACTAAAGATAATGAAATGTTCATATAAAGAATAAAACTGCCTAAGAATAGTGATTTGTCTTCTTTTTCGTGTGTTTATAAATCAAGAGATACTTCCATGCAGTATCACTGATACTAGTCTTTTCATTCGATGTAGACCAGCTTGTCATACCAATCAACTCAAACGTTAAAATAATCCGGAAAGAATAAACTTATTTAAAGAATGAATATCAAATCAGACAAATTATTTTTAAGAGAAAATTTTCATGTTTTAATAATTAACAAATTTATGACAACACCAGTTTATTATTAAGTATTAATTTAATGTTTGCTGTCTAGCCTACACAAATTACACAAAATAATACATTTGCACTAAGATTTCCAATAAAGTAATAGGTTAATTATATTCTGTGATCGTTAATTAATAAATACTGAAAATTTCATTAAAATTGGTTGATTTCCTGAATTTTGATGAATTTTTAAGTTAAGGGAGGGGTCAAAATGCCCATAGTCTGACTCTTCGACAGATCTCATTTGTTACTTTAGAGTATGACGTCATTTTTCAGTGCTCTGGTCTTCTTTACAACGGCCGTCTATTTAACTGCTTTCTTCATGAAGCCTTATGGAGAGTTTTTCTATCTATTTAAATATCCCAACATTTTAAGCATCACTGCTAAGAATTATTGCTTTTCTTCTCCCTAAAAATAGAAGTAGATAGTTTTAGTATTATTTTCTTTTTATATTTCTGATCTAAACGAAACTGGTTTACCTTTTACCCATGTGTTAGCCTATATTTCTCGTCGCTGGTAACTCAGCTATTACCTAGCATAATTTGTATTTTTTCCTTTCTACTATTATCTTTTATGCTCAAAGTACCTTCTTTTCTGCAATATCTTTAAGCTTACAGCCCCTTTTAAATCTTAGTAAACTCCTCGTCTCTGCCTTGTCTCCATTTTGGTATTTACATGTTTCTGAAGCAATGTTTTTATTCCTTTTTGGTTTTACCTTTGTCAATGAACTATAAACTTGTCTAAAATATATACCATGCTTAAGAGTCTTGATTGTCGATAAGAGTTTATGCTAGCTGTTTGCACGTTTCCTTGAAACACACGCATTCCCAAGACAGCATAGACAGACAGATACCAAATCTTCATTAGTAATAAAAGTAATAGTATAGTGACGGTTTCAGACGGATACAAATTCTCCATTAGTAATAGTAGCAATGCCAAACAGGCTTATTTATGCTGCGAAAATGGGTAAAAAAAAGTGAAATTTTCGTAAAATTTAACTTACGATGTCTCAGCTATTTTTTAGGTTATATTTATGAAATTAGTATGTAAACAAAATTTAATCTTTGCTCTTTTTAATGATATCATTTATTTTTCTTGCGTGATGATTAGTTTTTGGGGGGCAGGTTGATTTGAATGATATCATTCTTTTTCTTGTATGATGTTTTTTTTTCAGGTTTATTTGATTAATTTTTATATTTTAATGACTAATATGTTTAGTTTTGCTTTTTTCAACAACAAATTTTTAGTCCTTTTTTTTAACGTCTGCGCAGTTCAAAATTAATTAATTCACTTTGAAAAATCGTTTTTTTTTTGCGGGAAAAAAAAAAATTTTGGCGGGAAATTTTTTTTTTTTTCTCTCTTTTTAAACAAAATGGTATTCGGAGACAAATTTTTTTTTCTTTTCTTTTGTCTAACCACCCAAGAACGCGGCAGCCTAGCAAAAATAGACGATCGTTAGGGAGTCTATTTTCGCTAGTCTATTATATAAAGGACAGTTTTTAAATACTCATTTTTTGAGAACTCGGTTTTCAGCCATTTTATGTACTAAAGGGAAGTAACTAATATTGGATTCATGCAATGTTCTTTCTATATGTTTTGTTCTTTTTCTATTTCAACTTGTGGTTGGTTGATGTTCTCGAATATTATTATCATCATCTACGAGCAGACACCCCGGTAATACCTGGGAATGTATGACAAGTCCTGTGTAATCGAGCTGCCAGCCGTGAACTCCACATTATCATTTTTATCTTTATTTAATTTCTATATTCTCTATTTAAGTTAGGTATCTGTATATATTTTTATATTTCCATATACAGGATTCCTAAACTAATTAACTGATCATTATAAATTTTGGAACACAGCTGCTAGGTGGGTTATATTTAGTTTAATTTAGTTTTATGCAAAGGGGTTAAAAATGGGGGGGCTTTGTAAAATTCAGATAACTCAGATTTTTATGAAATTTTAACAGGAGGTATTAGACATTAATTAAATATTCTCCAAATTTCAGTTTCTGAGGAATATTTTAATTATAGATTTTTTAGATCACCTAAATTATTTTACCCGATTAATTTCAAAGACGAAATAAATCTTATTATACCCATAGTCGAAACTCAGTGACCACCTTTACAAAAAGATAACACGCTGAAAGTGTGAATGAAAAACAACAGATTTAAAAGCAACTAGTATTTAAGGCTCTCAAGACATTTAATTTTGTTTTACATTTAAATTCAATTTTTTTTAATATCATTTTCTACAGAGTTGCCTTAAACTTTTTTGGTTTTTCATTCACACTTTCAGGATGTTATCACTTTGTAAAGGTAGTCACTGAGTTTCGAATATGGGTACAATAAGACCTATTTCGTCCTTGAGATGAAAGGGGGGGGATAAAGTAAATTTAAGTGATTTTATTATGATCATATAATTCTCTGCTTTTTAGCTGATTTTTTTTTTTTTTTTTTAATTAGTGAAATTACTTTTTGGTCAAAAACAAATTACTTTCACTTTCAATGCCCGTCCTTATAGAACTGCTGGTCAATGAAAATGAAATTTCAAATTCAAATGGGACAAATTCACATACAGAACCTCTTGAGATGCATGGATGCGTGTAAAAATATTATTGCATATTTAAGTGTGACAGACCAACAAAATAATATTTCAAACTGAAGCATGACAGACTGACGGGCAAGGATTGAATGGATGTATCTTATTTCAGATACGTCCAAACATCTAAAATAAGGGTCTCCGTCCGTAGGTCGGTCAGGCTTAAGTCTATTATAGCATATCCATTGGTATGTCAAACGTAATTTTAAAATAGCATTTTAAGTTGCGCCCACGTGTGACAGACAGACAAAATTATTGAATGATATATGAGTGCCCTTCAAATTCCTATTTCAAACTTCAGTGTCACAAACGGACTGCCGGACCACCAGAGCTTCTTATTGAGATGCCCGGTCATATCCAATAAATATAAATAAATTTGACATCCTTTGTTATGGTCGACACCAATACTCGAGAGACGCAGGAAGACAATTCGGCTTGTCATTATTTCCGCTTCAAAAACGACAAGAGATAATAGTATGCTGCTCCTGCTGCCGTAGCCATGTATTAATGCGACTCCTTGTTGCCATAGCAACACTATAATTTGCAGCCATGTTATTCTTGGTTCCACGCACTGCAGTCACGATGGGCTTGATAATAATAATATCACATAAACTGTGGTGGCTGCGATATAGACAGTCATTGTTCATCTCGGACTCTGAATCATATCAAATGCAAGGAACCAACACAGAGAAATCAATTTCAGCATGAGGAGTAAAAATATTTAAATGATAAATATATATATATATATATTCTATTTCCATCTTTTCACTTTTCTTTTATTTTCACTTTTCCATCTTACGGCAACCACATTGCATTGCTATAGCCTCGGACGACTAATCTGCACTTACATTTACCAGCAATGCTTCAAGCAAACTACAATCTCCTTTTATATATATATATATATATATATATATATATATATATATATATATATATATATATATATCAGAGGTCTGTGAAACCTAATTTTTAAATATATAATTTAATACAGTTTCATGTATATACACTCTTATAATATAAAATATAATATATTGCATTTTTTTAGTATTTACTTTAACAGTGCTCAATATGTGAGTAGAGCTTAGTAGTAATATATGAAAATATATTTATGGCAAGTAAGCTATACAGAAACGTTGTATTTCATTCCTGGAGGAAATCATCAAGTTAATTGTGTGGATTTACATGTTACAATTGTTTTTATAGCTAACTCCTATTTACTGTAGCTACTAACCAATCAGAGTCCTTAATTTTATTGCTCTCTCATGACTTATTAATTTCTATCAGCCAATGAGTTTCACTCACTTTGTTTGAAAACGATGTTGGTGCTCCTATAGATGCATGTGTATATATAAGTATTTTATTTAAAAATAATACATTACAGTGGTGTACTGGGGTTTCTATCATTCTGGACAAACAGTTGCTGGGGTAGAAATCGTCCTGTTATTGCCGGTCTAATCATTAGCACCTTTCAGGGATTAAAAAACTATCCAGAACAATGAAACCCTGGTATGCTAAACAGACACATAACGTATAGGTTTTAAATAAAATACTTTATATTAGCTCTTGTAGAAACTATGATCGAGCACTTTATTTGTTTCTTTCAACTAATTTATAATATATATATATATATATATATATATTATATAATTATTCAATAATAAATATTTAATTATTATCCACATAAATATACACTTCATCCTTGCGGAATCTTCAGTGTGAAGATACTATTCAAACTGGTCGCATGATTCGAACCTCGGAACACGAGTCACCTTTAACTCAAAGTTAGGTATGTGTATCTGTTTATATATTTCTATGCATAGTATTCACTCCTAAACTAATTAACCGATCATTATGATTTTTGGAACACAAATACTAAGGTAACGGATTGTAATGTGGGCTATATCTAATTGAATTTAGTTTTATGCAAAGGGAGTTAAAGAAAGAGCAAATAACTTTCTAAAAATTGATTTTTGTAAAATTTTAACTAACGGTATTCGACATAAATTAATAAATACTCCCCAAATTTCATTTTTTTGGGGAGTACTTTAAAAGGCTTTTATGGAGCCATAATATGAGCACACCCTCCTATTTGAAAATTCAAATATTTCAGATTTGCATTAAGTTTGATCCATAGTCATTAGACGCCAATTAAGCAAGATCCCTGAATTTCAATTTCTTCGTAAGACCGATTTAGTTCAAGCCTTAAATATGAGACCTTTTTTAGAATCAAAATCGTGTAATAGATTTTGATCAAAATTGGAATAAGGATTCTAGACATAAGGTTTAGTAGCATGATATGTTGATTTTAATTCACAGGAGCCCCTTACATCTCAGTTGCAGTGTGCCTTGTTTGGGGTGAATTGAAGTAAAAAAGATTTTTTTTTTAATCTTCATAACGGGACATAAAAATGGTGCAAAACGGTTCTGGGAATTAATTTTACCCATCCTGGGACGGATATTCTTCTAGTCTAACATATAAAGTAAAGTCAGTCTCTTTATCATTTCTTTGTCTTCTTGCATATATATAACATTATTATTATTATTATTATTATTATTATTATTATTATTATTATTATACTAAATCAACGTTTATTTCATTAAGTTTTTTTCCTATATATTTTAATCACACAAAATGCATGCTAAAATATTCCTCAGTTTGGGGATTGAGTTATGTTTTTAAAAAAATCTTCTATTTTAATTGTTTTGATTAGCCGCAATTTAGAATAAATTCATCAAGTAACCAATCTCTTACTAAGCTTCTGTCTATCACTCTCACCCTCTCTCACTGCATGTTGTTAAACAAACGTTCTTATTTTATACAGTGTATATCATTCTCGCTTCCATCTCTCTCTCTCGTCTATCAATAAAGGTAATAAAACTATAAAATTGGAATAGTCTATTATAAGCAAAATAAAATACCACCACAACTAGTAATACTATTCAACCCATAGCAAAAGAGAGAGAGAGGAAAATATAGTCAGGAAAATATAGTCAGCAAAAAGAGACCACCAATAATTAAATTAACTGGTATTGCAAACTCACTTGTTCCTGATTCAAACAAAGTTCAATGGATGACCCAACGGTTCACATTTTTTCTAATATATATATATTAATAATGAATCACCACTTACCAAGGCCAAAATCCACTCGAGGATTGGGGTTAATGAGATGAATAGATTATTGGTTTAATGATGAAGAATATTATGAGAGGATTGAAAATGACCAATGAGAATGAACTTATGGTGACAGTTTATGACAAGTATTTTTTGACATTCGATTTGAAGACGGCACTACTGTAGTCTGCAGTGAAGCAGTCCCATGGTATTGTGTTCTACAGGTGTGAGATTATTAACAAGAAACTTGTTGATTGAAATTTCGCCTGACACTAGGCACATGGAAGAAGAAAAAAAAGCTATTTTCAGTTGTAGTAGGTAGACAAGTTCTTGCTGTGAATGTTTTACGAGGAAGAACCAGAGATTTAGAGCTCAGTCGAGCACATTCCATGAAAATAATGATAGAGTAGAGAAAGACTAGCAACGTCTCTTCTGTGCAAAAGGGGACGTAATGAACAGAAGAGTTCATCCCTCACTAGATTGCAAAGTCTGGAGAGCAGCGCCTCTCCAGATGTGGCAGCCATACCCCATCTTAGGACATATCTGACTCTTATATAAATAGAGGATTGCATCAGGAGTCAGGTACTTTCTGGAGTGATAGAATGATCCAATCATTTATCCGACAACTTTAGCAACAGATTGGATGTATGCTTTTCATTTTAGATCTGGAATGAAAGTCAGTCCTAGGAGCTTATCAAAACAAAGGGGATTTCTCAAAGAGAGAGCCATTCATTTCAACTGTGACAAATCAAGGGTCTGAGCGTTGGTGGTGAAATGAGAGAAGCTGGGTTTTAGAGGTGTTAAACGTAAAAAGTCACTTTCTTTCTCATTGCACCACATGCCCCAGATCAGAAGAGAGAAGAGTAGCAAGATATTAATCACCAATGCTCTTAGAGATGCTGCCATAGACAGTTGTGTTGTGAGTGTGGATGTCAACAAGTGATCTCCGAATATGATTTAGAAGATCATTAAGAGTTGGGCCTAGAATAGTTACGCAAGGCACACCAGCGTTAATACTTCTGCTTCAGACTTCTGTTTATCAACAATCACTTTTATAGACTTATCGGAGAGAAAGAATTTAATGGTTGCAAAGACATTGCCAGATATTTGTGAAACAATCCTTTGTGTCAGACCCTATCGAAAGCTTTTAATATGCTGAGAGCTATTGCCCTAGAAACAAAACTCCCATCAAGAGATTCATTGATGCTATATCAGCACATCATTAGTTTATCTTGCAGGATGAAATCCATATTGTTTGTTACTAAGTAGATTGCTTTTGCTGAGGTAGCTGACAACTTGATTTATCATAGATTCAAACAACTTGCTAATGACACACAGGAGGCTGATGTGTTTGTACTGAGATGCAGAAGACTGATCACCAGTATTTTTTAATACTGGGCAGAATAAAAAAGTTTTCCAAGGAGATGGAAAGCATTTCTCCTTTGATCAACATTTTAATAATTTTATAAGGAGAGGAGCGAGTTCTGGTATTAGAAAGTATAAAACTCTCAATACCAGCTGTTAACCAATCAGATATAGCAGAGGCGACACAGAATCCATTCTGTTTGAAAATGGAAGAATTTCCGAGAGGAAAGATCTAAATCCAAATCAGCCCTTGAGTATCGATACATTCTACGATGGAAAGGGACATCAGAGGTTTTCCTGAACTTAGATTTAATCTTAATGGCAACAACTGAGTGATCTGAAGATTCCAGAGGAGATAGAACAGTAGACACGCACTGTTCAAGGCAAGTTGTCAGGAAAAGATGAAGAAGACTTGCAAAATGTCCATCAATATCGGGTACACGAGTGGGTTTGTCAACAATATGAGCTAGCTCATAGGCAAGAGAAAGGTCATGACAAAACCTTTCATCATCATCAATCTTGTTAGAGTAGATTAGCCATTCTACATTGTAAACACTAAAGTCATCGCAGACATGAAGGTTACCAGAAGAGTAAACAGACAGGATCTTGTCAATTCTTTTCAGAGAATCGCTAAATGACAGCAATTCCATAACGGCTTTAATGTGAGGTATGAATCACCCACATGCTAGGATCAAGTAGTCCTTGAACATATTGGGCATTACTATAACTATGAAGACTTTTCGGGATCATTCAGTATCATGAGCATGTTCAGTAAACATCTTCTCAACTATGCTCCATACATAGTAATCTAACAGATTGAGATCTAGAGAGCTAAGAGACCAAATGTTAGGGGTCATGTGATCATGAAAATTTTCAACCATCCATTTGTGTATTCCGTGAGTCTATTAGCTCTGATTAAGCAATTTTCTTTTACTTTTTCTGCCATAAAATAACCTTTACTCATCACATAAGATTTGTTGTATCTGTGACTTTGGGGACATCATTTCAGATTGCAAAAGAACATTGCGTGTCAGAAGGAACAATCGACTTCATGAATTTTCTTGGATTACCACTAATGGTGTGCTGTACTTGACAAATAAATTCAAATGTTTTAATGCCATCAGTGTGTCTAGAATTTCTCTTACATTTTGATAATGATGCCTTTATAACTTTGCAAATTTTGTAAACAATAGATCAAGCAACTTTTTAAAAAATGGTTCTATTTCTAAATTGCTAACCTTTAGAGTCACGGTAATTGTGTGCCTCTTCATTTGTGCCGTAATTATAGGGGATGATATGGATGATCCTTTTACTTTACCGATTTTATTTTTAAATAGGATTTTGAAGCTTAAATTTAATTATTACAGTATCGTTGATCGTTTAATTATTAATAACACCAAATTGCTATAAAACTATAACTAATTCTTTTGTGACGGTAATGTTTTAATTTCTATTTATAAAATGATCAGATATAAATATCTTCCAAAATTTTAATCTTTTAATTAATTAATTTAATTAAATTTGCTAAGAATTAAAAATAAAACAGAAACAACTTTCTATTCAGATTTTGAATGGTCACAAAATAATTCATTCTGTTTTTGTTTTTTTTAACTATCAACAAAAGATCGAAATGGCTGACTTGTTTAGGATATTGTGGCACTTCGAAATTCAATGCTACTTTTGAAGCCTTTAAACGAAAGTAATTTCTGGCTTGAATTCACATTTAAAGAGTCAAAATCAAATATGGTTCCTTCGTGTTCCTAAACCAAAAAGAAACAGTAATTTTAATCCTTGCCTGTCGCTCACTGATTTGTGAAGAGATACAAATGGAACTATATAGATTATTTTTGTTCTCAATCTAGAGTGCCTTCTTTTTAGGGAATCGCTGAATTCTCCACATTAAAGTCTGATCTTGTGTCAAACTTTGTTCTCGTGGGGAGGAGAGTACATAAACATTTTTTTTTTTTAATCCTTAAAAAAAAAAAAAAATACACACACACAATCAACTTGAAAGAAGTTAGCAAGCTTCTTTAAATGGCAAGATGACCAGAAATTGCTATGGCAACAACAAACGTCAATGCAACCTTTAAAACCCCCGCAAAGAGTCGTAATTAATTTCTTTCGTTTATTTTTATGCTTAGTCTTGACTAGCTAAAATACCAGTCAATGCCAGTAAAGTAAGTAAACTAGATGTATATATAAGCCGCTGTACTCCGCCTAATAAACCGATATTGTCTGGGCCTTCGGGTCTGGATCTACGCCGATCTATCGGTTGTCTGTCCTGTGCAGTTCTAGGAGGTGCACCCTCCCAGGCTTTGCCTTCTCACCCTTTGAGAGGGGGTTAGTTTATTGCTAATCGCCTGAGGCGCCCCTACCGGGGAATGCCGACGGGGCTGCCCAGGCAATTTTTAAATGGCCAGAGTGCTCAAATTCTCGAGCGTTGGGTTTTTCCCACTTTCCCGACCTTGTGTCACATCTTGCCTTGTGGGAGGAAGATAAATAGCACCAGGTTTCTCAAACCTTTCTCTTCTGGACGTCAGTTCAAATGAAAAATGTTTGTTTCTTTTGTTTTCTATACACTTTAAATCACAATAAAATGCTTTTAAAAGTGCATTATTTAGGTTTATAATATTTAGGAAATAACTGGAACGCCATAGCAAAAAAAAAAAAAACAGAAAAAAAAAAACAATTGTTTAGTGATTCGAACCCTGAAAGATGGCATAACATATTGGAACTGAAGGCGAATGCTTATCCACATGGTCACCAATCAAATGAAAATATTTTGTCTTTTAAACCTACTTGTTGTTCGGTTAGTTAATAATTTAAAATATCAAACCGGAAAGAGAACACTAAAAGTGGACGAACATTTGTTTCTAATTTTCTTTTTTATGTACTTTTAATTTTGAATAATGAGTTTTAAAACAAAGTTTAAGAACTTCTGACATCAATAAGGACATTGGATTGAAAGTACTGATTCCAAATCTGTGATTAGTTTGGCTCTTAGATTAACCATTTAACTATGATGCTGCGATACACACACAGACAAATTTGCTTTATATATAGAGATTGGTTAAATCCTATTTAAGTCACCCAAATTACTTTTAAAGTGAAACGGTTTTGGTATTCCTCTGAAACAATGTATTTTTACTTAAACCGTGTTTAAAAAAAATATTATCAAAGTTGTGGGGAATCTTTTACAATGATCAGCAGAGTTGCAAACGGGGTCCAAAAAAAAGAACGAGAAAGAGTTTAAAAACATAAATTTGCAACAAGTAAAGTTGAACTACGTTGAGAATAGATATTTTTCTACTTACCTATGTAATTTGTTTGTATTTTTACGTAGTATACATGGCTTTTTATTAGATGTTAAAAAAAAATTCTTATTTTTTTGTGCGTACAATTTGGCAAAAAAAAAAATGGCCGGCCTTCCTTTTTGTCATTACATCCCACCACCCACAGCGGCCATCTTGTTTTGTGCGATGGTCGTGTGCCGAATACTTAAATTTCAAATAAATAGCAATTGAAACAGGTTAAAAATCTTTTTAATAGTTGGAAAAGACACAGGTAAGTTTGAAAATAACTTTTATCGCCTAGTTACTTTTATTTGTTGAATATTTGTTTTTTGAGCGTTTTTACTCTGCTGATCATTGTAAAAGATTCCCAAGTTGTGTATAGATGAGAAACACGCATACGCACGATAACATCAAATAGATTTAACTTTTTAGTATACCATTGAACGTCATTTCTGCTCCATTTTTTTATCATAAATTAATCCTATTTAAGTCACCAAAATTATTTAGAGTGAAATGAGTTTTGCCATTCTTCCAAAACCACATATTTTTTTACTTAAACCATGTTTTGATAATAAAAAAGATTTATCAAAGTTATGTATAGGCAAGAAACACACAGACAAACGATAGCAAAATAGTTTAACTTTTCAATATCATTGACCGTTATTTCTCCTCCATTTTTTAAAATCATAAATATACACACAGACACACAATAACAGCAAATAGTTTAACTTTAAATTGCAATAAAATAATTTAATAAAATTATGAAGATTATGATCGATATCAGCTAGGAAATCATTTGAATGCTATAGCAAATTTTTTTTTCTAATATGAGCTTCGAACTCTGAAATATGGCATAAAATAGTGGAATTGAAGGAGAGCGCTGTAATTACTCGGTCACCGAACAATCAAAAACAGATTGTCTTTTTAACGTACTTATACTATTTATGATTTCGTCATAGGGATCTCTCCGCATAGATCTAAAATAAATAAAGAAACAAAATAAACATAAGTATAAACTAAACAATTCTTATTAAAGTAAAAATATATTAGTAAACATTTATCAAATAGTTTATCCAATTTTAATTAAAAAAAGAAGGATTAAAAGTAAACAATCATAGTTGTTCTGTCGGCTAAAAAGAAACGCTAAAAATGTTGGACCATTTGTTTCTGATGTTATTTTTACGTACAGTTAATATTGAAAGTTTTAAAAAAAGATTCAAGAACTTCAGACATCAATATGGACATCGATCCGAAAATGCTAATTCCAAATCTGCCGTTAGTTTAGCTCTTAGATCTACCGGTTAACTGTGATGCCGTGACACACATACGGACAACTTTGCTGTGTACTCCTGCTCCTAGCCCTGATTCTCTATCTTATCATTTCTAATTGGCTCAGGAGAAATAACCTTTAAAACTATTTATGAGCTGTCCCTACCCGGCGTTGTCCGATAGTTTTTCTTACTTAGAATTTGTTTGCTTTATTTTTTTAAACTATGCCGGGTTTTTTTTTGGGGGGGGGGGGGTAACTCTGTATTGATTGATACAGAGTTTTAAGATGGTGTCCATGTGAAAATAATTCCGACCCGGTCTAAGTATTTTCTGGAAGGAATTAAATCAAATTATATTTAATTCTTAGCAACATGCCGCAACGATCCACCAATCAAAATCAAATATTGATTTTGTAGGAAGAATGCTATCGATAACAAAAATCAAGAAAAAAAAAAAACGACTTTATTTTACTTTATTAAATTTCTGTTGATTTCTCGAATGAAAAGAACTTTTTTTCCTGACATTTACAGTTACTAATTTGGTTCTTGTTGACCCCAAATAAATTAATATTACAATAAAGTGTTTACCAAAACCTGGCCATGGGGATACTAAAGCAAAGTATATATGGTTTGTTGGCATACTTTTGGTAGTTTCTGAGTTTTAGCCAGACAAACAGACAGGCAGAAAATTTAATATAATAGACCAGAAACAAATATGTGCCTGGAGCACACATAGATTTGCTAGTATTAAATTATTCTCAAAATTCAGAAAATAAAAATATTTTTTTTAGAATTGTGACAGTTTTGGTTACAGACAAAACATCTCCATTATATATTTTTTTATTAATTTTAATAACTATTCTATTATGTACACATTTATGTAATTAGAGAACATTTGTAAATGTACGACAGCTGGCAAAAAAGTGAGGTGAGGTAAAAAAAAAAAAATCTGACTTTACTAAAAAACAGAGATAGTCATTAATTATTCATTCTCTCTCTCTCTCTCACACACTTTGTTTATGTTCCTTCACTCCCTAGATTGAGATCTCTGTATATAATAAGAAACACTGATATATCTACTAGTGATGGGACGATTCCAATATTTTTCCTCGATTCCAATACAATTACTGATTCTGTTCTCAACTAATTGCAATATAAAAAGATTCAATTTATATTCTTCTTGATTATTCGATCATGTCTTATTTTCGATTTGAACTTCACTCATTATTTTAACAGTCAATAAGAACAATTGATTAATTTTTCTGCAGTAGTATGACGTCACGTCTGTCTGGCAGTGAATTAAGACCATTAATATATAAGCATGATTGGGATGAGTTAAGAGAGCAAACAGAAATCCTTTGTTCAAGATAGAGATTCCTTTTCAAAAGAAGGGGGAAAAGAGAATTGATTTCTTATTATTATTCTTCCACAAAATACTGATTGAAGCTAATCTTATCATCAGAAGGCAATTCTCTTTTAGAACTGAGTCGAGATGTCATCGAAATCAAAGGAAAACATACATTTAATCATGGAAATGCCCCACCCCCACCCCACCCCAAAAATTAAAGTGAACAGGAATAGTTTTTTTTATACACAAACAATTTACCATCATTGCCGACTTGAACAAGTCAATCAAATTTTTTAAGAGTTTGACAAAAGATTTGTGCTTTTTTTTATTATCTTGAAAATGCTGTTTTTTTTAACTGCTGCTTCTATCAATAAAAACCTCCCTCACTCACAAAAAAAACAAAAACAGCTACAATTGAAGGAAAAGTTAGATTAACAAGTATTGAGACTACTTTTGTTTTTAGTTTTTCTAGTTGTTTTTTTTTATACACCTAGAAGAATACCTGCCCCAAGACAAGTAAACTTAATCCTAACCCCAACAGAACAGTTTTGCACCACTTTTATGTCGCCGTACAAAGATTAAAATCAACATATAATGCGACTAAACTTTATGTCTAGAATCCTTATTCCAATTTCATCAAAATCCATTACATGATTTTAATTCTAGAAAATGTCTCAAGTTTAAGGCTTAAGCTTAAGGGGTCTTAAAAAGAAATTGAAATTCAGGACATCTTTATTGGTGCCTAATGACTATTGATCAAATTCAATGTAAATCTGATATATTTGAATTTTCAAATAAGAGGTTGTGCCGCTTATAAGCCCTTTAAAATTATTCCAAAGAAACTGAAATTTGGAAAATATTTAATTGACATCTAATACCTATTGTTAAAATTTCACAAAGATCACAGGTATCTGAATTTTCACAAAGGGCTTCCACACCCCTTTTTTTAATCCCATAGCATAAAACTAAATATATTCCACATTTGGACCCATTATGCCTAGCAGCTGTGTTCCAAAATTCCCAATGATCAGATAATTAGTTTAGAGGTGAATCATGTACATACAAATATATAGACATATACACATATGTAACTTTATAAAGATAGAGATTTTAGTTATTCTTATTTTACTAGCTGTCCCGCCAAGGAGTTGCCTGGGAGTGTATTTACTTGCAATTTGTTTTACTTTTCTTTTTTTTAAACTATGCCGTTTTTTGGGGTTTCTTTTTCCAAAATATATATGTTTTTGTTCCAATAAATAATACTGAGTTATCCTTTTTTTTAAGATGGAGGTCATTTGAAAATAACCCCAACCCGGAAAATGTATTTTCTAGGCGGAATTAAATCAAATTAAAGTTTATTCCTAACAACATGCTGCAGCAATCGACAAGAAAAACTGCTGAACTAGGATTAAATATTCATTTTGTAGGAAGAAAACTATCGATGATAAAAAAAAGGATAAAGAGACTGACTTTACTTTATATATTAGATAATAAAAGGTGAAAGTTCTGAGTATGACTTTAAAGGCATCCAGTGGTGAGGCCCCAATTTGGGAGGTTTTTTTAGGAAGTGTGGAGTCACCCCTTAGTTACCTCGACACCCAAGTCCACACTGACAAGAACCAGTAGTACCTGTCAGGGTCCTATAGAGGATTTAAATAAAGTGTGCAACCTTGATAACAAACAACAGTATAACAGTTTTAGTATATATATATATTGATTAGCTGTCTCCCTACCCGGCAATGCCCGGTAGTGTAATTACTTGTAATTTGTTTTGTTTTGTCTTTTTTTAAACTATGCTTCTTTTTTTTTTTTATTAATTTAAATATTATTGTTGTGTTCCAATTAAAGGGGGGGGGGGCAATTCTGTATGCACAAATACAGAGTTCTGGTCCAGACAAAGTATTTTCTGAAAGGAATTAAATCGAATTACATTTTATTCTTTTTAACAACATGCTGCAACGATCCACAAGAAAAACTGATGAACTGGAATCAAATATTGATTTTGTAGGAAGAAAGCTATCGACGACAAAGAAACGATAAAGCGACTAACTTTACTTTATATATATTAGACTATGATTATTTGTTTGTCATGCGTCTTTGGGCATCTCCATTTTTAACTCTTCTCAGTTAAAGCAAAACAAAAACATTAACACTATTAATACAATATCAATATACAAATCAAACTCTGTTAAACATTTCATCTGATAGTTCCCAAAAATGCCCTTTTTATTCCATTTTTTACCATTATTTCTGAATTCGTCTAATTCCATCTGAAAATATTCTAGTGCTGTTCTTAATCTGATCTGTCATTTTGTTCCAAAAATATATTACTCTATTAGAAAAAAAATTATCTATGGTCTAGTTTCTGAAATCTACCTTGACAAAAGAGAAATATTAAAAAAACAAAAATATGTCCACCATTGTTAGAAATGTCATTAATTATTTTGAAAGTTTCAATTACTCCCCACCCCATGATTATAGCACATGAAATTAAGATTGGTGTAATAGTGAAAATATATCTGCATTTTTTTTTCTTTAAAACTTAATCATTATTTTTTTTTTAATTGCTGTTTTTTCTTTTATGAATAGAAATTCTCGTTCCCCTCCATGTTCTCGCATGTCGGTAATCTTTTTGCAATAAATTCAGCAGAAATCAGAGAGAGCAAATTGTTTTCATTTAAACGTAAAAGTGGGAAGAATTAGCGAAGAACTGAATACTTTCAGCTGTTATTTTGCAGACAAAAGACAGGTGAATCTCTCAGCAGACATTGGAAGACATACAACTACGAAACGAGTCAGGTGAGACAAACAGTCAGCAGCGGAAATTAGAATCGTGAGATTTTCAAATCTCTTACAATTCAACTCGACTGCCAAACGAATACAAAAAAAGAAAAAAAAAAAAAGAAGCAAATTTTACATCACAACTAGTTGTACCTATTCCAGTATTGCCCAGAAGGTTTTTTGAGTTTTTTGTTTTTTTTTTAACTTTCATTTCGTTTTTCCTCATTTGCACCAGTCCTCTAATTTTTTTTATTCTTAATTTATTGCAAGAAAATATTTACATTTTTGGAAAGATAATTCAATGAATGCCAATTTTTTTTTTTTAATTGGTTTTGCAATAAAATCGATGAGACGTCTTAGGAAATGTTGAAATTGAAATCCCATTAATACTTTTGAGTGTGTTTTTATTTTAAACTCTTAAATTTATAAGTAATCAACAAGGCTACCTAGCGTCGCTCAGGGTCCTAATTTGTCGAGATTAGAGAAAAAGTAAGTAAAACTAAACAATCTGCTTAAAGTGAGGTTCGAATACACAAACTGTCTCTAAGTACAGCAAGCTAACCAATTGACCCATGGCGACAGGTATAAAATAATGATGCTATTAAATACATAAACTAAACTTTTTCTCTCCCCCTATCTTTTAAGTCAGAAGTCAGTCAGCCAAAGGCAACGAAAGAAAGGAGAGAAAGAAATCACTCATTTTCACTAGTGAAAGAAATTACCTGTTATTAAATTAGTTCCCGGCGATTTGAGTAGTAATATTAGAACTTTGAACTATGTGAGGGTTAGTTCCGCTGACTCCCTGTATGATATTAGTAATCAAAAGAAAATCTGTTAATTGGATAAATATGAAAATCGATTTGAAATTAAATTTTTGTTTTTAACAACACAGACCAATATTTGCCTTATGTGACTGACGGAACAGATTTTTGTATGTAGTTTGCAGTAAAAAGTTATTGATCACAAACGTATGGGGGGGGGGGGCGACGACTTTATTTTGTATATAGGATAAGCTCATACCCAAACGTGCATGCTAGGCTTTTTATTTGCAAAATTATTCTCTTAAATATGATTTTGAAACATAAATTTAGTCATTACATTTTTCTTTTTAATTAACTACTTTAAATAAATTATTAATCAATTTTTATTTTTTACATTTCACAAAACTTATTCGTATGTACGCACATGAAATCAAGGGAGGTCATTTTTACTGTTTTCACTTTGCTAAGTTATTTACTCATTAAGCCTCTTTGGGGATCATCTCTTATTTTAATCAATAATGTCATTTCAACTACTAATAAAAAAATTAAAAAATGAATATCAGAGATAGCATTACACATGATTGAAAAGTCCTTTTGAACTCTGAGGAAAGGTCACCAAAAATCAATTTCTTTTTATCTCACATTGTAAAATCGTCTTTTTTTTCCTCTTGACTTTTGCATACTTGAAGTATTCACATAAATATACTTTCTCGACATTTTTATATCATACAAGAAGAAAGAGCCAGCGTTGCACGGGAATGTAGTCCTCATATATTAGAAAATGAAAGCAGTTTTGGTATTTAGGATGCTGCGAGTGTCCCGGACAACACTAGAGAACATCTCACCCCAGCTCTCTATGCAATCTGGTCTAAAGGGATGACACCAGCCAGGTTGCATGCAGTTACATCGTTTATTACACCCAGCACGTAAGACATCCATAATCGGATCAATACAAAGTTTCTGATATAGCACAATTGATGGGATCATTTCTTCCCATTTACAGCCACACATCAACCCAGCCATGGCACGATCATTACGCTGAAGCCATTGCCGATCAGATGTGTTTGGGGCCCATGTCTCACTGCAAGATGACAGAGCGAACACAGGTTGAAAAACTTTGCCCCGAATCATGAAGGAAAAGTGCCTAGATTTAAGGATTGATAACAGCAACCAGCAGCAGCAGCAGCATTCAACATGTCGCCCAAGTAGTAGAACGTGGCTTCAATATCTAGTAAGCCGCCAATCAATGTTTGTATAGAAATATATTATCTTAAATAGTTAAAAGTGTAAAATATAAAAACGTTTTTTTTTTATTAAATTATTCTTAACATTTTTTTATTTAATTATTCTTAACACTTTTTTTAAATTTAATTATTCTTAACACTTTTTTAAAATTTAATTATTCTTAACACTTTTTTTAAATTTAATTATTCTTAACACTTTTTTTTAAAATTTAATTATTCTTAACACTTTTTTTTAATTTAATTATTCTTAACACTTTTTTTAAATTTAATTATTCTTAACACTTTTTTAAAATTTAATTATTCTTAACACTTTTTTTAAATTTAATTATTCTTAACACTTTTTTTAAATTTAATTATTCTTAACACTTTTTTATTTAATTATTCTTAACATTTTTTTAAATTTAATTATTCTTAACACTTTTTTTAAATTTAATTATTCTTAACACTTTTTTTAAATTTAATTATTCTTAACACTTTTTCTTTAATTTAATTATTCTTAACACTTTTTTTAAATTTAATTATTCTTAATACTTTTTTTAAATTTAATTATTCTTAATACTTTTTTTAAATTTAATTATTCTTAATACTTTTTCTTTAATTTAATTATTCTTAACACTTTTTTTAAATTTAATTATTTGTAACATCTTTTTCTAAATTTATTTATTCTTAACACTTTTTCTTTAATTTAATTATTCTTAACACTTTTTTTAAATTTAATTATTCTTAACACTTTTTTTAAATTTAATTATTCTTAACACTTTTTTTAAATTTAATTATTCTTAACACTTTTTTAAAATTTAATTATTCTTAACACTTTTTCTTTAATTTAATTATTCTTAACACTTTTTTTAAATTTAATTATTCTTAACACTTTTTTTAAATTTAATTATTCTTAACACTTTTTTTAAATTTAATTATTCTTAACACTTTTTTATTTAATTATTCTTAACATTTTTTTAAATTTAATTATTCTTAACACTTTTTTTAAATTTAATTATTCTTAACACTTTTTCTTTAATTTAATTATTCTTAACACTTTTTCTTTAATTTAATTATTCTTAACACTTTTTCTTTAATTTAATTATTCTTAACACTTTTTCTTTAATTTAATTATTCTTAACACTTTTTTAAATTTAATTATTCTTAACACTTTTTTTAAATTTAATTATTCTTAACACTTTTTTTAAATTTAATTATTCTTAACACTTTTTTTAAATTTAATTATTCTTAACACTTTTTTAAATTTAATTATTCTTAACACTTTTTCTTTAATTTAATTATTCTTAACACTTTTTTTAAATTTAATTATTCTTAACACTTTTTTTAAATTTAATTATTCTTAACACTTTTTTTAAATTTAATTATTCTTAACACTTTTTCTTTAATTTAATTATTCTTAACACTTTTTTTAAATTTAATTATTCTTAACACTTTTTCTTTAATTTAATTATTCTTAACACTTTTTTTAAATTTAATTATTCTTAACACTTTTTCTTTAATTTAATTATTCTTAACACTTTTTTTAAATTTAATTATTCTTAACACTTTTTTTAAATTTAATTATTCTTAACACTTTTTTTAAATTTAATTATTCTTAACACTTTTTTTAAATTTAATTATTCTTAACACTTTTTTTAAATTTAATTATTCTTAACACTTTTTTATTTAATTATTCTTAACATTTTTTTAAATTTTGTTATTCTTAACGCTAAAACTTTTCATTTATTACAGTGGATTTTTCACAAATTTCTGAAAACCAGAATAAGTAATAATTACACTCATTGGACTTTTAATAAAATATTACCCATGAAAAGTTGTGCTTAATCTTGTTACAGGGCTTTGTTATAAATAAAATAGAAGTAAAATATTGTCTTTTCTGTTATGTATGTTTAGTGCAAATGTTGACCTACGCTATACAGGATGGATACAATATTTGTTCACTAATTTTATGCATATTTGTTTTTTGTTTTTTACTTTCGTGGTCAGTATTGTCTTCGTAAAACCAGTGATTATATTGCCATTCTTTTTTTGCAGAATAATTGATTATGGATCATTTTTTTACCTCCATATTTGTGGAAGACACAAATAAGGAGGTTTCAGACTTCCTCAGTATCAGCAAGACGATGACAGAAAAAGTTCAGAAAGGAATTATAAGATTCATAATCCGACTACAAGGCAACATGCACGATCGATGATCTGACGCGGTCAGAATGGTGTTGTCAGCAGTGAATGTGACGTCATACCACCCCACTTCTTTCCTAAGGCTAACACCGATGGCTACATCCGCATTCTGAACGAGGTAGCGAAACTTTGGATCGACCCGATAACTGCAGGTAGGCCATACGTTTGGCAGCAAGACTCAGCACCCTGCCATACCAGCTGGAAGATCCAAACATAATAATTAGTGACCCGTGTCGACAACCCTTCACCTGACATCTGGTCTCCAAGCTCGTTAGACTACAACTCCCCTAGACGTGTTTCTGTGGGGCGTGGTGGAACGAAACACCAACAGATTTTGCTGCAACATGAAGGAAGGGCTAAAGGCTAAGAGTCTTTGGGGGCAGAAGTTAGGAGAGCAATCAAATCAAATTTATTGGCAAAAAATAGCACAGTGCAACAAGCCATGTAAAAAGACAGAATGTTTTGTCGAAGGCGATTTTAAACTTGGATATGATAGACATCGTCACTACCTCTGGTAGGCTGTTCCACGGAGCAAACACGCGAACAGAGAATGCTGCCTTTCTTCTAATTAGACGAAAGCGACTATGGATCCCACGGAAACTACGACTTGGTGCTGGGGTGAAAAAATTCTCTAAAGGTATACTTAAATCCTGGTTGATGATGTTTTACGTCAGAATCATGTCGCATCCTCTGTTGCTCAAATGAAGGGTGATTATCCAAAGATCTGCGGCCATGATGCATCCAGCGCTGCCTTGAACTGTTTATTTGTCTGTAGTAATGAAGGACTGTAGCCAGTTCAGAGGTTGTCTCAAAACTTTCAAAGTCAAAGGTTATGGGTTCATCGAGTGAAATCGACAGAAACAAATCATCAAAACAAACTGACTACAATTTGATGAATAAATCTAAAAAAATGAAACTACGGTTATTTTTTCTTAGACAGTAATTTTGCAAACAAATATTGCCCACACCCTGTATTATTTACTTGTTATTAGGCTCAAACTTTTTACGTAGTCACTTGCTACTTACACGGATATGTCTTCTTTTTGTTCCATACTCCATCACACCTCTTGCATGAAAAAGGAGAGGGGGGAAGCTAATTACGAATTCTCATTCCTTTCCTACATCATCTCCCCACCCAACTCTCATCTCCTCCTTCCGAGATTGACAAAATTGTATCAACCAATGTCAAATTGGATCGTATTTCTCCTTTCATGTAAAAAGTTTAATTATCCTGGCAACTGAACAGAAAAATTAGTCACATTAAATGATGCAGGAATAGCATCGAATGGCTTAAACAAGAATGTTATATACATACTAGTAACAATGCCAAACTGGTCTGTTTATGCTGCGAAAATGGATAAAAACAGTGAAATTTCCGTAAAATTTAACTTACGATTTCTCAGTTATTTTTCAGGTTATATCTATGGAATCAGTATGTAAATAAAATTTAATCTTTCCTCTTTCAAATGACAGCATTTTTTTTTCTTGTACGATGATTAGTTTTTTTGGCAGGTTGATTTGAATTATGTAACTATTTTAATGACATGCGTTTAGTTATGCTTTTATTCAAAAAAAAATTTTTAGTCCTGTTTTTTTTAACGTCTGCGCCGTTCACACCGTTAATTAATCCATTTTGAAAAATCATTCCATCTTATAAAAGAAAGGTTATTCTTCAATTTGGTGGGCGAAGTATAGAATTTTCATTAAACATTTCCAAGTTGAAAACTTCAGTGAATAGAATTTTGCAGAAATTTTATTTTACAAAGTATGCTTTTTATACCATTGGATAAAGCAGGGTTTTCCCAATAATTAATAGGATTCATATCGATCTTATTAAACAAATTTTTAGTCCTGTTTTTTAACGTCTGCACCGTTCACACCGTTAATTAATCCATTTTGAAAAATCATTCCATCTTATAAAAGAAAGGTTATTCTTCAATTTGGTGGGCGAAGTATAGAATTTTCATTAAACATTTCCAAGTTGAAAACTTCAGTGAATAGAATTTTGCAGAAATTTTATTTTACAAAGTATGCTTTTTATACCATTGGATAAAGCAGGGTTTTCCCAATAATAATTAATAGGATTCGTATCGATCTTATTAAACAGCGCAATCAGCTCAACAATAAAAGAGACATAGGTTTACATTGTTTTGTTTTTTTTATTTTGGAGTAAGTTAACTTTTTCGTTAACTTGAAAACAATGCATGTAAAAATAAGCCCCTTTTTGTGACTGTCATTATAATAGTAGCAAAAGCAGGGGGTTCGCTCTTTCTTTTTTCTCTCTTTTTTTGTGTGTCTCTCCCTCTCTCTGTCTTCTTTCTTTTTCTCTCTCTCTGTCCTCTTTCTATCCTTTCTTTTTTCTCTCTGTCCTCTTTCTATCCTTTCTTTTTTCTCTCTGTCCTCTTTCTTTTTTCTGTCCTCTCACTTTTCTTCTGAATAAATATTTACAATTTTGTGCTAACTTTCCATGTTTAAAAGAATTTTGTCTGACTTTAATTTTGAAAAATATTTCATTAAATGAGGTCCCTGTTCTACATTTGATGACCCGTAATTCTTTTATGATCTATTTTAATGGATGCGGTCTTTTGGGCCAAGATCAAAGTGTAGTATCTGTTCCGATGGATACTGCATCCTATACTGGTCTTGTCTGGATCTTCGGGTCTGGATTTGCGCCGGTCAATGGGTCTGTCCTGTGCAGTTCTGGGAAGTAACGCTCCCAGGCCTTGCCTCTCCTCTTTGGGGAGGATTAAGTTTAATACTTAATGTCTAAGGCAATCTGCCCAGGCAATTTTTTTAAAAACTGCTAGCTCTCCTCCTCTGGAGTGCATACCCACTTTCCGACCTTGTGTCACATTCTACAGTGTGGGACGTAGATAAATAGCGGTCAACCTTTATGATGTCATAAAGAATCTTCCCGGTATCTTCAACCAAGTGATCGAAGAATATAACATATCCCTTATAAGAGAAGCGTATAACCAAATCAAAGCTTCATAAGATGAGTGAAACTGCCAGTAAAATCCTCCATTATATTATTCAATAAATATATTTTATCTGTACACATTTGAAATTTAGCATTAAAATTATTTTTTTATTCAATTTAAATAGCACTTTATAATAAAAAGCTTTTGTTTAAAAATTGACTGATGATTTCTTTTATTAAGCAAATTTAAATATTTTGATATCAATCCCTTTTTATTTTTTTACATGACGAAAGTTGGATCACTCTACAAAAACTTCTAATATTAGAAAGAAAACTATTTTTTTTAATTCCTCATCAAAAAATTAGTCTAGTATAAAAGTATTATAGGCTTGTATCTTTAATGTGTATCTTTATACAAAAGGTTTAGTAAAGTATACATTTACCATATTTTTCTGCCCAACTGCCAAATTGAGATTTGGGGCGTGTTTACATGTTGGAAATAAGAGGTTTTTATGGATATACTAATGAAAAAAAAATTAGCTTGATCTATATGATGTCATTAATGATAATAATAAGTTCCAATGTTTTAGCTGCTAAAATAAAACTTATATCAACAAAGTTGCTCTTCTGTATCGTTTCCGCACAATTTTTGTGACGGCATGTGATTTTCACCAATGTTTAAGACTGGGTATATCTAAGAATTATTAATTCCGTCTAAATTATCTTTCTTTTAATGAATTATTTTTATAAAGAGTTTTCACTTATTTGACGCTTTTATCTTCAGTTATACATTAAGTTGGCCTTGTATTCAGTGTAAAACACAAAACGCAATGTCCGACTAATTTTGAATGGCCATAACTCAGGTATTAATTGAGATGCTAAGATAAATTTGTTATTATATCTTGCAGCAGTATATATACACATCTAAAAAGTTCACTGGTATATTGAAAACAAAACAGTCAGTTTGGGATACTTAATATCAGGTACTAATTGAGATACCAAGATAAATTTGGTATTTATATCTTGCAGCAGTATATATACATATCTAAAAAGTTCACTGGTATATTGAAAAAAAAACAGTCAGTTTGGGATACCTAATATCAGGTACTAATTGAGATACCAAGATAAATTTGGTATTATATCTTGCAGCAGTATATATACATATCTAAAAAGGTCTCTGGTATATTGAAAACAAAACAGTCAGTTTGGGATACCTAATATCAGGTACTAATTGAGATACCAAGATAAATTTGGTATTATATCTTGTAGCAGTATATATACATATCTAAAAAGTTCTCTGGTATATTGAAAACAAAACAGTCAGTTTGGGATACCTAATATCAGGTACTAATTGAGATACCAAGATAAATTTGGTATTATATCTTGCAGCAGTATATATACATATCTAAAAAGGTCTCTGGTATATTGAAAACAAAACAGTCAGTTTGGGATACCTAATATCAGGTACTAATTGAGATACCAAGATAAATTTGGTATTATATCTTGTAGCAGTATATATACATATCTAAAAAGTTCTCTGGTATATTGAATACAAAACAGTCAGTTTGGGATACCTAATATCAGGTACTAATTGAGATACCAAGATGAATTTGGTATTATATCTTGTAGCAGTATATATACATATCTAAAAAGTTCTCTGGTATATTGAAAACAAAACAGTCAGTTTGGGATACCTAATATCAGGTACTAATTGAGATACCAAGATAAATTTGGTATTATATCTTGCAGTAGTATATATACATATCTAAAAAGTTCTCTGGTATATTGAAAACAAAACAGTCAGTTTGGGATACCTAATATCAGGTATTAATTGAGATACCAAGATAAATTTGGTATTATATCTTGCAGCAGTATATATACGTATCTAAAAAGTTATTTGGTATATTGAAAACAAAACAGTAAGTTTGGGATACCTAATATCAGGTACTAATTGAGATACCAAGATAAATTTGGTATTATATCTTGTAGCAGTATATATACATATCTAAAAGGTTCTCTGGTATATTGAAAACAAAACAGTCAGTTTGGGATACCTAATATCAGGTATTAATTGAGATACCAAGATAAATTTGGTATTATATCTTGCAGCAGTATATATACATATCTAAAAAGCTCTCTGGTATATTGAAAACAAAACAGTCAGTTTGGGATACCTAATATCAGGTACTAATTGAGATACCAAGATAAATTTGGTATTATATCTTGTAGCAGTATATATACATATCTAAAAAGTTCTCTGGTATATTGAAAACAAAACAGTCAGTTTGGGATACCTAATATCAGGTATTAATTGAGATACCAAGATAAATTTGGTATTATATCTTGTAGCAGTATATACATATCTAAAAAGTTCTCTGGTATATTGAAAACAAAACAGTCAGTTTGGGATACCTAATATCAGGTATTAATTGAGATACCAAGATAAATTTGGTATTATATCTTGCAGCAGTATATATACATATCTAAAAAGGTCTCTGGTATATTGAAAACAAAACAGTCAGTTTTGGATACCTAATATCAGGTATTAATTGAGATACCAAGATAAATTTGGTATTATATCTTGTAGCAGTATATATACATATCTAAAAAGTTCTCTGGTATATTGAAAACAAAACAGTCAGTTTGGGATACCTAATATCAGGTACTAATTGAGATACCAAGATAAATTTGGTATTATATCTTGCTGCAGTATATATACATATCTAAAAAGGTCTCTGGTATATTGAAAACAAAACAGTCAGTTTGGGATACCTAATATCAGGTACTAATTGAGATACCAAGATAAATTTGGTATTATATCTTGCAGCAGTATATATACATATCTAAAAAGGTCTCTGGTATATTGAAAACAAAACAGTCAGTTTGGGATACCTAATATCAGGTACTAATTGAGATACCAAGATAAATTTGGTATTATATCTTGTAGCAGTATATATACATATCTAAAAAGTTCTCTGGTATATTGAATACAAAACAGTCAGTTTGGGATACCTAATATCAGGTATTAATTGAGAAACCAAGATAAATTTGGTATTATATCTTGCAGCAGTATATATACATATCTAAAAAGTTCTCTGGTATATTGAAAACAAAACAGTCAGTTTGGGATACCTAATATCAGGTATTAATTGAGATACCAAGATAAATTTGGTATTATATCTTGCAGCAGTATATATACATATCTAAAAAGTTCTCTGGTATATTGAAAACAAAACAGTCAGTTTGGGATACCTAATATCAGGTACTAATTGAGATACCAAGATAAATTTGGTATTATATCTTGCTGCAGTATATATACATATCTAAAAAGGTCTCTGGTATATTGAAAACAAAACAGTCAGTTTGGGATACCTAATATCAGGTACTAATTGAGATACCAAGATAAATTTGGTATTATATCTTGCAGTAGTATATATACATATCTAAAAAGTTCTCTGGTATATTGAAAACAAAACAGTCAGTTTGGGATACCTAATATCAGGTATTAATTGAGATATCAAGATATATTTGGTATTATATCTTGCAGCAGTATATATACATATCTAAAAAGTTATTTGGTATATTGAAAACAAAACAGTAAGTTTGGGATACCTAATATCAGGTACTAATTGAGATACCAAGATAAATTTGGTATTATATCTTGTAGCAGTATATATACATATCTAAAAGGTTCTCTGGTATATTGAAAACAAAACAGTCAGTTTGGGATACCTAATATCAGGTATTAATTGAGATACCAAGATAAATTTGGTATTATATCTTGCAGCAGTATATATACATATCTAAAAAGTTCTCTGGTATATTGAAAACAAAACAGTCAGTTTGGGATACCTAATATCAGGTACTAATTGAGATACCAAGATAAATTTGGTATTATATCTTGCAGCAGTATATATACATATCTAAAAAGTTCACTGGTATATTGAAAACAAAACAGTCAGTTTGGGATACCTAATATCAGGTATTAATTGAGATACCAAGATAAATTTGGTATTATATCTTGTAGCAGTATATATACATATCTAAAAGGTTCTCTGGTATATTGAAAACAAAACAGTAAGTTTGGGATACCTAATATCAGGTACTAATTGAGATACCAAGATAAATTTGGTATTATATCTTGTAGCAGTATATATACATGTCTAAAAGGTTCTCTGGTATATTGAAAACAAAACAGTCAGTTTGGGATACCTAATATCAGGTACTAATTGAGATACCAAGATACATTTGGTATTATATCTTGTAGCAGTATATATACATATCTATAAAAGTTCACTGGTATATTGAAAACAAAACAGTCAGTTTGGGATAGCTAATATCAGGTATTAATTGAGATACCAAGATAAATTTGGTATTATATCTTGCAGCAGTATATATACATATCTAAAAGGTTCTCTGGTATATTGAAAACAAAACAGTCAGTTTGGGATACCTAATATCAGGTATTAATTGAGATACCAAGATAAATTTGGTATTATATCTTGCAGCAGTATATATACATATCTAAAAAGTTCTCTGGTATATTGAAAACAAAACAGTCAGTTTGGGATACCTAATATCAGGTATTAATTGAGATACCAAGATAAATTTGGTATTATATCTTGTAGCAGTATATATACATATCTAAAAAGTTCTCTGGTATATTGAAAACAAAACAGTCAGTTTGGGATACCTAATATCAGGTATTAATTGAGATACCAAGATAAATTTGGTATTATATCTTGTAGCAGTATATATACATATCTAAAAAGTTCTCTGGTATATTGAAAACAAAACAGTCAGTTTGGGATACCTAATATCAGGTACTAATTGAGATACCAAGATAAATTTGGTATTATATCTTGTAGCAGTATATATACATATCTAAAAAGTTCTCTGGTATATTGAAAACAAAACAGTCAGTTTGGGATACTTAATATAAGGTATTAATTGAGATACCAAGATAAATTTGGTATTATATCTTGCAGCAGTATATATACATATCTAAAAAGTTCTCTGGTATATTGAAAACAAAACAGTCAGTTTGGGATACCAAATATCAGGTATTAATTGAGATACCAAGATAAATTTGGTATTATATCTTGCAGCAGTATATATACATATCTAAAATGTTCTCTGGTATATTGAAAACAAAACAGTCAGTTTGGGATACCTAATATCAGGTATTAATTGAGATACCAAGATAAATTTGGTATTATATCTTGCAGCAGTATATATACATATCTAAAAAGTTCTCTGGTATATTGAAAACACAACAGTCAGTTTTGGATACCTAATATCAGGTATTAATTGAGATACCAAGATAAATTTGGTATTATATCTTGTAGCAGTATATATACATATCTAAAAAGTTCTCTGGTATATTGAAAACAAAAAAGTCAGTTTGGGATACCTAATATCAGGTATTAATTGAGATACCAAGATAAATTTGGTATTATATCTTGTAGCAGTATATATACATATCTAAAAAGTTCTGTGGTATATTGAAAACAAAACAGTCAGTTTGGGATACTTAATATCAGGTATTAATTGAGATACCAAGATAAATTTGGTATTATATCTTGTAGCAGTATATATACATATCTAAAAAGTTCTCTGGTATATTGAAAACAAAACAGTCAGTTTGGGATACCTAATATCAGGTATTAATTGAGATACCAAGATAAATTTGGTATTATATCTTGCAGCAGTATATATACATATCTAAAAAGTTCTCTGGTATATTGAAAACAAAACAGTCAGTTTGGGATACCAAATATCAGGTATTAATTGAGATACCAAGATAAATTTGGTATTATATCTTGCAGTAAGAAGGAAATATTTTCAATAACATCAGATAATTTCAATCCAAACAGTCGCGTCGAAGATTTGAAAACGAAATCAAAACTAAGAAGGAAATATTTTCAATAACATCAGATAATTTCAATCCAAACCGTCGCGTCGAAGATTTGAAAACGAAATCAAAACTAAGAAGGAAATATTTTCAATAACATCAGATAATTTCAATCCAAACCGTCGCGTCGAAGATTTGAAAACGAAATCAAAACTAAGAAGGAAATATTTTCAATAACATCAGATAATTTCAATTCAAACGGTCGCGTCGAAGATTTGAAAACGAAATCAAAACTAAGAAGGAAATATTTTCAATAACATCAGATAATTTCAATTCAAACGGTCGCGTCGAAGATTTGAAAACGAAATCAAAACTAAGAAGGAAATATTTTCAATAACATCAGATAATTTCAATCCAAACAGTCGCGTCGAAGATTTGAAAACGAAATCAAAACTAAGGAAATATTTTCAATAACATCAGATAATTTCAATCCAAACCGTCGCGTCGAAGATTTGAAAACGAAATCAAAACTAAGAAGGAAATATTTTCAATAACATCAGATAATTTCAATTCAAACGGTCGCGTCGAAGATTTGAAAACGAAATCAAAACTAAGAAGGAAATATTTTCAATAACATCAGATAATTTCAATCCAAACGGTCGCGTCGAAGATTTGAAAACGAAATCAAAACTAAGGAAATATTTTCAATAACATCAGATAATTTCAATTCAAACGGTCGCGTCGAAGATTTGAAAACGAAATCAAAACTAAGAAGGAAATATTTTCAATAACATCAGATAATTTCAATTCAAACGGTCATGTCGAAGACTTGAAAACGAAATTAAAACTAAGAAGGAAATATTTTCAATAACATCAGATAATTTCAATTCAAACGGTCGCGTCGAAGATTTGAAAACGAAATCAAAACTAAGAAGGAAATATTTTCAATAACATCAGATAATTTCAATTCAAACGGTCGCGTCGAAGATTTGAAAACGAAATCAAAACTAAGAAGGAAATATTTTCAATAACATCAGATAATTTCAATTCAAACGGTCGCGTCGAAGATTTGAAAACGAAATCAAAACTAAGAAGGAAATATTTTCAATAACATCAGATAATTTCAATCCAAACCGTCGCGTCGAAGATTTGAAAACGAAATCAAAACTAAGAAGGAAATATTTTCAATAACATCAGATAATTTCAATTCAAACGGTTGCGTCGAAGATTTGAAAACAAAATTGAAACTAAATGTGTCACTATTTTGTTCATACAAGTGGAATTCTTGTTTTATACTTCACCAACAACATCTTGATAAGCAACTCATTGGTAATGTATGACATGTGTACATGCTTAAGTGGAAACGACATCAGCCCTAGTTAGATGGGAACGGTGGAGGTCTTGGACTGCCAAAAGTGTTCAAGTTGGTAAAGGATAGGCATCCAGCCGTAAAATTGCCTTAAATACAATGTCTAGTCGAAATACAACAGGAAAAAAGAAAGGCAGTGCCAGTAACACTAATGCTGCTGGTAGTGTCTTGGGCTTCGTAGATCCCAGGATGCGTGGATCTTCAGTGCCTGGCTATGGCAAATCATACAAACATCCAGAACTTTTTCGCATTGGATCTCTGAATGTTGGAACCATGCGAGGAAAGGCAAATGAGGTGGTGGAGACAATATCCAGAAAGAAGATTGACTTGTGTTGTTTACAAGAGACGAGATGGAGAAATGAAGGTGTGAGAAAAATAGTTGGGAGGGATACCAACTGCAAGTTTTACTGGTCTGGGAATGATAAAGGGACAGGTGGAGTGGGAATATTGGTGGCAGAGAAGTGGTGGGAGAAAGTTTTTGAGGTGAAGCGAATATCCGACAGGATAATATTTGTTCGTCTTGTTGTTGGAAAGTTAGTGTTTGCCATTGTTTGCATCTACGCTCCACAAGTTGGACTCAGCGAGGAAGCAAAGGACAACTTCTACGAGCAGCTGCAGAGCCTAGTGGCGACTGTACCTAGTACTGAGGAACTGTTTGTGTGTGGTGACTGGAATGGACATATTGGTTCCACTCCTTGCGGTTATGAAGAAGTACATGGTGGACATGCTATTGGTATGAGGAATGTTGGAGGAGAAAGACTACTCGAGTTTGCTGTTGCTAATAATCTAGTGATTGGCAACTCGGTGTTCGAAAAGAGGCCTAAACACCTAGTTACATACCAATCTGGAAGAATCATGACCCAGATAGACTACATACTATTCCGGCGCAGCTTCAGGAGACATGTCACAAATGTCAGAGTCAGCCTGGGTGAAGAATGTGTATCTCAACACAATCTGCTATTATGTGATCTCAAGGCAGAAGCTTCCCGCAAATGCAAACACAAGTTTACACCACGCATAAAACTGTGGAAGCTGAAGGATCCAATCATTCAGGCTAAATTTGCTGAGAGATTTGTTTCTTCACATCGGGATACACGGGCAGTGAGTGTTGAAGAGCACTGGAAGAGGCTCAAGGATGGATTGAATGATGCAGTGACGGAAGTGTGTGGAGTGTCATCCAAGCACAATTGGAGGAAACAAACCTGGTGGTGGAATGAGATTGTTGATCAAGCTGTTAGAGAGAAGAGGCGATGCTACAGAGCATGGAAAACAGGAGGTAGTAGGGAAGCATACAATGGAGCCAAGCGTGCTGCTAAAGCTGCTGTACACCACGCTAAGTCAGAGGCCGATAAAGAGATTTTTCTCAAAATAAATCCCAAGTCAAGTGACATTTACAAGCTCGCAAAACAGATGCGCCGTGACAATCAAGATGTCTTGGGTGAAAAACCTATAAGGAACGACTCTGGTGAACTCTCATTGGATGATGAAGCGAAAAAACAGTCATGGAAACAGCACTACGAACGCTTGCTGAACGTTGAATTTCCATGGAACCCCGATGAGCTGACTTATGAACCTCCTATAGAAGGTCCTAGTACCCCCATTACCCAGGAGATGATCACTGAAGCAATCCGTAAAATGGGAGCTGATAAAGCAGCTGGGCCATCTGGTATAGTTGCTGAGATGCTCAAACCAACCGGTGAACTAGGGGCCAGTCTGGTGCATGAACTGATTGAAGCCATCATCAGAGAAGAATGCATACCTAAGGAATGGGAAGACAGCATTATAGTAAGTCTGTACAAAGGTAAAGGCGATGCATTAAACAGAGGTAACTACCGTGGACTCAAGCTCATTGATCAGGTCATGAAAGTCCTGGAAAGAATTGTTGAACAGCTGATCAGACAACAAATACAGATTGCTGATATGCAATTTGGCTTCATGCCCGGTAGGAGCACCACAGATGCAATTTTCATCATACGCCAAGTCATGGAGAAACATCTAGCAGCAAACAAACCACTGTACATGGCATTTGTAGATTTGGAGAAAGCTTTTGACCGTGTCCCCAGAAGGGTCATCTGGTGGGCCCTGCGAAAGCTGGGTGTTACTGAGTGGTTGGTTCAGGTGATAACGTCTATGTACACCAATGTACGTAGTCGGGTACGAGTCGGTAACAGCTACAGCGACGAATTTGAGGTTAGAGTAGGTGTCCATCAGGGATCTGTCTTAAGTCCCCTTCTATTCATCATTGTACTCGAGGCTCTATCACTGGAATTCCATACTGGCTGCCCGTGGGAGCTGCTATATGCCGATGACCTAGCGATCATTGATACTTCACTGCAGTCACTCAAGGAACGTCTGGATAGATGGAAGAGCAGCATGGAGGAGAAAGGTCTCAGAGTCAACATGGGTAAAACTAAGGTCATGATCGCAGGTCCAAACCTCAGCTTACTACAGAAAACAGGAAAATACCCGTGTGCTGTATGTCTGAAAGGAACTGGCAGCAACTCAATCATCTGCACTCACTGTTCAGGTTGGGTCCACAAAAGGTGTAGTGGCATAAAGGGCTCTCTCAAAGCAGATCCTCACTTTATGTGCTTTCGTTGCACCGGCACGGCAAGACCAATAGATGGCAGACCACTGACGGAGATGGATACTGGTGACAGCAAGCTGGAAGTAGTGACAGACTTTTGTTATCTTGGAGATGTGCTGTCATCAGGTGGAGGCTGTGAACTCGCGGCAGCTACACGTTGCAAGTGTGCCTGGAAAAAATTTAGAGAGCTGCTACCAATCCTGACAAACAAACACCTGCCAACAACTACGAGAGGGCGTGTATACTCCTCATGTGTCAGAAGTGTGCTGTTGTATGGCTCAGAAACTTGGGCTGTCTCTGCTGGCATACTAAAGAAGCTGCACCGTAATGACAGGGCAATGGTCAGATGGATCTGTTTGGTGAGGCCTGAACAGTACGTTTCTTTTGAATCCCTGCTCTCACAGGTCGACTTGAAAAGCCTTACGGACATCATGCGGAAGAACAGACTGCGTTGGTTGGGTCACATTGAGCGTAGCGATGGCTGGATTGCTAAAGTCCGAAAGTTGAATGTGCCAGCAGAGAACATCACCACTGGCAGACCCAAGTTGACTTGGGAGGACGTAGTCAAACGTGATAGGAAGGCCATGGGTATGGATTCCATCAAACCTTGCCAAAGACAGGAGTGGAGAGGAAGACTTAGATTTCGAGACTAGACAATCAGGCCCCACCCTCATCAGAGGATTAATTGTGGCCTGATTCAACAAATAAACCGGTTGATGATGATGATGATGATGATGAGTAGTATATATACATATCTAAAATGTTCTCTGGTATATTGAAAACAGAACAGTCAGTTTGGGATACCTAATATCAGGTATTAATTGAGATACCAAGATAAATTTGGTATTATATCTTGCAGCAGTATATATACATATCTAAAAAGTTCTCTGGTATATTAAAAACACAACAGTCAGTTTTGGATACCTAATATCAGGTATTAATTGAGATACCAAGATAAATTTGGTATTATATCTTGTAGCAGTATATATACATATCTAAAAAGTTCTCTGGTATATTGAAAACAAAACAGTCAGTTTGGGATACCTAATATCAGGTATTAATTGAGATACCAAGATAAATTTGGTATTATATCTTGTAGCAGTATATATACATATCTAAAAAGTTCTGTGGTATATTGAAAACAAAACAGTCAGTTTGGGATACCTAATATCAGGTATTAATTGAGATACCAAGATAAATTTGGTATTATATCTTGCAGCAGTATATATACATATCTAAAAAGTTCTCTGGTATATTGAAAACAAAACAGTCAGTTAGGGGTACCTAATATCAGGTACTAATTGAGATACCAAGATAAATTTGGTATTATATCTTGTAGCAGTATATATACATATCTAAAAAGTTCTCTGGTATATTGAAAACAAAACAGTCAGTTTGGGATACCTAATATCAGGTATTAATTGAGATACCAAGATAAATTTGGTATTATATCTTGTAGCAGTATATATACATATCTAAAAGGTTTTCTGGTATATTGAAAACAAAACAGTCAGTTTGGGATACCAAATATCAGGTATTAATTGAGATACCAAGATAAATTTGGTATTATATCTTGCAGCAGTATATATACATATCTAAAAGGTTCTCTGGTATATTGAAAACAAAACAGTCAGTTTGGGATACCTAATATCAGGTATTAATTGAGATACCAAGATACATTTGGTATTATATCTTGCAGCAGTATATATACATATCTAAAAGGTTCTCTGGTATATTGAAAACAAAACAGTCAGTTTGGGATACCTAATATCAGGTATTAATTGAGATACCAAGATAAATTTGGTATTATATCTTGCAGCAGTATATATACATATCTAAAAAGTTCTCTGGTATATTGAAAACAAAACAGTCAGTTTGGGATACCTAATATCAGGTATTAATTGAGATACCAAGATAAATTTGGTATTATATCTTGCAGCAGTATATATACATATCTAAAAAGTTCTCTGGTATATTGAAAACAAAACAGTCAGTTTGGGATACCTAATATCAGGTATTAATTGAGATACCAAGATAAATTTGGTATTATATCTTGCAGCAGTATATATACATATCTAAAAAGTTCTCTGGTATATTGAAAACAAAACAGTCAGTTTGGGATACCTAATATCAGGTATTAATTGAGATACCAAGATAAATTTTGTATTATATCTTGCAGCAGTATATATACATATCTAAAAGGTTCTCTGGTATATTGAAAACAAAACAGTCAGTTTGGGATACCTAATATCAGGTATTAATTGAGATACCAAGATAAATTTGGTATTATATCTTGTAGCAGTATATATACATATCTAAAAGGTTTTCTGGTATATTGAAAACAAAACAGTCAGTTTGGGATACCTAATATCAGGTACTAATTGAGATACCAAGATAAATTTGGTATTATATCTTGTAGCAGTATATATACATATCTAAAAAGTGCTCTGGTATATTGAAAACAAAACAGTCAGTTTGGGATACCTAATATCAGGTACTAATTGAGATACCAAGATAAATTTGGTATTATATCTTGCAGCAGTATATATACATATCTAAAAAGTTCTCTGGTATATTGAAAACAAAACAGTCAGTTTGGGATACCTAATATCAGGTATTAATTGAGATACCAAGATAAATTTGGTATTATATCTTGTAGCAGTATATATACATATCTAAAAGGTTCTCTGGTATATTGAAAACAAAACAGTCAGTTTGGGATACCTAATATCAGGTATTAATTGAGATACCAAGATAAATTTGGTATTATATCTTGCAGCAGTATATATACATATTTAAAAAGTTCTCTGGTATATTGAAAACAAAACAGTCAGTTTGGGATACCTAATATCAGGTATTAATTGAGATACCAAGATAAATTTGGTATTATATCTTGTAGCAGTATATATACATATCTAAAAAGTTCTCTGGTATATTGAAAACAAAACAGTCAGTTTGGGATACCTAATATCAGGTATTAATTGAGATACCAAGATAAATTTGGTATTATATCTTGCAGCAGTATATATACATATTTAAAAAGTTCTCTGGTATATTGAAAACAAAACAGTCAGTTTGGGATACCTAATATCAGGTATTAATTGAGATACCAAGATAAATTTGGTATTATATCTTGCAGCAGTATATATACATATCTAAAAAGTTCTCTGGTATATTGAAAACAAAACAGTCAGTTTGGGATACCTAATATCAGGTATTAATTGAGATACCAAGATAAATTTGGTATTATATCTTGCAGCAGTATATATACATATCTAAAAAGTTCTCTGGTATATTGAAAACAAAACAGTCAGTTTGGGATACCTAATATCAGGTATTAATTGAGATACCAAGATAAATTTGGTATATTTTTTTCATATTTTGCAGCATTAAATAGTTTTTTGGTATATTAAAAAAAAAAATTCAGTTTTGGATACCTAATACGAGCAAATAAAAATCGTGCTAGAAATGACCGCGGGCCCAAGGAAAGGAAAATACATAATTTTCTCAGACTGGTTGTTTAACCTAAGAATGGTTAAAAGAGGAAACCCAAATCATTCTTACATGTCTGAAATATCGGAAAGGTGCCACTGTCTGATTAGCATTGACTGAGTGGTAGTCCTGGCCTGGCTTCCCAGCCATGTGAGCATGTTTTCTTGGTTTTTCTTCATTCTATTCACCCCAAACAAGGTAAACTGCCACTCAGCCATAAGGAGCTACTGTAAATTAGGGGCCAGATCCATAGGGGCATACTCAGTGGGGAGTTATGCAGCGAGATGCTTGTTCACATTATATTTTAATTTCTACATTTTGGTACAGTCGGGGAAATAGGGAACAGGGATGGAATTCCAAAGGCAAGCGGTTCGAGGAAAAAAGCTACAAGTAGAAATCCTTCTATTAGAGGAAATCAAAGGGCTTACATACTGGGTAAAAAAAAAACGCAACTAAAGTGACAATAATAACTGACGTCTGGTGCAATCGTCTACCTATATAAGAGTCCGATATGTCCTTGGATAGAATACTGCTGCCACATCTCAAGAGGTGCTACTCAGAGCACTCTTTCTTGCCAGAGTTCAAGATCAATTTTGTAATCTAGTGAGACATGATCTTTTCTGTTCTCTACAGCCCCTTTCTCACAGAAGAGACGTTGCTAGTCTTTTTCCACTCTATCGGTATTTCCATAGAAAGTGCATGACTGAGATTGAAATCTGCGATTCTTCCTCCGTGTAAAACTCTCACAAAAAAAAAACTCATCTTATTAACACCATCGCAAAGAACTTTCTTTCCTTCCTCCGTGTGACTAAACAGAATTTTGTTCCAAGAACTTCCCATCTATGGAACATGCTGCCACAAGATTGCTTCCCTTAGGGCTACAATACGGTCTTTTTTAAATATAATATCGGTAAACACTTGTCATGTGCCGTCATCATAAGTTATCAACACTTATCCTCATGTTGCTCTTAACCTTGATAAGTGATGAGACATCAGTCAAAAAAACATAAAAAAATAAAAACTGTTAACCTTCCATGTACAGATTACAAACCTAAAATCAGACAATATATGAAAAGAAAATAGCAAACAATATGGAATATGTTCCTAAACAACAAATTATACAAACATCAATAAATAGTTTGAAGAGTATTAACCGGAGTCAGAATCAGACATACATATCTAACACATACTTACTCAAAGCCAAAGCTGCACCTTGGTGCACCTTCTGCGATCAACTACTAACAGTAAAACATATTCTAATCGACTGTAAAAAAAAAATAGAAATACTCACAAGAAATATTATCACTTACCAAACCTCACCATGCTGTCCGAAAATGTGCCTACCTCTCAAATAATAGACTACCTGAAAAAAATAAATCACTTCCAGCTCTAATAGAAAAAACAAAGATACAATTTAATCACTTTCCAGAACTCATCAAATGATTATTTTATAAATACATTGTATGGCAACAAAATGGTCTATAGGGTTGATATGCTGTACAAAAAAAAAAAAAAAAAAAAAAAAAAAAAATGAGAATCTCAAACCTTCCGGTTGCATATATTTTGCTAGTTGTAAAGAAAGATATGAAATAAATTTTAGCTGAGTAAATAAACTTGTTGCCTAGCTAACATGTCGTAGTAGTTCATTCTCATTGTTGTCGTCTTCTTTTTAAAGTTGTAAAAGTTATTAATAAATAAAGCAGACGATCATTTAGAGTTTAACAATGCCTCCAGAGTTTTTTTTCTTTCCCTATACAAACATAATACCTCCAACTCATCCCTCATAGGGAGAAGAAGAAGCTGTACCAAACACGACCGTTCTCTCTCACAGTTCAGAAAAAAAAAAATAAAATATTTTCTCAGCTAAGTGTCTGTGACGACTTCCAGTCTATGACGTCATATCCTGACACGTAGCCCTAATTCTAATCTTTTAACTTCTAACAGAATTTTCCATTTTCTGCTCACTCTAGCCTTATATGAAACATTCTGTTTTTAACATTATATTCATATACCTGCATCTAAATATTGCTACATTTGCATATAAAAAGATGCTGCTAGATGTGTGCCCTGCATCCGTGACATATCAAGGATGTGAGTGGTCAATGGTAAAAAAGCTGAAATCGAGATGCCCCTCTCCAATACCCTCTACTTCCCTGACGTGTGAACTTTAAATAAGCTCCTATTTCCGGACCATTCTAGCTTTTTAGGGCAGATAAAACTTTTTTTTGCTATGGGAAATAAATTTTGTGCATTATTTTAGGGTTTTCTTTGGATCCCCTCCAAAGAAAACCCCAAAATAATGCGCAGAATTTATTTCACGGTGAAAGGTTAGTAAAAAAAAATTATTATTTACCTCACCACTAATTCTAGGTCTGCCCCCCCCCCCATGAAATTTTTTTTTCCATAACTCTACCACTCACCCTAAGTCCGAGTGCCCGCCTCCAGCAAAAAAAAAAAACTCGTAAAACCACACATAATTGTTTAAAAGTGTGGACCCCATCATACAAAAAAATGCACAGAATATAGCAAAAAAAAAAAAAAAAAAAAAAAAATGGTTAATGCCCTAAAATGCTAGAATGGCCCGGAAATAGGGGATCATTTTACGTTGAATTCATATTCAAAACTAATTACCCACTCTAAATTCTAAAATATTTTTTTTCTTCTTCCTGCCAAGTTTTTCAGGATGTTCCCACATAATCGGCTAAAAAAGTAGAATCTCATTTGTTTTTATAGCGAACAAAGTTAATCTACAATACCTTTTTTTTATACTTAAAGTATTTTAACTTCATTTTTGCTTTTAAATTCGTTAAGACTCCAAGTACGTATGTGTAGGGAGGGGGGCAGGAAATCATTCCTTGAGTAAACAAGTCTTCTACCTCCCTCTACCCGCATCGTGAATCCCTTGAAGTGAGGCAAAGCAAATCAAACCGGAAGAGGAAGAGAGGAAAAACAGGAAATAGAAAGATAAAACGAGAGAAAGGAAGAAAGGAAGAAAAAGAAATAAAATCGAGCCAAACGATGAAAAAATAAGGATGTAAAGCTCTACCGATTCGGCAGAAATCAGCCTTTGCTAAAAAAAAAAAAAAGAAAAAAAAAAAGCGGAATTCCGCTTGTTGTGAAGTTGTTCCACAGTAAATAATAAATAAAGGAAGTCAAGTCGAGGGTTGGTTTAACAAGTGTATTAACAAAGTAAGAAAGTGACTAGCTCTTGGCTAGACAGTTACAAGACTGTGCTTTGTCTTCACTGTCTCTGGTGACTCGCACTATTTATAGTGACAACCGGTGTAGTTTCTCCTGTGTAAGAACGGCCGGTGTAACACCCCCCTTTGAAAATATCCCCTCTGGGGATTAATAACGTTTTTGTTTGGGAATCACCATCATCAACTCAGTCGATTTCCGTTTTCTATTTGATCTCCTAATCTCAGGAGCAGTCTCTAATCTGTTGTGAAGTTGTTCCACAGTAAATAATAAATAAAGGAAGTCAAGTCGAGGGTTGGTTTAACAAGTGTATTAACAAAGTAAGAAAGTGACTAGCTCTTGGCTAGACAGTTACAAGACTGTGCTTTGTCTTCTGTGTCTCTGGTGACTCGCACTATTTATAGTGACAACCGGTATAGTTTCTCCTGTGTAAGAACGGCCGGTGTAACACCGCTAAAAAACATACAAATGTAAAAGGACGCAATAAACAATGCATCCAAAGGGCACACCTCAGTTTCCCCATATAAACAATTAAGCATATTGTTAATATTTAATGTTTGACAATCTATTAAATATTGATGGGGTATGTCTACTAGTAGAAGCTGGTACCTATTGCTGAGTTATCTGACGGTTATGTTAGAAAACAGGAAATGTTTCAGATAGAGTCACGAAACTGAAACGTGAGAACAGGTAGCCAATGAAGCTGGCGGATATGACGTTACCTGTTCTTAGGCTGACAAGATAATGAGTCTCAGTGGAAGCGTCAATGAGACAATAATGTGTTTAAAATTGTCTAACAAAATGTTAATATAATTAAGTGATGCACTTAAAACAAAAGTAACTTTCTCCCTTTTTCTCCCCCTCATTAATATTTTAGCTATGAGACGATCATCTGGCAGAATATATCATTTATTCTTCTGAGAATGTGTTATTTGAATTAATTGAATAATTATATTAAGAAAGCATGTCAAATAGCTTTTATTTCAGCTAACTAAATTATCCTTGATTCTGGGAGGAAGACAAAACATGCATATACAAGCATGAAAATGCTGGCCAGCAATGAAGGTATGGATTTTAATTTAATTAAAATAATAAAAGAACTAAACGATTACATAGGATCATCTACGCCGATGTAACAAATCTACCGGCATAATAAAAACCCTCCCTATCCAATTTTTCTTTGAGAGAGAGAAGTAGAAGAGAGAAAGAGAGAGAGGGAGAAAGAGAGAGAGAGAGAGAAAGAGAGAGAGAGAGAAAAGGAGAGAGAGGTGCGGGAGAGAGAGAGAAAGAGGTGCGGGAGAGAGAGAAAGAGAGAGAGAGGTGCGGGAGAGAAAAATTAAAGAAAACCTTTTTGATTTTTCTTCCCTTTTCCTTAAATTTAATATTGATGATAGCTGCGATTTAGAGTTAAAACTCACTGTCCCTATTTATGTGCCTCCCCACAAGGGTAAAAGTTAAACACATGGTCGGTTTTAATGTGGGGAATTCAGCTCCTCAAGAAAAGAAAAGGGCAATCTGAACTGAGAATAAAAATCCCATTGATACTACCTCACGAATGAGGATGTCTCAGGCAATAAGCATAAGTTCCTCTGAAAGGAGTAGGTAATGCTCGAGAAGATAGTCTCCGGAGACCGGAAAGATACTACACTTTGATCCTAGGTTAGCAGATGTGGCAAGGAAGCGATGTAGCGAACAGAAAGGGATGAGAAAAAAATCAAGTACGTGGCAAAAAGAGAACAGAAGTAAAGTCTCTTGGGTTTTGTCTGCGGAACGGCGCAGACATATTTTGAAGGTCTTCTTCCCTCTTTCCTATGGAGGAGGGGTGAGGGAAGACCAATACTGTGTAATAACTAGACTAAAAGATTTAAAACCGAAGCAATAATGTGTGTTGTTATTCTACGAAAGAATGACAGACGACCTTTACACACAGTTGCTACTACGAAAGAATGACAGACGACCTCTACACACAGTTGCTACTACGAAAGAATGACAGACGACCTTTACACACAGTTGCTACTACGAAAGAATGACAGACGACCTCTACACACAGTTGCTACTATGAAAGAATGACAGACGACCTCTACACACAGTTGCTACTACGAAAGAGATGATACACAATTCTAGACGCACTGCGGCTGCAATCAATATCCAGACGCTACATCATGAGATACGTATTGCTACCACTGCTGCATCCATATTTGTTATGGGACGAAGATTCGTCCACTATAGTACAAAAAGAGAGAAAATAAATTCAATCTATTTATCATTATACTAAAGTTGAGTGAATTAATGTTCGTTTCATAAAAGGTCTTTTCTTATATACTTTAAGGACACAAAATAGATGTTAAATACACCTTAGTTGTGGGATTGAGTTATATTTGAAAAAATTCCATTTTAATTCTTTTAATTATCTGTCATTTGTAATTAATTGAACAAGTTACACATCTATCACTTACCTGCCTATGTCTTTCTCTCACCCTCTCTCAATCTATTCTGTAGAAAAGTTTTCAAAAATGTAATCGACTCGCTTGGATGCTTGAATAAGGCCGGAGGGTCGAAATAAATTATTGCACCGGTGATTATGTGATTCCGTGTTACTTTACTTTATTCTTGCTCTGTTTATTACATTGAGCTCTCATACCCGGATTTCCTTCTGGAATTTATTTCACTATAACACACACACACACACACATATGTATCCGTCTTTCTCGTTTTTCTACATCCCTCTCCCCCACCCCCCTTTCTCTTCCGCCCAGCCCATTCCTCTATCTTGTTTTAATGTATTGAAAATAATAATAATGTAAGTCATTCATCTGAGCTTTCAGTTTTAAAGTTTTTGCTCCCGGGCAACACAGAATTTCTCCACCACCCACTTCCTCAAAAATATAATGAAATCTATATTTGTTTTAATTTATTCCCGGGTAACGCCGAGTTTTTTTTTATCTTCCCTTTTCCCCTATATTTATTTTAGTGTATTCCCGGGCAATACTAAGTTTTTTGCCTTCCCTTTCTCTATCAAGCATGTACCAGATAAGAAATGTACTACTGTATTATTGCACACACCTGCTCTATCTAGAATATTGAGCACTGACTCCCGAGCAATGCAGAGTATCTTTTCTGGTATACAATAGTATAACAAAATACAGTGAAAAATCTTTCTCCCGGGCAATGCAGCATTTAAAACACCTGCTTTATGTAGGATGGCTTCATCTAGGATATTGATGACTCCTGGACAATGCCGAGTAAGCACACCTGCTCTATCTATACTATTTAGCACTTTGGATTAACTTATCAAATATAATACTGTATTATTACTATTATGGCTCCTGGACAACACCGAGTTAACAAAAGACAGAAGTTCTTTCTCCCGGGCAACGCTGCATTTAAACACACCTGCTTTATCTAGGATGCTGAGCACTTTTGGATTACTATATACCACTTGCCAAATGTAATACTGTAATCTTACATTTATTGCTCCCGTTTAGAGTGCTACTGAAACCACCCAAATAAAATTAAGGATGCCTCCAGAGCACTACTAAACCATCCTTTCCTAGTTTCTTGCTCCCCCCCCCCTACCTGTCTGAAGAAAAGCTTAAGAAAAATTAAATAATTTTGAAAGAAAATGCTGAGTCATTTCCGGAAGGAATACATTGAAACTACAGTGTTTTCTTTCCAAATTATGGATGAAAAACTCTACCACCTCCAATATCTGCTTCATATCCCTCTTTAGGGATGCACTTAGTGATTCGGGAACACTTCTATTATCTTCCCCGGTGAATTTTACATAATATTACACTTTTAGATTTTATGTAGATTCTCTAACCTTTCTTTCTATAGCGCGCACACAAGCACACAGACATTGAGTTAATAATATTAACTTAATATATATATATGTGTGTGTGTGTGTGTGTGTGTGTGTGTGTGTGTGTGTGTGTGTGTGTGTGTGTGTGTGTGTATGAATTAATTTTTACGTATATATAAAAAAAAATTAATATACATATGAAATAAAAAAAATAATTACACATTCTATTAAAAAGGGCGACTTAATGAAATGGTCTTTACCGTTTAGAAAGTGGAAAAATATTATATATAGCTTTTTTAGCTATGGCAGAAAAAAAACTACGTGTTTCGGAATTTTTTTTAGATGAGGGTTGATAATTTGCAGAATTTGGTATATTCAGACTACTGTTCTCATCTTGGGTATTTTTATCACAACGTTTCAGCCGATGTAACCTCCGACCTTCTTTAGGTGTACTTTGTCGAACTCGGGAATGTGGCGAAATTCCGTCTGCATATATATATATATATATATATATATATATATATATATATATATATATATATATATATATATATATATACTGCGTTGCCAGGGAATCTTTTTACTTTCATTTTTGTTTTGCTACTATTTATTATTAATAGTATTCGTTGTAAAGTTGTAAATAGAATTTTGACATTTAAATTTAATTATTCCCGTATTGTTTGGTGATTTAATTATTACGAGAACCACATTCTTTTAAAACTAATTGTTTTTACGGTATAAATGTTGTTTTAATATCTGGACGTAAAAAGCTACCAAAACTTTCATTTTTTATTTTTTAAATTAAATGAGGACTTGCTAAGAATTTTAAAATCAGTTTAAATTACTTTCTATTCGACAGTTTGAAAGCTTCAAAATTCCTTACAAATTTCGAAGTGTCATGATATTCTCTTTAGCCAACTCTTAACAAAAGATCAAATGTTTGACGTGTTTACGAAAAAAAAAAAAACGAAATGTATTTTGGTGGATATAATTTCGTTAGTAAATTATTTTTTAAAGATGTTTAAAAATCGTTTTATTTTACGTTATCGGATTTCTGATCTTAATAAATATTCAAATAATAGCAAATAAAAAATAATTCAATATAGAATTATCAAAGTTACATTGATAAGAAAAATAGACATTATATATATATATATATATATATATATATATATAATATATATATATATATATATATATATATATTAAAAAATGCTTATAAACGATCGGTTATGGCTTCCGTTCTGTTCAGAAAGTTTGTTTTTCATGGCCCTTTTGGTCATCCGTAGAAGAAGCAGAAACCGTTTGCATATAATACGCAATCTTCAACGATATTGTGTAATCTTTATTATTATTATTATTATTATTATTTTTTTTTTTTACTTTTAATAAATTCGAGGTTTATTGCAATTATTACTTGGTTAACGACTTAACATGAGACAAAGCAAAAATTATAGTTACACAAAAAAACAAAAATAAGAACAGATTATCTGAAAATGTGCAAGTTTTTGAAAAAGGAGTTCGTTTTCCAAAGAACGCACTTTTTATCGTCACAAACAAGAATCACAGATTCAAAAAATAAATAAAATATATTTCAGAATTTTTTATATGAGGATTATTAATTTGGATTATTTGTATAATTCGGACTACTAGTTTCATCTTTGTTATTTTCTATAACGTTTCGGCCGATGTAACCTCCGACCTTCTTCAGATGCATCTTTTCGAACTTGGAACCTTCTAGTCGAACTTGGAAATCTTTATGTCGGACTGAGGAACCTGGAAGCACCTGAAGAAGGTCGGAGGTTACATCGGCTGAAACCTTTTGAACTAACGCATGTAACCATTAGACCATGAATCCATGTGGACAATCTACTCCCTTGGATTAAATAAAAGGGTCCAGTTTAAAATTTCGTCCAGGTTCCTAAGTTAGAAAAGATGAAGAAGGTCGGAGCTTACATCGGTCGAAACGTAGTCGTCCAAATAATTTAAATGACTCAAATTATTTGTTTTTCTTTTTAAAGTTTACGATTTGAACTTTTAGAAAAGATTTTTCTCTCTTGCGAAAAAAAAAAAAAAAATCAAAGAATTTTCGGGGATATTTTTTTAGTGGTTAATTCGATTACGAAATGTTAAATTATAGTTTTATTAATCTTTTAAACAAAAATAGTTTGTTTTTTTATAATATAAGAAAGGTAATGAAAAAAAAACAGAAAAAAAACAAACAAAAAGAAACAAGAGAAAAAAACAAAAACAAAAAAACAACGACGACGAATCTAGACACAAAACAAAGATATGAAATTATTTGTAAAACTAGCAAGGCGTTTCAGTTTTGCCAAGGGACATAGATAACAAAATACAAGTTAAAATAAGTCTGTGTATGTGCCCCCCTCTCTCTCAACTGGTTCAATATAATAGAAAGAAAGAAAAAAAGCAAGAATGAAAAAGTCATCAGCAGCTGATTGACTTAGTTTCAGTGTTGTTTTTGAAACAACTACCAATAAGAATGAAAAAGTAGTCCCTGCATTAATTCGATCTCTGGTGACCACAAGGGAATATATATATATATATATATATATATATATATATATATATATATATATATATATATATTAGTTTTTTTTTTTTACATAACCAGCTCGGGGCTACAATGATGTAAGATTTGTAAGTGCATTTTGTGTAGTTTTTTTTACTTTTAGTCAGACAAATACACTTAGAATTATGATATTCCTTTATATAATAAATATTATTCACAAACAAATCATTTTATGTTTTCAATATAAACAGTATTTTTAAAACATTAAAATTAAAAGATTTGAAAGGATTTAATTAAAATTAAAATATAAAAGTTCGTTTACAAAATAGAAAAACGTTGACATAAAAAACTTAACCTTTTACAAAAATGTTTAGATAAATTTAAAACAAAAAGAAACAGCATAGTTAACAAGAAAAAAGGTGTGAAAAAAATTCTACAAAAAACTGTTACCAAAGGCAATAAAAGTTAATTTTCTACCGACCTGCCTATTTTTTTTTGTGTGTGTTTTAAAGTCTTTGAAAGCGTTTTTTATTTAAATTAAAAAGTTCGATGAAATATACTACGTTAGACTTGTAGCAGTTACATGAGTGAACTATTTTCTGTCGGTCTGCGTGACCGGCAGTGAGATGTGATTCAGCTTGGCGACTGTGTGGCCATCGTCTCTTCACTGCACAAAATTCATGTGCGATGAATCATCTTGGCACGAAAACCAGATCACGTGATAAACATGAATCTTCAGTTCCAAACTGACTCCCAAGCAGACAAGATGCGATCCTGCATTCTATATCGTCAGCTCGGTAGAGAAATCGAGGAACTCCAGAATAATGTTATTTCGTCTTGTCTACAATATTCAACCCAATGTACTATCTTTGTTCAGTTCCCGTCTTTTTCGCAGCTAAAATTGGTGACACCTACGTAATTTAAACCGCACAACATTTTTTCCTTTGTAACGGCAACCTACAAATCTGTCCACAGAGGTTATTTTTTCTACATTCGGTAGTTTAAAGACTTAAAAACTACCAGAAGAAACACAACATTCCATTTATGTCAAGGATTTACGGAAAAATCGATTACGGTAAGTACATTTCACATGGGTTATTCATTCCTGACGTATTCTTTGCATTTTGTTCGGATTTTTTGTCGGAGACTTCTAGCCCGTTAGCATTTACAATAATAGGGAATAGCGATTAAATCTTGATGATTTAGTTACAAAACACATTTTCCATTGCTATTAAATTGCAATTGAATTACGATTTGTTACAATTTTCAGAATTGTAATGATAACAACGTATTTTCTGCTTTCTCGCTCATTTAAAAAAAAAAAAAAAAAAAAAAAAATCACACGTGACATCATCTTTTGCTTCATAAACGATTTCTCCTAATGGCTAACTCACATCCAAGTTAATCGCTTTTAAATAACTATAATTCTAAGTCATCCTGTATAGTGTAGACTTATGTAGTAAGGATTATAGTTTTGCATTAACGTTTGTTCACATATTTTTACCAAATATGTATGCCATCTTCAATTTAGCCACTTTTGACTGTCCACATGCTATTTTTTCGCACACCTTTTTTTGTAATTCGATTAATATAGTATCTTTTCTAATACTAATTTGACTTGTCTCAACATGTGATGTCTGCCATTAATGTTATTTGATGCCGCCTATTGGAAGTTAGAGCATTATATTTTCATATATTTCCGTTTACATACACTTCTTACATGCTACAATGCATTATTCACACATGCACTTACTTGCAACAGTGCATATACACATGCATTTCTCTTCACGCACAATAGTAGAGACTGACCTCTACTTCAACATTCACGCAACAGCACACACTGACTTGTGCTCCACGCTTGCCGCAGTGTATAATCACACGGACCATTGATTTTAACCTCAGTCTGTAAACCGTTCTCCAATACCCACGTTTAGTCAAGTTGCATGATCCTTAGACTTCCTCCCACGCAAAGATTTCATGTGAATCGTAATCATTTGATTACATCCCTGCCCCCCTATCTTAGGTGCTGTTTTCTTGCACCACTTACACTTGATGGTGAATGTGGAGACGAAGACTGACAGATTCTAGCACTAACCTGTCATTATCTGGTAGAAAAACTTCTGAACAGCTTATTATTATTATTAGCCCTGTATTTTTTTTTTTTTTTGCTTCTGCGGCTGACCTAACAAACTTGAATTTCGAAATAAACAAACCTGCTCATTCTACTATGGATTTGATTGAAACAACTGCGACTCCAATTTTTGCTCGTCCTAGGCGCCTCTCCCCAGAGAAGTTAAAGGCAGCCAGGCATGAATTTAATCACATGCTCCAGCTAGGTATTATTCGACCCTCACCTAGCCCTTCGGCATCCCCTTTACACATGCTTCCAAAGCGTTCTGGGAACTGGTGTCCTACAGGAGATTTCCTTTGGCTGAATTCTACTACTGTTCCCGATCGTTAACCTATCCCCCATATTCAGGATTTCACTTCATCCTTGCAGGATTGTAATGTATTTTCAAAGTTGGATCTTGTTAAGACTTACCACCAAATACTGGTTAATCCTACTGATATTCCTAAGACCGCCGTTACTTCTCCTTTTGGCGCTTTTGAATTTTTGATTATGCAATTTGCCTTACGTAATGCAGCTAGAACTTTTCTACGTTTTATGGACAAGGTGGTCCATGACTTAGATTTCGTGTATAACTATATAGACGACATTCTTATAGCTAACCTCTCACCGGAGCAATATTTAAGACATCTCTGCATTCTTTTTGAACGTTTGCAGCGTCATCGTGTTAGGATAAACCCTGTTACGTGTACTTTTTGTGCTACAAGTTTTGTTTTGTTAGGACATGTAATAAACCCGGAAGGTATTTTACGCCTTCTTGAAAAAGTCAAAGCTCTGCTCGATCTACATCCTCCAACTTCACTACGTTAATTGCGACATTTTTTTTTTGGGGGGGGGGGGGGACTATTGAACTGTTATAGACGGTTCAGTCCACATTGTGCTGACATACTCACTCCTCTGACGGATCTGTTGAAAAATAGAAAGAAGAAGGATGAACCCATTTCACTTGATAACTGCCAGCTGAAAGCCTTTCAGGAGGCGAAGAAAAAGCTTGCAGATACATCATTTCTATCACATCCTATACATGATGCTGAATTTTCTATGGTCGTTGATGCTTCAAGTTCAGCTGTTGGTGCAGTCCTACAGCAATATCATAAACAACTGATTCATCCTTTGTCATATTTTTCTCGAAGATTGACTCCTACAGAAAGTTGTTATAGTACTTCTTAGCTATTAAACATTTTCATCACGCATAGGAAGGTCGGCAATTTGCCATTCATACTGATCATCGTCCACTTATGTTCGTGCTACGTGCTAAGCCGGACAAGTATTCTCCTCGAGAATGAAGACTTTGGACTTTATTTCTCAGTTCTCCAGCGGCATACAGCATATATCCGGAACATTGCTGCAGACGCATTATCTCGTCTACCCATCAGCACTATCTCTTTGTCAGAAGATATTGACCTACGTCAAATGGCCTTGGATCAGCCAGATCTAGAGGATGTGAATTTTTCATTCCCACAGTTTGTCAATTGCCAATTTCAGACAATGATACCCTGGAACCCCATGTTCCACCCATGAGAACATTGCCTGAATTATCTGATATATACCTTCAGATACATCCCAATCATGCGTTACCACTACACGTTCTGGTGGGCATGTCCATTGGCCTAAAAAGTTTTGTAAAACCTTATATATCTGAACATTTTTCTTGAAGAAATTAACTCCCACTTCTACAATTTTGCACCTGCATGTGTAAAATTCTTTTTGTACGAACCCTGTTCCATTTTGAAAACATTTGCAATTCTTTCACTTTTCAGCAACTGAATCCGCATTTTGCAATAGCAGAACATTTGTCACGTTTGAACAACTGAACATTTTCCTCTTTTCACTTCAGATTATTACATTTTTGCTTTTTTTTCGGCAAAAAAGATATTTTGTCTTTGGCAGCATAACAAAGACATTCTTGTTCAAGTTTATCAATCATATAATCTATTTTTGCATTTTCACATTCTTTCCATTGTATTCTCATGTGCTGCTACTATCAGTAAAGTTTCTCTTGTTTTATCGGTTAAAAGCCTAAGCAGGGGGTTATGTAGCAGTTACATGAGTGAACTATTTTCTGTCAGTCTGCATGGCCGGCAGTGAGAAATCGAGAGACTCCAGAATAACGTTATTTCGTCTTGTCTACAATACTCAACCCAAAGTACTATCTTTGTTCAATTCCCGTCTTTCAAATAGTTCAAGACTCAAAATAAAAAATTTCAGACGAACACTTTGCCGGACATCTCCAAAGTCTGATTACCCTTCTTTTTTTTTTTTTGTCATTTTCTTCTTTTCACTTAGGTAGAAAAGTAAATTCTATTGCATTTGGAACAGTCAGTTGTTGCATATTTGTCTGCTGTTTTTTCACCTAAAAAGACGAAAAATCTATTAATCAAACTTCGGAGATGTCTGGCGAAGCGTTCGTCTGCTATTTTTTATTTTGAGTCAAACGTAAGATGAAAAATAAAACTCTTTCAAATACTTTAAAACACAAAAAAAAATTAGACAGATAAGTAGACAAGTAACTTTTATTGTCTTTGGTAACAGTTATTTGTTGACTTTTTTCACCCCTTTTTTCTGCTAACTACACTGTACAATCGTCAAAAACTCAATATAAAAAATGTAAAAAAAAAATTTTTAAAAAGGCGCTCATTAGAAATATCATTTAATTTCTTTTTAATTGGACAGAATTGTTTTAACAATAACATTAAATTTTATCTCTATATTAATAAAATTATGAGACAACTTTACGTGTGTCTGTGTTTTTTCTCGCGGCTATGAGAATTGTATTTTTTCTTCATTTACTATTAATCGAAACCAGGGTTTTTTTACCCCGCCTAATAAACCGGTATCGTCCGGGCCTTTAGGTCTGGATTTACGCCGGTCTATTGGGGGTTGCCGGTCCTGTGCAGTTCTAGGAGGTGCATCCTCCCAGGCTTTGCCTCCCCTCTTTGGGGAGGAGTAAGTTTATTGCTTACTGTCTGCAGCGTCTCTACCAGGGAATGCCGATGGGGCTGCCCAGGCAATTTTAAAATGGCCAGAGTGCTCACCTCTCGAGCGCTGGCTTATCTAATCCCACTTTCCCGACCTTGTGTCACATCTTACCTTGTGGGAGGTAGATAAATAACATCGAATATTTATTGAAATCAAATTTGCAATAGTGTAAAATAAAATCTTATTAAAAAAATAATTTACTTAGAAAATTAAATCCACCCGAATGCATGGTAAATGCTCATGGTAAAATTGTCGTTTCCCAACCAAAAATGGCGTTTTCAGTTTTCCGACCTCACAAATGAGTAAGTAAACCCAAATAAATTATTTTGGACTAATTTAAAATCTACTTTAAATTATTTTAAAGGAAATATTTGGGTTTACTTACTCATTTGCGAGGTCGGAAAAAAAATCAGAAAACTCCAGACGATTTATTGTCCGTCATTTTGGTTGGGACACAACAATTTCACCATGCTTACTTCATATAGCCAAAACTCAAAAATTCCCAATTCGGACTTTAGATTAGTAGTTGGGTTAATGAAGGGCACCAATTGTATAGATTCCACATGTGGTTTCGCAGTGAAATAATAGACTTCTTAGCGTCGCCATGTTGAATTATTTTTTATTTTGAGCCATATGAAATTTAGGACCATTTGCTTAATGCATTTCGGTTTATTCGTAAACAAGTCAACCATGTGATTTTTTGTTAATAGTTGAAAAAAAAGAAAAAGAATGATTTACTGTGTGACCCTTTCGAAATTTGAAAGGAATTTGGAAACCTTTTTACTGTTGAATAGAAAGTTATTTAAACTGGCTAAAACATCCGCAGGAACCTGCTGACTCCAAGTATAACATTCGAGAGATCAACCATTGAAAATTGATGTGTGGGACCCATACATTTTTATTGTATCTCTATACTAGCTATAAATAGGAATACCCTCATTATTTCTAATCTTGCCTTAATTCTAAATTATTAGTTAACTATTTTATTTTATTTCTTTATTTTTATTTACAATTTTATTAATTTTATAAAAAGATTTTTTTATATATTCTTTATATATATATATATATATATATATATATATACATTTTATTTCCCTATATTTCTATTATACTTAATTTTATTTCTTATTTCTTATTATATTTTATTTTTTATTTATTTTTTAATTTTTTATTAGTTTATATTTTTATTTTTATTATTTATTGTTTTATTATTTTTTTTACTTTATTTTATTTTACTGTACTATACTTCCTTTTATTTTTATTTTTTTATATATTTCTGATTTTTGTTTATTATTTTTTATAGTTTTTTCCTTTTTTCCTTTTTATTGTATATTTTATTTTTATCTCTTATCCTTTTTTTCTTTTATATATTCTACTATTATTTTTATATTTTACATTATATTTTACTTTATTTTATTCCTTATTTTATTTTCATTTTATTTTTATAATTTTGATAATGTTTATAATGTCTTTTTATCATTATTATTATCGGTTTATCTTTATATTTTTATTTTATATTTGTAACTTATTCCTTTTTCTAATATTTGTCCCTGCGTCCCCTCCTGTCAATAGATGTTCCTTTAAGACGAACTTGTTATTTTCTTCCTCGAATTTTCTGTAAGATGTGCTGCTAAAGGCGCTGATAAAGAGACGTTCTGGAGTTGCTTTGTAAAAAAAATGTTTAAATTGAAAAATTTTTAAAATAAAAATTAAAGTATTTCCAGAATGTTTTGGAAACGACCGTACGCCATACTAGACTTGTTGTTCTAATTCTTTGAACAATTGGAATGTTCTGATTCATTAAATCATCTTATATATATATATATATATATATATATATATATATATATATATATATAGTAATCCAGGTAAGGTGCGTATTCACAGGTTAAAATCCGGAAAATCTTTACAGTGCTTAATAATGAATAGATCTATTTATATATAATAAAAGTTTTATTTATATAAGCATTTGGCTACACATTGAGATATGTTTCAACTGCAGTTTTGATAAGCTACGATTTCCTCAAACCGAAAAATAGGAGCAGACACTTATTTTTCAGCCTGAAGAAAACGTGACTTATGAAAGCTGCAGTTGAAACATATCTCAATATGTAGCCAAATGCTTATATAAATAAAACTAAATGTTTGTATGAATAAAATAAAATTTTTATTATATATATATATATATATATATATATATATATATATATATATATATATATATATGTAAAGGAGTAAGGCTACCAACATTTGTAAAAGTTTTTTTTCAACATGTATTTATTATTTTGTTATTTTATCATTTTATAATTTTATATAACGCGTTTCAAGCGGTGGTCCGCTTTCATCAGATATGTAAATCCATTTGAAGAAATGTCTTTCGATTTGAAAGAGTGTTGTTTCATTTGAGGAGATTTGTTATTGTTTGACGTTTTTGCGCATGCGTGGGTTTGCGGGTGTGTGAGTATGTGTTTTGATAATTTTATATCTTTTAATTTTTAATTTTCATTTCTTATTTTTCCTGCTTCTCTTGGTCAAAGTCGTGTGTGTTTTTTAAGTACATGTTATTTTGACCTTTATTTTATCGGTCATCTTCATTTGTTGGGGTGCGTAGATTTTCTTTTGAAATTTATTACTTTTTATTGCCCCCTGTCTCCAAGAAGGCTGTTATGTCCGCATGTGCGTGTATGCGAGCACGTGTGTGGTCATTTCTGAATCTTGTACATAGGTGAGCGACATATACACCCACACACATATGTGTGTACACACACACACAGAGGCGTATAGAGAGGTAGAGAAAGGTTGATAAAAGTGTGTGTTGTTAGAGTTATGATCTGTTCAATTTTCCAAAGCCAAGATTACACCTACTTACTAACACAAGAAAAAAACTTCATATTTAAATTCAATCCAGCATTGAACAGATCATAACTCTAACAACACACACTTTTATCAACCTTTCTCTACCTCTCTTTATGCCTATATGTGTGTGTGCGTGTTTGTGTGTGTGTGGGGGTGGGTGTGTGTGTGTATATGTCACTCACCTATGTACAAGATTCAGAACTGACCACACGCATGCTCACGCACACACACGCGCGCGAACATAACAGCCTTCTTGGAGACAGGAGGGCAATAAAAAGTAATAAATTTCAAAAGAAAATCCACGCACCCCAACAAATGAAGATGACCGATAAAATAAAGGTCAAAATAACACGTACTTAAAAAACACACAACTTTGACCATATATACTTTTCTCTCGTTGGAACTGCACTAATACTGCACTACCCTCTTTTTATATATATATATATTTAGGCAAACATTATTAAATAACACGGAGTGGTTTTGTTTGATGCGACTTTTTTTTATTCTTTCAATTTTCCGAATTGTCCATCTAATGTTTCGGTCAAATTGATGTAAATATGATCCATGGTTTTCTTGTTCCATTCTTTTTTCTTTTGTGCAAGTACTTTCGATTTGAATCGTCAAATCATCTTCATGCGGTATTAGTTTTAGTGTCTTTACAAATTATGACTTTACTGTTGTGCTCATTTTTGAATTATAACGGCAAGTAGTTTATAACTTGAAAAAGTGTCTGTAAAGTTGAAATGTACATGAGAGCGTGATGGCGTTCTACACATATGAGAGATTTAAAAGTTTGACTGTTTAAACCGTTAAGAAATTGATGACGTTAAAGAAAGTGCATACAATAATACCACCTGAAGATGATTTGACGATTCAAATCAAAAGTACTTGCAAAAAAGAAAAAAGAATGGAACAAGAAACCCATGGATCATATTTACATCAATTTGACCGAAACATTAGATGGACAATTCGGAAAATTGAAAAAATAAAAAATAAAAAAAGTCGCATCAAACAAAACCACTCTGTGTTGTTTAATAATGTTTGCCTAAATGAAAATATGCTGCCTAAATACACACAATATATATATATATATATATATATATACACACACACACTACACACACTAGTTGGCTTTGCTAGCTTGCTATCGCTTCACGAGGTTTGCTACTTGAAATACCTGAAACCAAAATTTAAAATAAACGTTTCATTCATAAGTTTCTTGTAAATACGAGACAAAAACTTTTGCATTTATTCATATAGATAGATAAATATTAACATTTTGGTAATTTTAATACAAATTTATTTATCTTTTAAATTAGACTGTAAAAAAAATGAAAAGAAAGAAGAAATCAATTCGCCTGAGCGATGGTGTGAGGGTGGGGCTCTTCTTTTTACTTACAATTTAGAAACGGATGGCAACTTGTTGAAAATCAAGTCAGTCCCCCTAAAGAAAAGGCCGGAAAGGGAACATTTAAACAAAAAATGCAAAATGTTTGTCCACGGGATCAAAACAATCATTGAATTGAAAAACAATAAAAAAGAAAATGTGGCATTGCTAACGGGAGAGAGGGAGATAGAGAGAAAGAGAGCAAGCAGTCAATTACTCTCTCACTTTTCTCAACGTCTTCTTGCTTATACCGCATCGGTGTATCTTTTTTTCTAGCTAGCGATATTAGTTTAATTTAAATTATCTCCCTTTAAAATTAATCAACAAATATTTTAAGATAGGTTTTAGAGTTTATCCTTATTTATTAAATCACTTTAATTACTGTTAATATCGATAAAATTATTGCATATATATAGGAAAATTAGGACAATAAAATTAGAAATGAACAACAGCAAACATTAATTTATTATGAAAAGTTTAAAAACTAGTTATGCAAATTAGGCATTCAAATTTAGGCGGGACTATAGAGTATTTAAAAATATTACGTTGTTTTATTGATTTAAATAACAGTGACCTGTATAGTATAGAAGTGATAAATGGACAAAGATTTTTGCATTTATTCATTTAGATTAAAGATTAATAAAATTGTTAGACAATTTCTCGTGTGTCTCACTTCCACATGACTTCCATTATTTTTTTAATTTAATATTAGCAGATTATTTAAGTAAAAAAATGCAACAGTGTAAAGTATTAAAACAAACTTTTTTAAATACTATTTTTTTTAAATTTAATTACTAAATTAAATCCACCAGAATTCATTTCGGTTTATTCCTAAACAAGTCACCCATTTGCATCTTTTGTTAATAGTTGAAACCTTCGAAATTTGATAGTAATTTGAAAGCCTTTAAACTGGCTTTAAATTTCTTAGCAAATCCTTATTTAATTAAAATATTGAAAGTTTGGGGAAGTTTTTTTTACATCCAATCATTTTATAAATATTTTAAAACAAAACAACAATTAGTTATAGTTTTAGAACACTTTGGTTGGATTAATAATAGTTGGTTATTTTGAACTTTTCAGCTTTATGATGGCTGTCATTGAAACAACATTATCTTAATCAAATTAGTTATAGTTTTAGAACAATTTGGTGGTTCAATTAATAATTTAATTACCAAACAATACCACAATATTTGGGTTATATCATTATATAATGCATATATTTAATTATTAGTTGAACCAAATTGTTATTAAAACTAGAACTAATTTGGTTCAGATAATGTTTCAATGGCAGCCATCTTAAAGCTGAAAAGTTCAAGATAACATAATAAATTAATGACCAAACGTTACCATAATAATTAAATTTTATTATTATTGTACATTAGGACCGTATGCTAGTTTAACTAAAAAAGAAAAATGAGATTCTACTTGGCTTTGCCAGCTTGCTATCACTTCACTAATAATAGTTTGATTAAAAAAACAGAAAACAAAAAACAAAAACAAAACCAAGTTAAAAAAGGGGGGGGGGTACGTGTAAACACCAAAAAACTAGGCGGTAAAATTTTTTTTGTTTTAGACTTAAGAGTCGAGGGTCACTTTAGCATATAAATTTAACATAAAATGATCACCTACTTTCCGACCAGATAGCGTTTGAATGCCATATAACCTGGTTTTAGTTTTGTGTCCTCGTCAGTAATGGAATCTGCGACAAAACCTGAACATGTAACAGTGTGAGCAGAGGATCGTAAGTGATTAAAATAAGTCGGTTTTCTCAACAAGTTTGTATTCCAACCGATCGTTGTGGAGCAATTGGCCCTGCTACGCGAAACTTCCTCGACCGCCTTGGTCTATTAATGATGCGCCACACCGGGACGATCATGAATTGATTTGGCTCTACGAGTGTCGTCTCTCCATCACCACAGTTCAGGGGAATGCCAAGCCAGCAGGACATTCAATGAAATTTTCTGATTTGGCTCTATGAGTGTCGTCTCTCCATCACCACAGTTCGAGGGAATGCCAAGCCAGCAGGACATTCAATGAAATTTTCTGATGTTCCAAATTCTAGGCTTTTTAAATTTGGCGGTTGAAAAAGATTTTTATGAACTTTTAAATTAAAATCTAATATTCATATTTTATCAAATATTGATAAATGTATTTAGTAAAAATTTAAAATTTAATATTCATATGTTATCAAATATTGATAAATGTATTTATTAAATACATTTATTATTATGTTAAATCTTTATTTGTTTAAGATTTTTATTGCAACTTGGACTTAACTTTTAAGGAAAGGCATGTAATACTTTCTTTGTAACGCCAAGTTTATCAGGAAATTTCTTAGAAGTTGACATTTCATTGTGCATGCCCTTTGTTATATGCCCTTAAAATGCTATCCGGTTAGAAACTTAAGTGATCATTTTAAGTTAAATTTATACGCGAAACTGACCATCACTTTAAATTCTAAAACATTTTTTTGTTGTTTTTTACCACCAAGTTTTTCAGGGTGTTTACATGTAATCACCTAAAAAAAGCAGAATCTCATTTTCCGGGGGATGTGGTACAAAAAAAATAATACTTTGATTAAAAAAACAGAAAACAAAAAAACAAAACCAAGTTAAAAAAGAAAATCAAAAGTAAACTCCCTGGCAACGTCGGGTAGGTACACTAGTTTTTCTCTTTGTTTAATTTAGTTACATTAAGGCAAATTTATTTTAGTCTAACACTAACTTCAAAGGATGAAACAAACATGCACAATTTTTTCTCAACTCTTCAACTGACCAACCCTTTCCATTCTCTACAAATACTGTACATGAATGCACTGTAGTAGTTTAAAACAAGTTTTACTAAGTCGATAAATGTTTGATTACATTTGGTTGTTTCATGGCAAATCAACCCTTTCGCTTCTCCACAAATATTGTATATGTGAAATGATTACTGTAACAAAATTATCATAGATTTATAACAATTTGGTTCAATTAATAATTTAATGACAAAATGTTAATGTGATAATTCAATTTAAATCTCAACATCCTATTTAAAAGTAATAACTCGATAAAAAAAATAGTGATGGGACGATTTCAAAATTTCCCCGATTCTAATACAATTACCGATTCTGTTCTAAATTCCTGATTCCGATACAATTACTGATTCCAATTCTTTTTAAATTTATAAATACTTAATCAGATTTTTGCTTTTTAAAAAAAATTTAGAATTACTATAAAAACCCCATGTAATGTCCGCATACATTTTCACCAACGTAAAAAATACACGGGGTTGGGGGGGGGGGGGCGTAAATTACACGAATAGATCATTTTTAACTGTATTTTTCTCAAATGTTTTCCCTGTAATTGATTGAAAATCGTGAGTCAACTAAAGATTTATTTTTTATTTTAAAACAAAGCTGATTTGCATTTTTTTCATAGACAATTGAAAATAGTCGACGACTGGTATACAAAATAAGAAGATGGTGTAGGAACAGAATAGTTAATAAAAAACAATTTAGAGTGAGGGATCAGTTTTGCATAGAAATTTACATAAAATCATCACCCACTTCCGGACCAGCAGTCGGTAATGATCACCCACTCCTGGACTAAATAGCGTTTTTAACTAAATGTTTTTTTTAAGTGAGATAAATATGATCACCCATTGATGAATGATTAACCTTATGGGGAAAGAAAGACAAGGCCCGTAGCCAGCACTAAAAAGTGTGTGTGTGTGTGGGGGGGGGGATAAATAGATAGTCCAACCCATGTGATTTGGGTCTGGATGAGCAGTAATTCTGGCGGAGTGTGTCCGGGGTTGGAGATTGGAGGCATGGCCACTATTCAGTGATAATTTGGGTCCGTAAGAAAACAGCTAAAATGTACGTAATTATTTTATTTAAAACATGTTTTAATGCATTTTTCACCAGAAAAAAAGATTAGTCCTCCCACCAAATTGATCTCTAAGAAAATGGCAAAAGAAAAGTGACTACATGTGCTTAAAAATGCTATCTGGTCCGGAAGTGGGTGATCATTTTACGTTAAATTTATATGCAAAACTGATCTCAGACTCTTATCTAAAATATTTTTTGTTGTCATTTTATTTATTCTTACCGACAAGTTTTTAAGACTGTTTACATGTAATCGCCTAAAAAATGGAATCTCTTTTTTTTTCAGTGGCGGGAGGGGGGTAGCATAGGGAGCAGAGCTCCAATAATACCTAACATTTTTCGGTAATGGTCTAGTTTGGAGTTTTTTTTAATAAAAATGATGTATATTATGTGTGAAAATGGTTTTATGTTGTTTTGTTTTTTTTAAATATTAAATGAGGAAGCATTTTGCGTAAAAATTTACGGTGCATCTGCAGATTCACAATGACATGTTAGGCGTCTCTTAAAAAAAAGCTAAAGAAATGTATAAACTTTGTTACGTACTTACTTAGTACGTAACAAAGTTTATACATTTCTTTAGCTAGTTTTTAGCTGAACATATTTCTCTTCCGATTATATATAAGTAAATTTGGTGCTTCTGCAGTTTCACAATGACGCCATAGTTCAAGTACGACTAACTCTAAGAGAAGTTTCTGCGGCGCTGCTACGGTGTACGCCGCGATCCGTACCCGATAATAAACTTCGTACGTAACAACTTCCGGTATTCTGTAGTTTAATTTTCTCTGTATTTTCTGATATTCTGTAGTTCAATTTTCTGGTGTTATTTCTTCTGTATTTACTCTATATATGATAATGAATTATATTGTACAAGACGTACATTTCAACAGCTACCTGCAGGAGTTTCTCCGGCGTCGCCAAGTAAAAATAAATTACTTCGGCCATACGATATATGCGATCCGACAGTACTATGATTGTTGAAACATTCTTATTTTTCCCTAAGAAAATAAAACAACCTATTTTATTATTTTCCCTCCCCCAAATCAAAATTATTCCATTAGCAAAAAACATTGCATTTTATTTCCCGAAAGTAGAAAATCAACCTGTGTAAAAAAACTAATCTGTGATTATTTATTTTTGTAACTGTAATTATTTATTTTTAGTAACTGTGATTATTTATTTTTGTCAAATAAATTATTTAAAATGAAATTTTAACAGTTATTATTTATTTTTGTCCAATAAATTACTTAAAAGAAAATTCAGTACAAAACTTACATTATATTTTCGTAGAAAACATAACACCTATTCGACTAACCAAAACAGGAAGTTTTTATTATCGTTACCAATTTCGAACGGACACCGTTTCCGGTTGGAAACAACTTTGCTGAGAGTTAGTCGTACTTGAACTATGCCCTTACGTGTTAGCTGAAAATAAGATTGTACAGAAAAAATTACGCAAATTCATCAAGTAATTTATTAAATTAAAAATATAAAACGCTTTTATCTATATGTCGCCATTTTCCTTATATTTTGACTTTTTCCAAAAGTTATCTCCCTTGCCTACTTAGTAAGCTGAAATGTCTAGCGATACGCAAGATCGTTTTTTTTTCTTATAATTTAATAAATACTGGATGAATTTGCGTAATTTTATCAGTACAATCTTATTTTCAGCTAACACGTAAGTAAATAACAAAGTTTATACATTTTTTAAATATTTTAATTTCATTGTGAAACTGCAGAAGCACCAAATTTACTTATTACCGATATAATCGGAAGAAAAATGTTTGAAATGTGTAAATATGCTACAAGATAGGCTAGAAAATAGAACTCGAACAGACAAGAAGTAGGGCCTAACGAAAAATGTAATGGAAGTACGAAACGAAACAAACACTAATTTTTATAATTCACTTTAAAAGGTGAAAAACATATTAACTTTTGTATTTTTATTGAGATTATACAAGTTGTGAAATCAAGAAACTTCTTAACTAAATTATTTTTATAATTCACTACAAGAGTTCGTGTCAGTACTCCATGCTTCACAATCCACGTTTTCGTATGCTTCATGTCGATATTGCGTGTTTTAGACGAAAAACGTCTTAAAACGACTAAGTCGATTTTTACTCGAAATGGTTCCTCATTCAATATTATTTACAAAAAACAACAAAATAAAAAAAAACAGTTTCATCGCCTATACATGGATTGTGCTCCGATGAACTTGCTGCTCTACTGCCCCCTCGACGTAAATACCCGACAATCAGCTAAGTCTCATCATCCATTCAATGTGGAGGCACCCAGACGCCGGAGAGCCTTCTACTCCAATAGTTTCTTTCCTCGTGCTGTCGGACTCTGGAATTCCCTCCATGCTCCCTGTTTCCCCGACTATACCAACATGCAGAAATTTAAACTAATGTAAACAGACATCTCGCTGCACAACTCCCAACTTAGGATGGCTCCCAAAACTTACATCTTAATTCTCAGTAGTCCCATACGTCTACAGTGGCGGCCTGCCTTGTTTATGGTGAACTATGATAAAAAAAAATTTAAAAATAAAAAAAAACATAATTGTTTAATTACAAAACTCCAAACTAGACCACTACCCATTTTTCTTTCGTAAAGTAATTGTTGTTTGTTTAAGACGAAAAAAAGATTTTAAAACGAAGAAAAGGGCGACACACATGTCATCACTAGGAAACAGTATATACGAGCAGGGATACCCGACGTTGCCCGGGGGGGGGGGGGTCATGCATAACAAAATAGAAGTTTAAAAAGTGCGTGTAATATCTTTCTTTTATAACCTTCTCTCTTTGGCAACTGACTCAATAGAATAAAAAGATTCTTTGTATTATATTGAATCAGTTGCCAAAGAGAGAAGATTGTTTTCTTTGCTGTCTTTCTTTGACAAAGAAAGAAAGAAAAGAAAAAACGTCATCAGGCTAGTTAACTGTTTGACCTAGTTTCAGTGTTATTTTTTTAACATGAGTAAGAATTAAAAGTGCCCCCCCTCCATTCCGTGCACTAATTTGGTCCGTGGTGACCCCAAGGGAATGAGTTTAACAATTTTTTTTTTTTTTTTTACCATAAACAGCTTTGGTTCACTTTGAATCCGATGACGTAAGGTTTGTAAGTGTATCTTGTGTAGTCTCTGACTTTTAGCCGGACACACAGACGGAAAGAATTACGACTTTGCTTGATATAATAGTAGATAAACCAATGTTATGATGTCCCAAAATGAATGATCTTTTTCTTTTTTTTGCAATAGAAATATATTTCGGTAAATGTTGCATTTATTTATTTTTTATTATTATCTTGAATATAAATAATGTGAATTTTTCATCTGATTCTGACACATTGAAAGAGAAACAAGACCCGCCCCCCTCCAAAAAAATCCTAGTTTTTCATTCTTTTTTAATATCACTTCTTACCTTCCGTAGAAACTGTCTGTTATTTTGCTGCGTTTCATCGGCCGCCGCAATTTGCCGCTTTCGCCATTTCGTCTCTTCATATTCCAAAAAAAAAAGAGAAACTGGTGTTTGGGAGGGGGGTTGTTTACGGGCTCCCCACAATTGTGTGTAGGGGTAATAAATTAAAACGAATTAAAGCTGGAGCCTTCCTTCCTTTACTAGAACGCTATTTTCCCGTAGAGAAGATCCATTCTCTCAGTGCTCGGTGATTTCCGTTTTCGCAACAAATAATTCGGAAACCTCCGTTAACATTCGGGTTCTCCCGGAAAAGATGGCTCCAAAAATATTTCTTTTTTTCACAACAAAGTAAATTTCATTATTAAAATTTCCATTTTAATGAAATATTTCATTAAACTTATCTGTTTCACAAATTTAATAAATTGAATATACTGCAAGTTCGCTAAATAATTGCAGCCATAATAAAACAGATTAAAATCTACGGTGTACAGTTATTGATATAATTTCTAAATATTATACAAATTCAAGACCATTTATTCAAATAATTAAACACATAATTGCATTTTATAAATGAATTTAAGATATTTTGCAATTTGAGTGAACTAAAATATCATATATTAGAGAGAATGATGAATTGAAAAATTATTATAACTAAAATTATGACAATTGTGTTAACTCATATGCCAATAATTTAAAATCTATGGTATACAATTATTGATATAATTTTAAAATATTATACGAATCTAATATCGTTTATGTAAATACTTTAAACTATATTAGCATTATCTAACTCATTTTAAAGAAATAGGTTGAAATTTGGGTCAACAAAAAGTATAGGATATTTAAGATAATGATAAAAACAAAATACAATAGTTAACATTTTGGCAATTATGTTAACTCATATGTTGCAGGATTCTGACAATCACGGAACATTCCGGAAAAATATATTGTGAAGACATATTTTTGTTATTTATATATAAAAACAATGTGCCAATATTTATATTAATTATAATTTAAATAGAAATAAATATTTTTGTGAGATATTTAAATTGATATATCTCATAGGTAAACCGGAAGTGAAACTTACGAATTGTCACTCGCAAAGGATTGTGGGAAAAGTATAAGTTAATTGCAGAGTCAGTCCCAGAGAATAGAAATGGCTTTACATGTACCTAAAGCTCCCGGCTTCTCTTCTATGTTAAAAGATGGCGCTAGGGTAAGATATAAAAACAAATATTTATGAAAATGTCTATTTACTTTGGTGTAGATGAAGCTGTTTCAATTAAACCAAACATCACTTTTTGTTGTAGGCTTTTTCTTTTTTGTTCGTTTTCATGCACGTGAAAAAAATTCCATGCCTCGAATGTTCTGCATAAAAAGCGGTTCAATTTTACAATAGTGGCGCGGTCAACGACTATTTCTCTTTGGTTTAGCAACAAATAAACCGTAATCTTGGCTTTTATTTCGTAAAAATCTGTAATTCTAGTAAGAAATTAAATTTGATCAATCCGTTTAAAATTCTTATAAATCAATTTCGGTTGCGAAAACGCCGGTTAACGGCCATTTATTTTTTGTTTTTTTACAACCATCTTGTAGATTAAAAAAAAAAAAAAAAAAAAAGGTTGTCACGGTCTCCTGTGTGAAATTTCAAAGTGATTTTGAAGCCTTTAATTTGACAGTTCTAAAGAAAATAACTTCTGGCTAGAATTTATGTTCATAGATCAAAGTAGAATATTATGGTGATTTCTTACTTCTAAAGAAAACCTTTCTCGGAGGAGACACTACTCTAGAAAAGAATCCGAATTTTTTTTTTTTAATCTTTTATAAAATTATATATATATATATATATATATATATATATATATATATATATATATATGATAAACTTATTTTCTTACTCAGTTTTTTCTCTCGTCTGATTTCCATTTAATTATACCTTTTTTTTTTTTTTAAAGATGTTTTGATTTTAAAAAAAAGAAAACTTTAATTATTCATAAAATTATAGTTTTATTTTGCAGTATATTGTATATACTTTAATGAATTCATCTTTTAATTGCAAAATCCATCCTGATGAGAATCTGAGTTTCTTTCATCCTTTAAAATTTCACCCACGTGCTTTTTTTTTTTTGTTCTTCCAACCCATTCAGCGTTTTTAGATGAATTAAAATTGTTTTTATTTTATTGATAAAGATTGGTTTGGGGATTAAATTATGGATTTCAATCCATCTAAAAAAAATAGTCGGTGCAATTTTACTTATAGGCCAATCAAGTTAATTGTTTTCATGTAAAAGCATTATTTTGTACTTACTCAGTCATATTTTATCTCTCACGCCCCGAAAAAGAATTTTAAAATATCAAGCAGAACTTTAATTAGAACGATTTTTTCATTTCGATGTTCAACCTGTATTTGTGCTCGAGTCGACATTTTGGTCTGTGAGCGGTCGGTAGAATAGACAAGGGGACACTTATCTGCCCTTAGTTACCTAACCGGCCACTAACCGGCCACTCCGAAAATCGCACACTCGGCAGTTCATATAACCCTTATGGAAATGTAAAAATCGTTCTAATTAAAGTTCTGCTTGATATTTTAAAATTCTTTTTCGGGGCGTGAGAGATAAAATATGACTGAGTAAGTACAAAATAATGCTTTTACATGAAAACAATTAACTTGATTGGCCTATAAATAAAATTGCACCAAATAGTCTTTTTAGATGGATTAGACAAAATTTGTTTTAATGTAAATTGACCTTTTTTTTTCTTTTTTCGATTAAAGAATGTTTTTTAGATGCATTTAAATATATTGTAACAATGTTGCTTTAACATTTAAACTATTTCAAATTGAGTTCAATTTTTTTTTTAGTTTGTGAGGAAATAGGTCGCATCACTCAACTTAAAATTGTTACGTTTCATCAATTTCTTTTTTGAGATAAAAAAAAATAGACCATTTTTGTCTTTTAAAATAGTTACTAAATTAAATATTCAATTTGACAAGTCTGCATATTTTATAGATATCTTGAACTTGAGTATAAAATGTCTTCATTATTACAAATTAACTAGTCTTGTAGTACTAAAAAAAGACAAAGTTTGTTTTTTTAATGCATATTACTCCAGACACGGCATGAAGTCACTTGATGTAAGGAACTAACAAGAACGAAATATGATAATCGCAAAGACGGGAGATGCCTTGGTTTTGAAAAGGCCAAGACTATAGGTAGGAGGAAAAAAGAGTTCCACAAGCCTGCAGTTGTTGGAAAGAAGCTACTGGGATAGGGAGCTGTATTACAATGAGGTATCAAAACAGTGAATTGATGGACCAACTTGTCAAACGAGCTGGAACGAAGGAAGCCGGAAATAGATCACACAACTCTGAAGAACACATGTCATAATAGTATTTATAGAAAAGACTGAGACTAGCAGCACCACGTCTGTGAGAGAAAGGGTATTTATTTACTCTTCTCCAGGCCAGTTTTATCTTACTCCCACAAGTAAGATGTGACCCCAAGGTCGGGTCGGGAAAGTGGAGTTTGAAAAGCCAGCGCCCGAGAGGTGAGAACTCTGGCCATTAAAAATTGCCTGGGGCGCCTCAGGCAGTAAGCAATAAACTTACTCCTCCCCAAAGAGGGGATGCGAAGCCTGGGAGGGTGGACCTCCTAGAGATGCACAGGATAGACTGGTGTAAATCAAGCCCCGAAGGCCAAAACAATACCAGTCTATGGGGTGCAGTATCCATCGGAACAGATACTACACTTTGATCTTAGCCAAAAGAAAGGGTAGCGCCAATCAAATAGCAGGTACGTTTCTGCACCTTATCAAGAACCCTCAAATGGGACAGATTTACCAGCCCAAATATGACAACAGTACTCCATACATGGGCTGATAGTAGATTTGTAGAATAGCCCCATGTGTGAGAAAGTGTTTGGAGCGATAAAGAATCAACCTTACGAGAATGTATTTAGGCAAATACATTCCTGGGAAACATTTATTTCTATATTAAATAAAAATTACATCCTTTGGAATGTATTTACCTTAGGCATGACGCCCGCTCCTTAGGCATGACCAATCTTACGAGAAGCTGAAAGAGCAATCGATCTAATGTATAAACGCCAAGAAAGATTTGACAAGAGCAGTGCCATCCATGAGAATCTCAGGAAGAACATAGACACGCCTACGATTGAAAGATACGAGCTGAGTCGTAACAGGATTAAACGAAACAAGCCATTTCGTACTACCAATCCACAACTGAACCCAGGTTAACTTCTAGATCAGCTGCATATTTCGACTGATCCGAAGGAGATGGGTGAGAAGCAACACCAGAATAGAGTGGTATCATCAGCATAGATGTTAATTTTCTGGAAGATCATTTATATAGAGAAGAAAGTGTTTGGCCTAGAATAAGGCCCTGAGGAACACCAGCATTGATAGGAAAAGAGAATGAAGAGACCTCGTTCAAAGTTACTCGCAAGCTTTGATCAGAAAAAAAGAGACCCAATGTCAAGAACCTAACCACAAATACCATTACCCTGAAGTTTGTGTAGTGGATCAGAATGAAGCACTCTGTCGAACGCCTTTGAAATGTCAAGCGCAGTGAACATGTGCGTTTGTTCGTGCGTGCACTGGCCGTAATCATCGCACACGTTGTGCCGGTCCAAAGATGTTTGATCTCACTCAGTGCTTTAACAAATATTCTCATGACAAGTAAAAACTAATTTATGAACAAGTAACAAATTTATTTGCTGAATGTTACAAAAGATACTCGTGTCTCGAAGTGGAATGGCACAGTTGCAAAATGAGATCTCTATATCCCGGCGAAGTAGAAACCAGTCCCCCACACTTCTTTGGCCAAGAGACCCAAATGGGCCATCCTGTCTTCACGTTCCCGAAGCTTCAATTGTTCCAGCTATCTCAGCAAACCTCTAACTTCTTGTTATGCCCAGTGGGCCAGCTTTGTCCCTCCCGTCTCCTTCTTCCTGTTGACCGGATATTTTCACTGGTCACCAAAGCACTTAGCCATTTAAGATCCCAACCTGAGATAACTGTCAAAGAATTATCATGGCGACAATCCATGAACATACTCGCATGATGGGTCCAACCTTTTATGAGACCCTTAATTCACCTTGAAGGGAAACAAACTTCTTGGATGGTCCAAATGACCAAAGATTTTTTTCACTTTATCTTGTGACCCCCCCCCCCCTCTTTCCTCCGGGTCGAGCATCTAACATTTGCAACGTCCGCCATTTATACACATTACTAAAGAAAATGCAGCCTACTGCATTTTCACAACTCTACCCTCTCCTGAATTATCTATAAACCGACAGATCCGCTCAGGTACAACAGTTGGCCCTGATTTTCCAGAAAATAAACCAGCTTGCCATTGAAAACCCTTTCAAACGCTGTGCTAATAATGGGGAGGAGACTAACCGGACGATACTTAGTTGGGTCAGACCGATCACCATCATTTTTAAAAATAAGGACAACAGAGGATTCCTTCCGACCAGAAGGGAAACGGGACTGAGACGAACAGAGATTGAATGATTTAGAGCGGGTAGAAGTAAGTTCAGGAGCACAACGCTTGAGAACGACACCAGGAATTGAATCAGGATCGGAACCCTAGCAACCATCTTTGGAGTGATAATGACAATCAGGAAGAGCAGCACCCGAATCACCAAGAGAAGAATTGTCAGCAAAGAGATCAGCCTTATCCTTAGAAAATGAAATAACCTGAAGACCATTAAAAAGCGGAGGAATAGCGGACTTGCCACTATTAATAACACTATTGTAGATTCTCCAAAAACCATGGGAGCCAACCCTTTGAGAGTAGCTAGACTTCCCCTTAGAGATTGCTCTCTTGTAGGCGTTGCTAGCTTTTCTGTAGGATTGTCTAAAAGTCTCAGAACCATCCTGATGATACTGATTAAAGTAATGGTTACGATGGGCAACGGCAGAAGCACAAACCGATGAACACCATCGAGGAGAATGAGGTTTGGTTTGAAATTTAGGATGAGGAATGGCGGTGTCAATTCCAACAAGAAGCCAGTCAGTAACATCCCTAGCAGCATTGTTCGGAAACATACCAAAGATAGATGGAATGTAAATTTTTGGTCGTCTTTTCCGAAACAATACCTAAAAAAATTATTATATGACTGAAATAGGATAGAAACTAATACTGTTAGACAGTCAAATAGGATCCTCCCAAGTATTACCTCCTCCTTTCTGAAGCGGCACCCTCATTTGTAAGGGAGTGTCGACGTGACATGTACAGGTATTTTTCTTCCCAATCCAGAGTATCCCTCTGAAAATCTAACTTTGCACTCGTGTGGAAGCATATAACTTAGTCATGATGTATTTTCTGCCCAATTTGGATAGTTGTTACCCCCCACCCCCCACCCCCGCCTTTCCTTTTCATCACAAATCCCATGGATTAGTATTAGTTTTCTGATCATTGCAAACCGTAGCCATCCATGCTTCTAAAATCTATGCTGTTAAGTATTGCAATTTCTTTTTTTAATTATGAATGTTGGCAACCTTCACTTGTGGCCTACTCTAAGTACCTGATTCTAAAAAGAACTGGTTTGAGCAGAAATACCTTTATCGTTCTGTCGGCAATCAATATACTCCCTAAACAAAGATGAAAATGTTTGTGAGGATGGCCTCCTCCTCAGACTAAACAAGTTACACTTAGATTTACAAGGTCAGTTTTTAATGCAGAGAAAATTCATCTCCCATAAAGCAATAAAATTTCATCGGTCTAGGAAGATTTCTCCACCTCTGATCAAGACATATACTACACTTTTATCTTAACTAGTTAAATCGGTAGTTATCCGTTCTAGTGTTCAAAATAATTGACGCATTAAACCTGCGAGACTTAGTTTGGCTTAAACACACAATCTGTGATACTTTAGAGCATGGATTCTCAAACAGGGTCCATGAAATATTTCTGAGGGTCCAGAGGCAAAACGTCACAAATAGGTGGTCCAGAATGGTGTTCTGATGGTCCATGAAGAAAACCAACTAGCAGTGGTGCACCATCTATGACGGAGAGATTTTATTGAACATTTAAAAGCTCTTCAGGAAGTATTTTGTATTTACTGTGTGATACACCGTCAACACTTTGTTGCAAAGAAAAAAGTGCATGTTTGCATGATGCCGTTACTGTCGTAATACAATTAGTTAACCATATTGATCAATGGTGGAGAAATCTTCCTCGACTGATGAAATTTTGATTGCCTCTTTTTGGGAGATGAATTTTCTATGCATTAAAAACTGACCTTGTAAATCAAATTCTCTTAGAGACGGCATTTTTCATGAATTATGTACACAAGATGGAGAATAGTTTGATCAGCTTTGTATTACGTGCAGAGGTGAGATGGCGATCAGAGGAGAATTGCCTTCAGCGTTTTATTGCACTTTGGGATTCTATTGTTTCCTTTCTTGCTAACACACCACTTTGAAAACAGCTGCTTGCAAATAAATGTAATGTGTTTTTATCAGATCAGATATATTTAAAAACTTGAATTCACTTAGTAATAAAAAGCTGAAAGGAAAAGATTCTGATCTGTTGTCTAATAAAAAGTGCTATGGCAGCGTTTCTGTGGAAACTACAGTTGTATACGAATAATATCAGTCGTCGTGCATTTGAACAGTTTCCTTCTTTGGCCTGTGTTAGCAGTGATTTGCAAGATGATCTTGCATTATAGCGTGAATACATGGAAGATATACAAATCTCTGTTTAGTGACCTCTCATGATGGTAGTATCTGTTCCGATGGATACTGCACCCCATACTGGTGTTGTCTTCGCCTTCGGGTCTTGATTTACGCCGGTCAATGGGTCTGTCCTGTGCAGTTCTGGGAGGTCCACCTTCCCAGGCTTTACCTCCCCTCTTTGGGGAGGAGTAAGTTTATTGCTTACTGCCTGAGGCGCCCCTACCGGGGAATGCTGACGGGGCTGCCCAGGCAATTTTTAAACCCCACTTTCCCGACCCGACCTTGGGTCACATCTTACTTGTGGGAGTAAGATAAAAACTGGCCTTGTGCCTAACTCCTGGAGAGGAGTAAATCAATACTCATGATGGTTAGACCGACTTGGGTTTCAATTCCTTCTAAAGTTGCCGATATAAAGACATATCTTTTGCAAGAGCCATCGAATTACAGTGATGAAATAATGCGTACAAAATTCAAAGCTGGAAAGTACAATGTATGGAAGACAGACGATGTTGCTACATACAAAGTACCTTTTTCTCTTGGATAAAGCCCAGCTTTACGTTATTGTTTTTCTAACATCTTATGTTGAATCAGGATTTAGTTATGTTTCTCGACTGTTATCAAAATCTCACAGTAGGCTTGACATTGTAAAAAGAGGCGATCTTGGACTATTAACATCACCGGATCCAGACATAAAGACACTCGCCGAGCAGCATCAACCACAGCGATCTCAATGGATAAATATTCATATCTTTTTTTTTCTTACACGTTTTAACTGGTTTATCAAAAATTTTAATCACTGTATATAAATAAATGCTGCGGTGAATTGTCTGAAGAGCTCTGATCGCCATTTGCTGTACCATGCAAGAAACGTTATATTGTAATACAAGATTATAAAGTAATAAAGAATTATATTTCTGCATTTTTGAGATGAGGATTGATAATTTGCATAATTTTGGTTATTCAGACTACATTTCTCATCTTGAGTTTTACAATCAGAACATTTTGGCCGCTGTAACCTCCGGCCTTCTTCAGGTGTATCTCTTCAAATTTAGGAATATTTCTGTCTAACTCGGGAATCTGGACGGAATTTCGAACGGAACCGTTTATTTAATCCACGGGGTGGCATGCTCTTGTTTTGTTAGCCATGACTGGGAAAAGTCTTCAGTAATTCGCAATTCTTCGTATCGCCCACACCGGGGATTGAACCTCCAACCTTCAGATGACTAGAACTGAATTTAACTTAGTACTATATCCACTGGGCCACAACCCTAATGTTAATAAAAAAAATTATCATAATTTTGATTATTACTAATTATCATTATTGTTGTAGAATACTTTATTTGCATTTAAAAATAAAGCTTAATTGTATCTTATTTCTTTTATTAAAACCTCAAAATTTGTCAGTGAAAAATGAATATTGTCTTATGACCAATAGTTATGAACATGTCTACCAAGAAAAAGGGAAAACGAACAGTGAATTGGGAGATATGGGACAAATGCGATCTATGGTTTCATAAAATGTACCTTGGTGAAAATGGTAGGTCGAGTGGAACTGATTATTGTAGCTGTACCTTGTTACAGGCCGTGGTTATAATGATGTTGTATGACAGGGCTAATATGATAATTGAAAAAATATATATATAAAGCTGATTTTTTTTTTTTTTTTTATCATGAAAGCATTTGTTTATACAACCCTTTCCCATTACTTCAAACGGTCTTTTGCATTATTATATCATTAAACTCTGCGACATCTTTTTAGATCTGCACTGGTTGGCCAGTAGAGGGCCGAGAAGGCAGTGCTGCATCGTATAATCCTCTTCTCCACATTTGCAGATGGTTCGGTCGGTTTTGTAACCCCATCTGGCGAGGCAGCTTTTTTCTTTTTTGATCACCCCATTCCTGTTCTCAAATGGTTAGATCTCCTCCTCATAACCCACACTGCTTCTGAGCCGGGAAGGAGAGCTTCAGAAAGAGATACACCCATGACAATGGGGGGAGAGGGGTCAATCTCTAGCCTTCTAGTTCAGTCATAGTCTGGTTCTTCCTGAAATATTGTTTAAGGCTAAACATGGCCGAGGACAATTCTTGAATTCAGTTGTGCCAGTGGTTCGTGTCTGAAGAAGATGGAGTTCATCACTAGTAGCCTTTGTGGTCTCTACTTGACTGCCAACTTCCTCTCTCTGTTAATAGGGGGAGGGGTGCCACGGACCCTGCAAATCTTCTTTGGTCATTGGGCCTAACAATTAGGACAATGTTTGAACTCCTGCAGGAAAATTATACGCTCAAGATTGTATTCTGAAATTCTGACTGTAAAAATGACAACCCGAAATCAACTTTTAAAAATTGGTCAGTATTTTTTTTTTTAACGCTTAATTACCTTATTTTTAATTCAGCTCTGATGAAATTTCTTTGAATGTCTGCTTGTAATTTTGTATTTCTCTGATTCAGTTTGAACATTATTTTGGCATAAAATATGTGATTGTATTGTTTCTTCAATCTTTGAATATCTTTGTTGCAGCACTATATGGGCCTGGACGAAGCCGTCTATAGAAACATTGAAGCTTGCAAGGAAATTGCTAAAACAACCCGATCGGCTTATGGACCACATGGTACGAACACTTTATTTATACATTGGATTTTTTTTACTCAGCGTTGCCCAGGTGTTGAGCTAAGAGAAAAATAATTAAAAATAGAGTGACATCCTATTTCAGGATACACAGCATTTCCACTGTTACCATCTCCCAGTTAAACCTTAATGACTCTCATATGCTGCTGCTTCTCTTGTTTTTTTTTCGATCATTATTGAAGAATGTCGTCATTGTAAAATAATTCCGAGTGTGATACAATTTTAGTTGACAGAATGTGGCTATAAATATATTTATATGTATAAGTGATGAGAATAAAAATTTTGTAAAATACAATATCTATTATCAATTGTTCAAAACAGGGGGTTTTAGATAAGAGAAATATTTTATTCCTTCCTTAAACCATGGCTTTTCAAAAATGATATCTTATCGTTTCCTTCAAATGAAGCATTGTTTATATAATTGCTGTATCTCGTATATCGAGGATCAACTTTTCATGATAGGTTTTACTGTGAAGATAGTTTTCATATCTTTATTTTCCTTTTCCCTATATATATATATGATGGGGGTAGACACCCCGAAATGACGTTGTCTGTAAGTATAAAACACTTCAAGATTTAAAAACATGTTTTAATAGTCTCTTCTATAATAGATTAATAATTTCTTCTAAGTTAAATAAAATCACTAATTTCAATCTGCTCACACTAGGTTGATGCAGGAGAAAGTGTTAAAAGGATGACCAGTTTGTAGTGGTTGACCAGTCACAACTTCCGGTTTCTTGAGTGACTTAGAGGATCCCATTTTGAAGTCTTAAAAGGGTCTCTTGCTGAACAATCTCACAGTTAGGACCAATAGCTGCAGGGTACAGTATTGTCTCGGAAAGAAACTTCAATTTTCGTTAATAAGAAAATAGAATTATATTTCCAAATTGTTAAAAGTTGGATTCAGAGCAAAAAAAAAATTTAAAAAAATAAAAAAAAGAACCACAATGGTGTATATTAACTGAGCCGTTTTACATGGCTAAATGATATACAATAGTAAAAGCTAAACATACAGAATGATGGTTTGCAAATGTGTGTGTTGATGTGAAAAGTCTTTTGGTAGCAAGGTGTGCATGTTATGGCCCTAATAGTTCTGGCTCTTTTAGTTGTAGGAGGCTGCTTGTCTGTGACTATTTTCTGGAGGCTTTTGTCGTTATGCAGTAGTTAACCAAGAGGCAGGAGCAGTAAGTGTTTCAGCTGACTCGCGTGACTCCTAATGAAACAGGCCCAAAATACTAGCTAAAAGATATTCTTATAAATTCTTAGTGCTCTGAAATAAATACAGAGAAGAACTTCTAAAATTCGTTTTTCTTGGCCAGGGATTTTCTTAATTTAAAAAAAAAAAATTTTTTTTACCATTATCACCAAGTTTCCGTGGCACTTTTGGATGATCAATATAATTATGGTGGTGTGATTTGATGATTATCTATTATGAACTGGCCAGTTTGTGGGGCAATAATTAGGTAAAATCAAATGTGGGGTTGGCAGGAGACCTGAATCAATGAAAGATCCAATCGCGTTACCATAGTCTCCGGCCTTAAAAGTAGAGTTGGGCGGTTTTGAAATTTTGGTTTCGGTATCGGTTTCGGTTTTTTTCCCTTAAAACCTCGGTTTACGGTTCGTTTTTTTTTGGGGGGGGGGGGGGGATTTTTACTATGGAAGCTATTCATTCTCTTGTGTGATGATTAGTTATTATTCAACGTTTAGTTGAATTATGCCACTGTTTCAATAATTTTGTGACTGAATCATTCTCCATGATATGAATCATAACGATTCCTGCGTTATTTTTCCGGTTCATGTATATTTAACTAAATTGTTAAACATACAGTGACGCCCGGCACAATAATTATTTACTAATGTAAAGGGATCGTTATTATGCCGGTTCATTTTTTTTAAAAACCTAATTGTTATGGCCTTGCGAAAGAAAAGGTACTGAAATAAATAAGGGCAAATATTTAAAAACAATTTGTTTTCATCATCAGTTGTGTCGGTTAAAGAAATAAAATAAAATCGACCTGCCCTATTGTGTCGGTTAAAGAAATATCTGCTTTTAATACAAAAAAACATTAAAAGTAAAATAATTAAATGAACGGAAATATTAGAGACAATTAGATTATTTAGTCGGATTTCATTTGCTGTAAAGCGTATCTGATGTAATTTCTTTACGAATTGCTGTTTGCAGACGAAAATATTGGGACCCCATTCGTACACAAGCATCTGAAATCCGACTAAAGAATCTAATTGTCTCTATTTTCGTTCATTCAATTAATTTTTATTTTCAACTGCTACACATTTTAATCCAAGGTTGAATTGTTTTACAAACAAACATTGTGAAGCGGCAGCACTTTTTATACCCGCCACGGGAGCCGGAGATACCACGGGCACCAGTAGGCATGGCTCAAATGAACCAAACAATCGCAATCATTTTAAAATAGATATTTTACCTTTATTATTAAAAAAAAAACTATTTTTCTTTTCGGTTTATTTTTATTTAGTTACTTTTCATAATATAATTAATGTTGATGAATTTTCCCAACATTACTAAGTCTGCTCTCGATTTAAGTAATTGAAATTAAGGAAAGTTATATATATAAAGAAAAAAATAAGCAACAAATAAATGTTACCAAAGGCAACATAAATTATTCTTCTACCTACCTGTATAAGTTTATTTGTTTATTTTATTATTTATTTTGATAAATGATTTTTTTAAATAAAAATAAATAATAAAATAAACAAATAAACTTATACAGGTAGGTAGAAGAATAATTTATGTTGCCTTTGGTAACATTTACTTGTTGAATTAACTTGTTAAAAATGTGCTTTAATAGGTGTTGCTTCGTAATCCTTGAACCAAAGCCAAACTTTTAAAAATAATGAAGTTATTAAGTTGTTGAATTAACTTGTTAAAAATGTGCTTTACAAAGGAAAGATTTTAATGTAAAATTCTGATTTTCTTTATTAAGAAAAACTTCGATAATGTTAAAATATACAGAAAATCACTTGATTTAAACAGTTTCTATTTTAAAATGTTCTTTCAATGAAATCATAAAATAAGTCGTAATTTTGAAGAGTTCACTCCTAATCGAATCAACCGGAAGTAAAAATTAATTTTATCGTTATTTTAAAATATATTGTCGCTTAAAATCAATCAGGCAAAGTTTTAAATTATAAATAAAATTTTGTTTGATAAAGTTTTAAATAATACAAAAAAATTAATTTAAATAATAAAATAAAAAAAGTAATTTATAGTTAAATAAACACGAGCCAGCAAAATAACGTAAGACTCATTATTGTGCCGGGCGTCACTGTATGTTTAACAATTTAGTTAAATATACATGAACCGGCAAAATAACGCAGGAATCGTTATTTTGCCGGGACCGGCAATATAGCCTATTTGTAAGTTTTAAGGTGTTGACTGTTGTAATCAAAGTTCTGATATCTTTTCAACAGTTAACTCGTTAAAACAGTGACCAAAGATTCATGAAAGATTTCTGAAGAATAAAACTGAGTTTGAATATACATTCTATCTAATTCTTTAACCCATCAGAAGCTAAAATATAACTCAGAAATGCAAGAAATTAAAATGAAAATTTATTTAAACAAACAAAATAATTTTACAAATAAAATTAAGCAAAAATGATGATGAAAATGAAATATTGTGAATCAAATAGATTTTCGACATCATACGGAACGCGTTTGATTTTTTCTTTTTCATTTGAAAATGTTAAAAATACGATGTCATGTTGTCTGTCGTATTTCTCTTTTTTTCATTTGAAAATTCAAAATGTTAATGATAAACAAACTGTAAACAAAGATTTCTTCCTACAAGTCAATTAAATGTTTTTATCATATATTTGTTCAATCTGTCCTCTTACTAATATAACATTTTTTGGTAATATTCATTTTTATTCAAATCGGAAAATCTTTTCAACTGTGTTTTCTTTGTATATGGTGGCTTACTGTAGTAAAAACACAATACCGAATGGTTACGGTTTAAAAAAAAAAAAAAAACGATTCGGTATGGAGACGAAACCGAAAAACCGTGGTTTTTCGGTAAAACCGCCCATCTCTAATTGTCATTAACAGCATACAGTCTACAAACTCAATATTTTATTCTGATTCTTCAGTTTCCTTTAGAAACTTGACCTGTGTTCTTAAAAAAACTATTTCTATTCAATTTCTGTCAAAGGAAAAATTGTATCCCATTCCGAATTATTTTACAATGGTGATATTTTTCAATAATGATAAAATAAAATAAAAATTTTTAATTAAAAAACAATAGAAGCAGCAGCATTTAATAAGGCTTGCCTTTAATAATTAACCTGCTTTTATATGGTAGAAGATCAGTCTGAATATCTTAAAGTTTTGTTTTTGGTCTCAATTTTTGTCATTCGGTTTGTTTTTTTGTTTTGTTTTTTATTCCAGATCAGGACTAGTTTTACATCAAATTGTCTGGGGCAAAATTTTGTTTGCCTATTATTTAAAGTTTAGTTTAAAATAAATATCCATTATGAAAATAATGTGGTCCAATATCACGTTGTACCAAATCTCCTTTAAAGAGGCTTCAAATTTAAAAGTATTCATTTTCAGATGATGAAATTTGTTGATTTGGTATTTTATTGAACAGAAATGATGAATATTCGAGTTGGATTCCCCAACATATTATTTATTGATTGACACTCAACTTACTGATCTGTTCGTCTTCAAATGTAGCAAATTAGGTGTGTATAATAATAATAATGATGAGTAAAAGTTGTTGAGTTAAAAACTGTATTTTACACATGAGGTTAGATTAATAAGTGGAAAATTCCATTAGAAGTTAAAATATAAGAATTAAAACTACGTGTCGGGATATTGCGTTATTGAAAGAAAGTCAAATAAAATGTAGCTGATAATTCATTCACTTGTATCTGTGTTTGAGTCAGCTGCTCCCTCTTTATCAAGTATTATGTATATTGAAAAAGAAAAACACTGGAAGCTTTGGTAAGCCCCAAATGAATCGTGTGTTGGGTTAATAACTTTTGCAACTGCTGTTATTAAAAAGAAAGAGCAACATCACTGAGATGCCCACTACTGCTACTTGTCATCTACACAACCAAATTCAAGCATGGATTTTACTTGATCAGTTCATGGTGATACTGTGGAAGTGACCACTTAAAATTCTTAACTGGAATCTAACAAAAATTATCCTACAAAAAAATGTATTTTTTAATCCTTCAAATCCACCTCTTACTAATATAACATATTTTGGTAATATTCCATTTTATTCAAATCGGAAAATCTTTTCAACCGTGTTTCCTTGTATATGGTGGCTTACTGTAGTAAAAACACAATACCAAACGGTTACGGTTTTAAAAAAAAAAAACGATTCGGTATGGAGACGAAACCGAAAAACGCGTTTTTTCGATAAAACCGCCCATCTCTACTTAAAAGTGACCAATGTAAAAGAACATAAAAAAATAAAACACTAATATTTTGTTAATTGAACAAAATACATGTGTGCAGCATCAATTTGTTTTTGTGGCAAAACAACAATCGAACTTTTTATAATTCTGCTGCCACCAGACTGATTTACTCGGTCTATTTCCATCGGTGAAAAAGTTAGTTTCTCTCAATCGCTGCTGGTTTAGAGATATGGTACGTGGGTTAGTGGTTTGTTGATGAAATTGGATGATCTGTCGACCCTCTGGAACTGAGGGTGTTGATAAATCTGTGTTGCACCTGTACTCTGTTTCAGCAAATGTTCACTTTGGTGCTTTTCATATGTATTGCTTATTTATCTAGAGTGGTCAGTGTTTTCTAGGGATCAGGGAAAGTGAATTAAATAATCGATTTTTACTCCTCTAAATTGGAGAAGATAAAGCGTCTGATTCTGAATCAGTCTGTGACTATCAATCCACCTTTAAGTAAATTTAAGAAAAACTAAAATTATTATTTGTATATATAACAAATATAAATGTTTTTTGTTTTTTTTTGCTCCATCTTGTTCAGGTCAGAATAAAATGATCATCAACCATATTGAGCAACTGTTTGTCACAAATGATGCGGCTACAATTTTGAATGAACTTTGTGTAAGTATTTTGAACTAATTCTATGGTTGCTTCCATAGGATCAAACTTTTTTCTAAATTGGCTTATCTTTTCAAGCAAATGATTTGTAACATTTATTTTATATGTTGCTCTGCCATTTTTTCCTATTGAGCACTTTTGTTAATGACCAGATCTGTTTTGACCTCTTCCAATCCCAACACAAGTCATAAAACAAAACATGAGCGTAACCCCACAACCCCAACTTCTAACGTATATCCCTACTATCGGGTCTCCTTTTCTAACATTAGGGGTCTACGTTACATCCTTCCAGAGGTTGAAATCTATTTATAGGAGACTAAACCTGACCTGTTGTTTCTTTGCAAAACTGACATTGACCCATCAGTTTCTATAGATTAGTTGCTGGTCACAGGTTACTCAAACATGACATCAAACCCCAAGATCACCATGGTTATGGAATCTGCATCAGGGACTGTTTTACATGTGGTAGGGACACTTCCTATGAAGGCACTGATTAGCCTTACATGTGTTTCGGTGATGTACTTGCTCAGAGAACCTCTTTCATCTTTGTCCTCTATCGTCCCCTCACTAATGGAATCACTGTTATTGAGCAAATCAATGACGAAATTGACAAGATCTGTATGTTTACCCCCCCCCCTCCTTTGCTAGAATTCATGTCTGTGGTAACTTCAATGGTCAAAGCATTGATTGGCTATTCCACTCAAACAAAACTGATTATGAAGGGAGGTTCTGTCACAACTTCCTTTGCATATGAGCTTACTCAACTTGACAAGCCAACACGCGTACCCATTGCTTATGGACATTTTGCAGGCCTTCTTGATTTCTTTCTGACAACTTTCCCTGAAGAGTGCATATCTACTGTCCTGCATTCTAGAATTCTCCGACAACTCAGTTGTCTCAATTAAGATCTAAACAAAGTTCAACAAGTCCCCTGAAGTCCCTTTCCATTACAGTTCAGTGATATTCAAGAACCGATTGGGACAGTTTAAGATCCTTCATACTTGAAATCCGTCTTAAATCCATCTTCAAAAAAGAATGTGTTCTGCATCGCATCTGATATATTTTTGTGGTTTACCATTGGTATTGAAGGCTTCATACCCCCCAAAAATATTCCAACAGAGACCAAAAAACCAGTCATGGTAAACCCCTGAATGGGCTGCCGCTATTGCTCATAGAAACCACTATTTCAATTGCTTTCAACACAAGCTGAGTCTTAACTGGATTAAATAAAACAAGCCATTTTGTACCCCAATCCACAACTGAACCCAGGTCAACTTCTAGATCAGCTGCATATTTCGACTGATCCGAGGGAGATGGGCAAGAACACCAGAATAGAGAATGGTATCATCAGCACAGATGTTAATTTTCTGAACAATATTCTCTGGAAGATCATTTATATAGAGAAGAAACAGTGTTAGGCCTAGAATAGAGCCCTGAGGAACACCAGCATTGATAGGAAAAGAAAATGAAGAGACATTGTCCAAAGTTACTCGCACGATTCGATCAGAAACAAAAGACCTAATAATGTCAATTGCAGAGTTTATCAATATTCAAGAGCTGATTGTGACAGTTTAAGATTCTTCATATCTTAAATCCATCTTCAAAAAAGAATGTGTCCTGCATCGCATCTGATATGTTTTCGTGGTTTACCATTGGTATTGAAGGCTTCATACCCCCAAAAAATATTCCAACAAACAGCCAGTCATGGTAAACCCCATGATGGGCTGCCGCTATTGCTCATAGAAACCACTATTTCAAAATAGATGCTCTCGAACCAAAGCCTAATCCTTTAGAACTGCCCGAAACCACTGCAAAAGTGTTATAGAAAACACCTATGGTCAATCAGTTAAATCTAGAGTGCCCGATCAGAGGCTTAGCCTCCATGAGTTTTGGACACTTTTTCCTATCTTGACAGAATACAAAATCGACTTCACAATCTGGTGGGGTAGGATCTCTTCTCATCCCTACAGTCTTTCACACAAAAGATGTAGCTAGTCTCTCTCTACTCTGTCGTTATGTTCGTGGTAGGTGCTAGACTGACTACAGCAAAAAACTCTTTCTCTTTACCAAGCGAAACTTCCATTTCTTTCCTAGAACATGGCATCTTTGGAACAAGATACCCCAAGTCTGCTTCCCAAGTGACTACAGCACGGTCGCTTTCAGGTCTAATGTGAACAAGTATTTATCGTGCTGTCCCCTTAATAAATCAGCCTATTCACCCCATTGTCTTGTGACATCGTCCAACCAATAATCCTTTTACGCCTTATCCTCAAGTGGGCCTCCCACGCTTGATCCATCGATTTAAAAAAAAAAAAAAAAAAAAAAAAAGCTTTATTTTTTACAAATACTTTGACTATACTAATATCCAATATTATACTAAATCTGAGTTAATAAACGTTTGTTTCCCTATGTCCCCCCCCCAATACATGCAACATATTCCTCACTTCTCAAATTGAGTTATGTAAAAAAAAAAAAAAACTTCCATTCTATTAGTTCTAATTATCTGTAATTTGCAATTAACTCACCAAGTGATTCATTTCTTACTACGCTTCTCTATCACTTTCATCTTCTTTCACTATGTTGCTCGACTCTCGCTCTTAGATGCTGTCTGAGTCTCGTTTCCGTCACTCTCTCTGTTAAGTCAAAACTAATAAAACTGAAACACAAAAAAGTCTGAGTATCCCTCCCACCCGAAAAATTTATTGAATTACAAAATTAAATTGCACTATAATATAGATTAAATAATTTTTAATAATTCAGACAATCCTCTATCAAAAAAGGTATTTTTTGATAAAAAAAAATATAAATGACTGAAACTTTTATGAATAACTTTTCTTTTTTACAGCAGCAGTAGATATAATTGTATGTAATCAACAATGATAAAAAGAAAACATGAAGCAAATTGTGTGCTTCTGTAGATAAGTCCTGGACCAAGACTAGAATAAGGACCCCAGATCATTAACACAAGACGCAGGACATGTTTTGGAAATCACCGGTTGACCTCGCAATACACTTGGTCTCTATTTACAAAACACTTGTAAATAAATCTTTTATTTATTTTAATAAATGCAGTATATTTCGGAATTTTTTTTTCTTTTAACATGTTAATATTTATTTTAAGGCAGAGAGTCCATAAATAAAACAAATAAAATATTAACATGTTTTCTTTTAAAACATGTTTTTGTGTCACTATTTACTTGCCTCCCCACGAGGGCAGAAATGGGGGGGGGGGTATGAAATATTTATCATCGTACTTAAGTAATCTTTCGTTTTGTAGGGAAAAATCAAGCTTCCCACAAAGGGCCATTCTGGATCTTACCTCAGTTTAGAAGGATTTTTCCATGCTACACTTTGCTCCTAGCCCGAGGAGGCAAAACGGAAGATTACGCAAGTTATTTTAATAAATAAACGAAATATATACGCTTTTTAAAAAATCGGCTGACTTGTAATCTTTCGTTTTGCCTCCCCACGAGGGCGGAGTTAGACTTCAAAAATCAGTTTCTAAACGGAAGCAATTTAAAGTTTATGAAGTTTTTGTCCTTTTTTTTCTCTAAGCAACAAATGAAATAAGATTTAACAAATACGAAGTTTTATTTATTTGTTTATAATTGTTGCTTACAGGAAAAAACTTCATAAACTGATTTCTGCCTTAAAATAAATATTAACATGTTAAAAGAAAAAAAAATTCCGAAATATACTGCATTTATTCAAATAAATAAAAGATTTATTTACAAGTGTTTTGTAAATAGAGACCATGTGTATTGTGAGGTCAACCGGTGATTTCCAAAACATGTCCCGCGTCTTGTGTTAATGATCTGGGGTCCTTATTCTAGTCTTGATCCATCTCATTTTGGGAGAAATACTTAGTAAATGGCTACTCTTATTGCTATAGCAAATATGATACTAATTTTGTTATGCAGACTTATTGTTAGAAGGTAACATTAAAAAAAATTCTTTTTAGATTTTAAAATTTTTCTATCATGCGAATGGAATTTTGGCTAAGATCAAAGTGTAGTATCTGTTCCGATGGATACTGCACCCCATAGACTGGTATTGTCTTGACCTTCGGGGCTTGATTTATGCCGGTCTATGGGTCTGTCCTGTGCAGTTCTAGGAGGTCTATCCTCCCAGGCTTTGCCTTGGGGAGGAGTAAGTTTATTACTTACTGCCTGAGACGTCCCTACCGGGAAATGACGACGGGGCTGCCAGGCAATTTTTAATGGCCAGAGTTCTCACCTCTCGGGTGCTGGCTTTTCAAGCCCCACTTTCCCGACCCGACTTTGGGTCACATCTTACTTGTGGGAGTAAGATAAAACTGGCCTTGTGCCTAACTCTTGGAGAGGAGTAAATAAATACTCTGTCATTTTTGCTCAGAAACTGTCAAGGGCAATAAATCTGTCGATGGAATAATTCCATTTGCACATTAGGAAAATTTGGGGAGGGGGGTGTTTGTTTTTAGTAAAACTTGAAATATTACTTTTTTTTACACAATAACAAAAAAGAAAAAGATTTATACTAACGAGTCACCGCTTACCAAGGCCACAAGGATAAGAGTTACCAAGAATTGTTATCTCGAAGCATCAAAATCGAAATGTTTGAGAAAAAAAGCAAAAAAACATGTCTCTGATTGTGCAATGTTTGTAACCTTCCTTTTTCTTGACAGGTCCAGCATCCGGCTGCTAAGATGTTGGTTATGGCCAGCCAGCAACAAGAGCAAGAATGTGGCGATGGAACGAATGCCGTTTTGATTCTGGCTGGGGCACTTTTAGAACAGGCGGAGGAACTTCTTCGCATGGTTAGTCAACATCCTTTTTCATTTTCTTGTTCGTTTGTCTCCCTCCTTTTTTTCTAGTCTCTTCATTATTGTTAACTCCCTTTTCTTTTTGATATCTTTAGGCTGTGAATATTTTTACTTTTCCCTATGATAAGAAAAAAAATAGATCAAATGTTTTACTCAAAATCATCTCTTAACTTAATTTCAGTTGCACCTCGTTAAGGGCGGAGGAGCTCCATGGAAAGTGGATCTTCTTGGGTTTGCTTTCGGTAGCTTTGTACCCCCCCCCCCCATTTTGTTCTTTAATCCATCTCATTAATCCTTAAGCCTGATTGGCTTTTAGCCTTCATAAATGGTGACTCTTTATTAAAATTATATGTATAATTTCCACCTTAACGCATCGCTCGATAAGTCCTGGGCCTAACAAATAAAACAACTTTCAGGCAACATCTGACCTTATTCAAAAGATGATATATTAATTTCAACAACTTTTCTGGCAATTTGATGCCTCTTTATTTGTAGAACGATTTGTTTTTCGCCTCAAAATATACCATATTACTTCCTTATTGACGCCAAATCTCTTTCCCTGGAGCATTCTTTTTTAAAGTTTGCAAACAACCGGTAGTTACTGTGAGACAAATCGGGAGAACAGAGTGGATGCGTAAACAATTCATGTAGTTTCGCCATTGTTGCGGTCAGCTTGTTACATGGCGTATTATCTTTGTCAAAGATCGCCTTTTTTTTCTTCTTCTTTTATGGCAAGGTTTGGTCGATTTATTTTTTTTGGATGCTGTAAGTCCATGATCCATTACAATCTCAATGCAGGGTTGTCAGATCAAAATGGCTAAAAGAGCAAATTAGTGATAGATAGCAGTAGCCCAATGTTTTTTTTTATTCTACAGGTAAAAATATTCAGTACAGCCTACAGTACATTCTTCCTTAAAAGGAATTTTAAATTATCTTATTTTGAAAGTGTCAGCCTTTTTTCGAGTAAAGCCGACATGTTTCATCATAATATTACAGTTTCATAATTTAAAGAGAAAAAAAATTAATCTAAGGGAGCTAACTCTTTACATTTTAAATTATATATTTGTAATTTTAACCTTTGTTTTCATTCCTTCATTTTTGATACTGACGATTTTCATTCACATTTTTTGTTTCTTTTTCATGCAGGGTTTATCTGTTCCTGAAGTTATTGAAGGTTATGAATCTGCTTGTAATAAAGCACTAGAAATTCTGCCTGGTGAGTTCTTTTTAAAAATGTAATGGTTCACCATGAACACACACAATTCATACATATTTGCTATTTCTCCTGCAATTCTTGATAATTATCTTAATTTTTCATGATTTTTTTCTTGGGATGCAAAAAAAAATTTTTTTTTTTTTTACGGTTTTAATATTTTCTATTCAGACTCCATTTTATTTTTACTTTAAATTCTCAGAAAGCTGTACTTTTATTATATAAAAAAAAGTCCTGCAAAAGTAAATGTTTTTTTTTTTTAATCTGGTATTACTTAGAACCATTCTATATTTTTTATGTTAAAATTGTCAAAACATCGTATCTCTGGCAAGTGTTTTCTTAGTAAACAATTTTTAATTAATGTAATAACAAAATAATTCAGACTTTATAAAAAATCCACTGGGGTTTTAAAAAATATTTCATGCAGTGTCTATTTGTTTTTAAAATGAAAACTTGGAAATATTCATAAGATTTAAATTTCAACATTTTGTAAGATGTTCGATCAATTTTCTTACAAGAAATTAAAAGAAACTGCAGTTCAATGAGCAAAACAAAAAATGAAAGTGAAGATGCAGCTAGTCGATGATAAATTTTTAATCAACTTTTTCAGCGTTTTTTTTATGGTAACCTGGATTTCTTTGACAAAATAATTTTTCCTGGAAAAAATAGTACCAATTCCAAACAGTCTCACTTTTTCTATTCCTCAAGTAGATTCTTTTTTTTTGCTTTATTTAAAACTTAATTTTATTACGTGAATGTTTCTCGTCAAACTTGGAAAATACAATTTAAAAGAATTAAATATGGCAAGTTTTATATTTCAGAATTTCTAATAATTCTGACTGCCTTTCAAAAATGTCTGTTACTTTATATAATTGTAAATGAAGTTTATAAACACTTTTCTTTTTGTTAGATTAAGAAATTGCATTAAATATTTATTCTCAGAAGTTAGAAATTTAGCTTCAGAGAAGGATTTTTAATGGTTTGAGCTTGAACAGAAATGAAGAATATTTGAGTTGGATTCCCCAACAGAATATTTATTGATTGACATTCAACTTACTGATCTGTTCTTTTTACAAACTCACAAGATCACTTTTATTTGTTTTGGGTTTTTTTTTTTAATGTGGAATTTTTTAAAGTTAAATTATTGTATCGTTTGGTTATTCAACTATTAATTGAACAAAATTAATTAATTGTTTTAATCTCAATTCATGAAATTACTGGATATAAGTACCAAAACTTTCAAGTATTTTAATGCATAGGAATTTGCTTTAATGAATTTTAAAGCCAGAAATTACTTTATATTTGCTAGTTTAAATACTTTCATATTTCGAAGGATCGCAAAGGTGGGACTTTTTTTTTACGGATAAACTGAAATGCGTGTGGTTATATGACGGTTTCCCACTTTTTTATGCAGTTTTGAACTCTGCAAGATCATATAAGCTGCATCGGTTGGGCAGAACAGGCAGTGTTGCATCGTATGGTCCTCCTTTGCACATTCACAGATGATTGGGTCAGTTTTGTAGCCTGATCTATCCATAGCAACTTTTGATAGCCCCATTCCCGTTCTCAGGCAATTTAGTGTTTTCCGATGGAACCAGGGATTTCCGTGTCATTTTGAGGGGGGGGGGGGCATCTTCTAACTGTCTTGTCCGCAGCTGTAGTTTGGTCTCTTCCTGAGGTGTAAGCGGTTCGACATGGCGGAGGAAGCTTCTCCTTGACTTCGGTCGTTGGACCACATCCATGAAGGAAATGGCATTCATCACTGATAGCCTCTGTTATCTCTACTCAGATGGCAACTTCCCGTGGGATAATGTCATGTGACCGCTACCAAATCTGCTTTAAGAAAGTGGCTTCAGTTTAAGACTTAATTTTCTGATGAAACTTTTATTGGTTTAGTTTTTCTATCTTAAATACTTAATTGAACAGAAATGAAGAATATTCGAGTTGGATTCCCCAACAGAATTTTTCTTGATTGACATTCAACTTACTGATCTGTTCTTTTTACAAATTCACAAGTTGACCAGTTTTGTTTTGCTTTAAATTGATTTTTCTCATTCATAATTCTGTTGATTGATTATTTATTTTTTAATCCCACGTAATTTCTCTATGGGTACATTTCATAAATTTACTTTGAAATTTAATTTTCCTCCCTCCCGAAAACGGAGCCACCTGTAGGCTGTGGGTGGCGACCCTTGATGCTATAGGATGGTATCATGGTAACTAGGCATCTGTCCACTTTGACTAGACTGGAGGTCAGAGAGGCCCAGTCCGATCAATCGACTGGTCACGCCCTAGTATCTATACGTTTATCCCCAACCGCGTTATTCAATCTGATTCTTAAAATAGCAAAGCCCTATGTTATGTTTATCCCCAAATAGATACTAAAAGGTGGTGGCTGAAGGTTAATCACGTTGAGAACAAAGTAGATTACCAATGCCAAAGAGGTAACGTTTTTCTAGGAGTAATGTTCCCACGTTCACTGAGATTTCCTTCTGACAGCAATCTTATCTAATTGTCTTGGAGCAATGTTATCTGAAAGGGGGTTGATATGCCATAAAACAAACCAAACGTGCACGAGACTTCTGTGAATTTTTTTACTAACATAACTAATATTGCTAGTCAGCGTTTGACACCAGTCATTGTGTCATCCTACTGTTTACTTACAGTCAATTACTTGAAAGGCATTAAATGTCTTTAATCTTAGGAATTTGTTCTCGTTTATTGAACAAGTATTTAGCTAGAGAAGTCTTTTTTTTTTTCCTATTACAGTTGTTTAAAATCTTGATACTGCCAAACCTTTCATTCTTAGAAAACCTTTCATTTATCTAATCTACCGATGTTGGCTCAACAAGTCACAGCTTATCTAGTACATTGTAAATGTACAAATACCATAAGTCATGCATAAAAGTTAATTAAAATTCCTCCAAATCTAACCAGAACGATTATAACATTAAATTAGATTTTCTCTCCTTTTATTCTTGCTGATTCTTTTGCCAATTAGTTTTTCAATAATTTTTTTTTTTTAAACAAATTTGGAAAGCGAAAAAAATTGAAATACTAAAATAAGATTCTATTTTGTTGGCTGCTTCTATGAACTGATTCTGCATATGGCAACATTTGTTATTTCATAAAATCATATTGCAAATAAAATCTGTCAACTTTGTTAGAATAAGAAAACTCCTGTAAACATCTTTCCAATTCCTAGTTTGTCTTCAGAACAGAAATTCTAGTGTGAAACAATCTAAGTGGATCTTATTCTTATTGATAAAAATCTTTCAGATTGATTAATTCCTTTAAAATGGTACAGAAAAGTTTAAAATGTTTTAAATTTTGGAAATATTTTGTTAAACAGAAATGATGAATATTTGAGTTGGATTCCCCAACAGAATATTTATTGATTGACATTCAACTTACTGATCTGTTTTCCAAATTCACACATTTTAATTTTTATTTAATCCTTATTTTATATGATTTTAAAAGCTTGATACACTTTTGTTGTAAACTTTATATGAATAGATTTCATAGTAGATTGATCCACAGTTTAGTTTGAAATGTCAATTCCTGCAATTGATTCAACAATCCTACTCGAGTGTTGAACAGCAAACCTCTCCGAAACAGGGTCAAGCATCTTCAGGAGAAACCACTTCAGTTTCAGCCCCTGTTCCTCAAATGCTATCTGAAGTGGTGGGGCCCTTCCAACAGCAGGTACTCATATGTTGCTGGTATCAACTGCTGTTTTTTTTTTTTTAGCCAACAAACATCCCTTCTCTTTTTAGCCAAATCCAATGAGAAGCCTTTTCCACCATCTCCTGTAGATCTTAACCAGGGCTCTAATCTTGCTCTTCATACAACAAGATCATTTCCAAAACCGGTTGACAAGTTCCTGTTCAACATATCCTCGTTCCATAACACCCATATCGTAGAACTCAATCTGCCAACCTAGCTCTTTACACTCCTCGATCCAGTCAACATATGCATCCTGTTTCCACTGTGCTACTGCCGCTTTCTTCCCATGGCACAGTTCGTTCTAACACTATACATTTCTTTACACTATACCACAGCACCTGGGCGTTGACCTGTTTGTATTATTGGGAAAAGCAATGAATTTTCTAAATCTATCATCGTCAGGTTCTTTGCCATCTTTCTCTTGACCTTTTTAGCTCTGTGTTTAATCCTATCAATCCAAGGAGTTCACCATGTTTTAAATTGGTTCGCTTTTTTCTGCAACTTTCTTTTGATGACCTTTAAAGACTTCATTATGCTGCCAATTGTACTTCTCAAGGGAGATTTTGCAGTGCAAAAGGATGTTTTAATGTTCCTTTCTCCGTGCATCTTCATCGATTGCTGTCATTTTGTTTTCAGCGAAATAGGTTAACTGGTGTAGAAAAACAATTAGATATATCTGTCCAGTGCCATTAAATTCTTGCTTTAAAAAAAAAAATTTAGCCGAGCATAAATAATTGAAAAGTTGAAACCCCTAATTATTCTAGAATATCTTAATCAGTACTGCAATATTAGTGCACATACATCATTATTTTTTATTTTCTTAATTAGAATTATGTGCCCAGATTCTAGTATAAATTGTTTTTAACGCTAATATGTAGCTAAAGCAAAATAAATTATTTGGGACGATTAAAATAATTTCCAACGCTATTGGTGTTTACCCATTCTTTTTTTTAATCTTTTTATTGATTATGTTTAAATTCATGTTTTGACATGACGTAAATCATACATCTATGACATCACATCAAAGCTATCATTATTTTAAGCTTTATTCATAAGAAAGTCCAAATGTCTCTGTTGGTAGACTGGAGATCATAAAAGTTTTGATTCGCTTCATTTGTTGGGAATTTATTTACTGTAAATGCAATATTTTCCATTCCTAAAAGTAGTTAAGATCTAAAAATAGGACTAATTCCGCAATGTATTTATTGCGTTTAAAAAGAATGTGACTGACAGACAAATTGTCCGATTGTTTTATAGATCTGTGAACCCTAAAAAGGGTTCACAGATCTATAAAACAATTGGATTTGTTGATTTATATTGAAAATTTTATTCATCTTATAAAGTAAACTCTGATTTTCCACCATTTCATTGATCAGAAAAGCTTCTTGAACAAAAGGTAGATAAAACAACCAGTTTTGTCATGTTTATATATCAAATATTTGTCCGTGTTCTTAAAAAGAAAAATGTTATTTTCAATCGATTTCAGCAATTTTAATATTTAATCGTGATTGATATTTTATTTTTATTAGTCATTAATAGAGGAAGGCAGAGGAGTACTTGCACTCGGTCACATTTCACAAGATAACGTTTTTCCATGTACATCATTATATTGGCGATTACTCTTCCTCAATTCTAGTCCACATTCTACTTGGGGGTGGCGTTTTTTTTATTGTCAATATTTTGTATTTACTGATGTCAGTCGGTTAGTATTAGGGGTGGGCTATAGAAACAAAATTTTTCAAATTTATGCCAAAAGTGGCTTATTACCTTCATTTATATGTAACTAGATGGGAACAAGTGATTTTTTTCAAAACGGGTCAAAATTGGAGGGTCGCAAGCCTCAAACGAGATTTGGCCGCATCGATCCGCGAAAACGGCCCAAATTTCACCCCAAAAGACACTTAGCCACTTATTGCAAGTCTTAGGGTACATTTTTTGACCATCGATTACACAATTTTTCTCCACAACTCCCAAAAATCGATGAAAATGGCCCTAAATTCTCAATTTCTTGGATATGATACTGTAAAACTCAACAGTGTATGAAGCATTGATTTGGTACAGAAGCATCTAAAATTTGCATATCAACTCATTAAGATACTTATCATTAACCAATAAAATATCAATATAATGCTTTAAAGAGTTCATCTATCACATCATAATTCTCTAGCACAAATACTGGTTTCCATTTAGACAAGTCCCATGCACCAATGACATTGCACGGCAAAAATTGAATTTTCAATGTCTTCTGCTCCTCAATCCGCGAAGGATATTGCCATGTTTTCTTTCTATTGTGGTTGGGAAGTGGTTCTAGATATTCCACAATATATTCATCCATCCCAACTTTCTCCTGTGTCATACCAATGAACCACTCTCGTTCCTTCGGTGTATCCCATATGGCAACGCACGGTTCGTTCAGCTGAACATCATCCCCCTGATCAGTATCGGTGAGCACAGGTGGACACTCGCCAGATTGATGCAGCTCATTGTACATACTATCAGCATCCGGAAACGAAATTGCTTCTTCACTTGGTGTCTCATGACTGCCAGACAGAAGAATCCCCAGATTTATCTTTATCTGTACTACAGGCATCGACTTCACCAGGTACAAATGAGGAAAGCCACCTACGTGCAAGAGACTTTTGATCAAAAAAAGAATCTACGCTCATGGTCATCAAAATCATCAGGGTTCACATCTTTTCCCAACAGGTTGAAAAGGACACAGTGTTCTCGTTTCCACTTGATCATGTTCACATGTCTGGAACCTTTCGCTTTGTAGACGTTCGTGTCGTAGACTTTTAGCAATCGATCAAATTTATGTTTGATCCCAGGTATCGTTACATAATGAACATCACTTCCAAAGGCTTTCTGCCACAATTGTAAGAGCCGCAAAGAGAACTGATGAACATGGTTTTTCTGTGTTATGGTACTGTATTTGGCAGCATGATGTTGTATAGCTTGAACACACTCAGCCTCAGTCGGAAGAGAATCAAGCAGAAGAAAAGTCCAATCATCATAACTGTAATTCTCATCAATCTGCCCTGCTGCACCAGCCATGTTCACTGCATTTACTAACTGAAAAAGAAAGCATAGTGCAATGAATCATTTCACAATTAGTGCAATGTAGTGTCATCAAGTCCATTTAAAGAAGACAATGAATTGCTATTAAAAGGAAACATTTCCTTATATGGTAATTTTCATTAAAACTCAGTTTTGGCCCTTTTTCTCTTATTTTTAACCACTTTTTGTCATTTTTAACACTTAATAACACCAAAAAAAAATGGAAGAAGATAGCAGGGTACCCATTTCAGTTTTTCCCAACTGCTAGGAGCCATACAGAGTTGTCTTATAGACTAGGGGAGATGATAATAGCTGTTTTTCGGCCAAAAAACGTCATTTTGGCCAATTTGGGCTTATTTTAAGGCAATTTTGACCCATTTTGGACCCTGAGATTCTCTAAGAAGCCCTATACTTGTAGGACGGTATATGAGAATGACAGATTCTGGTCAAAAAGTGTACCCTAAGACTTACAATAAGTGGCTAAGTGTCTTTTGGGGTGAAATTTGGGCCGTTTTCGCGGATCGACGCGGCCAAATCTCGTTTGAGGCTTGCGACCCTCCAATTTTGACCTGTTTTGAAAAAAATCACTTGTTCCCATCTAGTTACATATAAATGAAGGTAATAAGCCACTTTTGGCATAAATTTGAAAAATTTTGTTTCTATAGCCCACCCCTATTAGTATGCCACATTTGGTGACAGTAGTTGCCAGTTGGAAAAGATTTTAATTCTTTAAAATGTTTTGAACAGAAATGATGAATATTTGAGTTGGATTCCCCAACATAATATTTATTGAATGACATTCAACTTACTGATCTGTTCTCGTACAAGTGTCTGGAGGTGGGGGGGGGGGGGCTTTGTGTGTTCTTCTGTTCATTTGAGTTTAAATCTCTCTTCGTTGATATATGCTTTGTCCTCGGTGTGTGTGTGGGGGGGGGTCATCTTCGTGGCCAGAGATTTTTATGCAAAATTCCATATTTAATTTCTCACAAATCTCAATTTTGACCTGACATTCGATGAGTCATGATGATAATCATCTAGTTACCAACTTATGTTAAGTCTGACATAAGATTCGCCAATAATTCACATTATTAATTTTCTCTTTTTTTTCCTCATAAATTTTCTCTTCCATGGTCATTTTCCCCCTAATTTATATTTTGTGTATTTTGCTGAAATATGAACAGATTAATTTAACACTTTAAAAAGATTTTTTATTTTAATGATTATTAGAAGCTGAAGCTTGTTGAATGGAAATGATAAAACGCTTTCCTTTCCGAGTCTCAAAGTTCAATCATACCAGCTGTATCTACCCAACATAGTCCGGTTGTTCATTTTTATTTATGCCTTTTGTTTTTTTTTAAAAGGACTTTTAAAGCTAAATTTACTTATTCTGATGTCATTTGGTCATTAAATTATTAATTCAACCAAATTGTTATAAAACTAAAACTAATTGTTAAATAAATGTTTTTATCTCAATTTATTATGCAATTGTATGTAAAAAGCTTCCCAAACTGTCAGTCCTTTAATAAATGAAGATTTGCTAAGAACTTTAAAAGCCAGTTTAAATGACTTTCTATTTAAGAGTTTTAAGGTATCCAAATTCCTTAGAATCTCAGAACTTATTTTATATATAACTATTTACAGAAGATTGAAAATGCTTTCCAGTGTATTTTATTTCATAATAAGAATTTAAGATTTAGCTTATGGCGAGATAACCTAGATAAGTATTATTTTTCAAATGACTTGATTTTATTTGAATAAAAACTATCATTAATGGCTTCCTTTTAACTGTAATCTGAGGTTTCTGCAAACAAATATCCACATATCGTGGGGATAATGTAATTTGACTTCTACCACTTAGTTTTCTGATGAAACTTTTATTGTTTAGTTTTTGTTTCAATCTTAAATATTTAATTAAACAGAAATGATGATTATTTGAGTTGGATTCCCCAACAAAATTCTTATTGATTGACATTCAACTTACTGATCTGTACAAATAAATTTACAAGTTTTTTTGTTGTTTTTTTTCTTCGTACTAAATTTATTTTCATAAATAATTATAACAAAAATTCTGTTAAAACTAAGAATTCCTTTAAACTGATTTTCTTTTTTCTTTTTAAACATTTATTTTTAATAAAATACAAAATTGAATAATTTTTACAAATTGTAGTGTGATCTAAATAAGTAAAAATGAAAGTTTTTTTTTTTTTAGTTTTTTTTATCCTATATTAACATTAAAACCTGTTAGACCTTTTGTTTTTTATTCTAATGATATAAGAATATTTTCAAATACTTTATATATAGTAATCTCGAAACTCCCTTGAACAAATTTCGATATTGCTCATTAACATTTTTTTTTTTTAATTTATTTTTTATTCCAAGTTTCATCATACAATTAACCTCAGTGTGAGAATTAGGTCCAGAAAATATAAAACCAGCTGAGAGAGGGCTAGTTAAGGAAGACCGGTAACTCAAGATTATAAACATGTTTTTTTATTTATTTATTTTTTTTTACTAGAAAATTATGGAAGGAAGCTATGGTTCTTCCTTAGCTAGCATATTTGTCTTTGTTTATGAAGATGATGACTATATTTTTCTGCACAATTTTCATTTTGGTGTTTCCCATAGACAATGAAACTTGCTATTGTTTTTAATGTTATCTAAATAAGTACGGAAGTTGTTTCTACCTATCCTAACTAGATTAAAATGGTTTATGCTTATTTAATTCTGTATAGCATATTTTTGTTCCTCGTGATGAATTCCTTTAAGTCATTACCGCCTCTTTCGGGGGAGGCAGTATAGGATAGGTTCATTCCTCACGATACCATCTTCCTAGGATTACCTTTTTCTTTTTTTGTAGGATGTAGTGTACTATCTATTCTGTTGTCATATCATGCTCCCAGGCATTAACTTCTACTGGGGGGGGGGGGGGGGGGGTCATCATATCCTCTCAGTCATTACATCCTCCTTTGGGGGTCAGTGTATGTAGTTCATTCCTCATTATATCATCCCCTCAGCTGAGCAAAAATGTGTTAGTGCTTCTATAAATCTTGATTGCTTTTTGTTTTTTATTATTTCTTTCAAACTTAAGAGAGAGAAAAAAATTATTCTCTCCCGAAGAATAAATTAACGAATCTTTCATATTTGTGGATGTTATTTTGTTTCTTTTTCTATGGTAATTCTGTCTGCCTTGAAAAGATATCAATGTTTGTTTTTAAATGAAAAAAAAAATCTGCTATTTTGGTCTGTTAGAATGAGAAAGCCAGTAAATATTACTTCTCAACAATCCAGTCTTCAAAGTAATGAAAGATTTCTGATTCATTTAACAGAAATGAAGAATGTTTGAGTTGGATTCCCCAACAGAATATTTATTGATTGACATTCAACTTACTGATCTGTTCTTTTTACAAACTCATAAAACCACTTTTATTTGTTTTGGTTTTTTTTTTTTAATGTGGAATTTTTTAAAGTTAAATTATTGTATCGTTTGGTTATTCAACTATTAATTGAACAAAATTAACTAATTGTTTTAATCTCAATTCATAAAATTACTGGATATAAGTAACAAAACTTTCAAGTATTTTAATGCATAGGAATTTGCTTTAATGAATTTTAAAGCCAGAAATTACTTTATATTTGCTAGTTTAAATACTTTTGGGGAGGGGGGTTACGGATAGACTGAAATGCATTCCGAGACATGACTCGAGTTCTTTTACACCCCCCCCCCCCCACCACCACCAAAGTATTTTCAATTACAATGAGTTTCGTAATTATCACAAATGATGTCTTAATACTAACCAAAGTAAATTTCAGTGTAGACGTGAAACACATTTAAATTGCGACTAATATAGATTTGTCGAAGACTCAGTCAGTTTACAGACTGCAATCGGATATTTCCGGGCAACGCTAGGTTGGGTCAGCTAGGAGTAAATAAAATAATGTGTAAGTCACATAGACACGAGAAGTGGTTACAGAATTTATTAAAGGAATAATCTAAATACTGATTATTTTTTGAAGAACTTCATTTTATGGTATTTGAATAAAAATAAAAAAATTATAATTTAAGGCTTCCTTGAATTGTAATCTCCAAGGTTTCTGCAAATAAAAAATCTCCACATATCGTGATGATAATGTCATGTGACCTCTACCAAGTGTCTACTTTTAAAAAGTGGCTTCAATTTAAGGCTTAATTTTCTGATGAAACTTATATTAGTTTAGTTTTTGTTTCAATCTTAAATATTTGAACAGAAATGAAGAATATTCGAGTTGGATTCCCCAACAGAATTTTTATTGATTGACATTCAACTTACTGATCTGTTCGTTTTACAAATTCGCAAGATGACCAGTTTTGTTCAGTTTGTTTTAAGTTGGTTTTTCTCATTATTAATAATTCTGTTGATTGTGTTTTTTAAAGCTTTCGTAATCTTTCGATGGGTACATTTCATAGATTTACTTGGAAATTTCATTAACTGCTGTCGACTATGCAATAATTTTCATTCTGATGAAATTGCAAACTTGGCTAAAAATACAAATTAAATATCAATCATTTTAATCTAATCATATACGCTTGTGTAAAAAAAATAAAAAATTCCCTTAAATTAAAACTACTGTATCCAGAAATGTATCTATTTTTTTATTTTTAAAATGATAGTTATGCATGTTTTGTTTTTTCCTTTAAACTGAGCATCGTAACTAAATGAGAAATTCAAAACCCTAATGACTAATATGTATTTGCCATATTCACCATCGCAACTGTTTAACCATAAATGTTAAGTTTATTTTATAAATCTGTGCTTTTCTTTTTCCTCATTATTTTCCCCGTTGGACTAAATTGAAATCTTTTATTTATTTAGTTGGGTGCTATGGTAATTTTAGTTTCGGTTTCAGGGATTTTTGCTTTTTTTTTTTTTTTTTTTTTTTTTTTTTTCATACCTCTGGTTCACTTGTTTTATTTTTTTTTACTAGAAAATTATGGAAGGAAGCTATGGTTCTTCCTTAGCTAGCATATTTGTCTTTGTTTATGAAGATGATGACTATATTTTTCTGCACAATTTTCATTTTGGTGTTTCCCATAGACAATGAAACTTGCTATTGTTTTTAATGTTATCTAAATAAGTACGGAAGTTGTTTCTACCTATCCTAATTATATTAAAATGGTTTATGCTTATTTAATTCTGTATAGCATATTTTCGTTCCTCGTGATGAATTCCTTTAAGTCATTACCGCCTCTTTCGGGGGAGGCAGTATAGGATAGGTTCATTCCTCACGATACCATCTTCCTAGGATTACCTTTTTCTTTTTTTGTAGGATGTAGTGTACTATCTATTCTGTTGTCATATCATGCTCCCAGGCATTAACTTCTACTGGGGGGGGGAGGGGTCATCATATCCTCTCAGTCATTACCTCCTCCTTTGGGGGTCAGTGTATGTAGTTCATTTCTCATGATATCATCCCCTCAGCTGAGCAAAAATGTGTTAGTGCTTCTATAAATCTTGATTGGCTTTTTGTTTTTTATTATTATTTCTTTCAAACTTAAGAGAGAGAAAAAAATTATTCTCTCCCGAAGAATAAATTAACGAATCTTATATATTTGTGGATGTTTTTTTTTTGTTTTTTTCTATGGTAATTCTGTCTGCCTTGAAAAGATATCAATGTTTGTTTTTAAATGAAAAAAAAAAATCTGCTATTTTGGTCTGTTAGAATGAGAAAGCCAATAAATATTACTTCTCAACAATCCAGTCTTCAAAGTAATGAAAGATTTCTGATTCATTGAACAGAAATGAAGAATGTTTGAGTTGGATTCCCCAACAGAATATTTATTGATTGACATTCAACTTACTGATCTGTTCTTTTTACAAACTCATAAAAACACTTTTATTTGTTTTGGGTTTTTTTTTTTAATGTGAAATTTTTAAAGTTAAATTATTGTATCGTTTGGTTATTCAACTATTAATTGAACAAAATTAACTAATTGTTTTAATCTCAATTCATAAAATTACTGGATATAAGTAACAAAACTTTCAAGTATTTTAATGCATAGGAATTTGCTTTAATGAATTTTAAAGCCAGAAATTACTTTATATTTGCTAGTTTAAATACTTTAATATTTCAAAGGATCGCAAAGGTGGGGTTTTTGGGGGAGAGGGTGTTACGGATAGACTGAAATGCATTCCGAGACATGGCTGGGATAATGATGTCATGTGACCTCTACCAAGTCTGCTTTAAAAAAAAGTGGCTTCAAATTAAGACTTAATTTTTTAATGAAACTTATTAGTTTTTGTTTCTATCTTAAATATTTAAACAGAAATGATGAATATTTGAGTTGGATTCCCCAACAGAATTTTTTTTGATTGACATTCAACTTACTGATCTGTTCTTGTTATAAATTCACAAGATAACCTGTTTTGTTTGTCTTAAATTGATTTGCCTCATTATTTATAATTCTGTTGATTGATTTTTTTTTTTTTAATTTTAAGCCTATATAATCTTTCTATGGGTACATTTCATAAATTTCGTTTGAAATTTAATTTCCTGCTGTCGACACGGGTGCTACCAGATCAGCCTGTCTGAAGATATCGGTTTCCTGACCCAAAATACACCAAACCTTGTTTTATTGGATTTTTTTTTCTCTTTGCAAAACTCAATCATGTTTTGCAAAGCCCAAAACATAGAAAAACAAAAATTTTCCTCCCTCCTGAAAACGGAGCCACCTGTAGGCTGTGGGTGGCGACCCGTGATGCTATAGGATGGGATCCTGGTGACTAGGCATCTGTCCACTTTGACTAGACTGGAGGTCAGAGAGGCCCAGTCCGATCAATCGGCTGGTCACGCCCTAGTATCTATAACTTTATCCCCAATCGCGTTATTCAATCTGATTCTTAAAATAGCAAACCCCTGTTATTTTTAGCCCCAAATAGATACTAAAAGGTGGTGGCTGAAGGTTAATCACGTTGAGAACAAAGTAGATTATCAATGCCAAAGAGGTAACGTTTTTCTAGGAGTAATGTTCCTACTTTCACTGAGATTTCCTTCTGACAGCAATGTTATCTAATTGTCTTGGAGCAATGTTATCTGAAAGGGGGTTGATATGCCATAAAACAAACCAAACGTGCACAAGACTTCTGTGAATTTTTTTACTAACATAACTAATATTGCTAGTCAGCGTTTGACACCAGTCATTGTGTCATCCTACTGTTTACTTACAGTCAATTACTTGAAAGGCATTAAATGTATTTAATCTTAGGAATCTGTCCTTTATTGAACAAGTATTTAGCTAGAGAAGTCTTTTTTTTCCTATTACAGTTGTTTAAAATCTTGATACTGCCAAACCTTTCATTCTTAGAAAACCTTTCATTTCTTTCTTTTATCTAATCTACCGATGTTGGCTCAACAAGTCAAAGCTTATCTAGTACAGCGTAAATGTACAAATTCCATAAGTCATGCATAAAAGTTAATTAATAATTAAAATTCCTCCAAATCTAACCAGAACGATTATAACATTAAATTAGATTTTCTCTCCTTTTATCCTTGCTGAATCTTTTGCCAATTAGTTTTTCAAAAAAATTTTTTCTTTTTTTTTTTTTAACAAATTTGGAAAGCGAAAAAAATTGAAATACTAAAATAAGGTTCTATTTTGGTGGCTGCTTCTATGAACTGATTCTGCATATGGCAACATTTGTTATTTCATAAAATGATATTGCAAGTAAAATCTCTTAACTTTGTTAGAATCAGAAAATCCTGTAAATATCTTTCCAATTCCTAGTTTGTCTTCAAAACAGAAATTCTAGTGTGAAACAATCTGAGATAAATGGATCTTATTCTTATTGATAAAAATCTTTCAGATTGATTAATTCCTTAGAAATGGTACAGAAAAATTTAAAATGTTTTAAATTTTGGAAATATTTTGTTAAACAGAAATGATGAATATTTGAGTTGGATTCCCCAACAGAATATTTATTGATTGACATTCAACTTACTGATCTGTTTTCCAAATTCACACATTTTAATTTTTATTTAATCCTTATTTCATATGATTTTAAAAGCTTGATACACTTTTGTTGTAAACTTTATATGAATAGATTTCATAGTAGATTGATCCACAGTTTAGTTTGAAATGTCAATTCCTGCAATTGATTCAACAATCATACTCAAGTGTTGAACAGCAAACCTCTCCGATACGGAGTCAAGCATCTTCAGGAGAAACCACTTCAGTTTCAGCTCCTGTTCCTCAAATGCTATCTGAAGTGATGGGGCCCTTCCAACAGGAGGTACTCATATGTTGCTGGTATCAACTGCTGACTTTCGAGCCAACAAGAGTCTCCTCTTTTTAGCCGAATCCAATGAGAAGCCTTTTCCGTTTCCTGTAGATCTTTAACCAGGGCTCTAATCTCTCTCTCTCTTCATACAACAAAATAATTTCAAAACCCGGCTGACACAACCATTTATTCATTTTTTATTTTTTATCGATTATGTTTGAATTCATGTTTTGAAACATGACGTAAATCGTACATCTATGGCGTCACACTAAAGCTATAATTATTTTAAGCTTTATTCATAATGGAAGTCCAAATGTCTCGGTTGGTAGACTGAAGATCATAAAGTTTTGGTTTCGATTTTCAGTCATGCCATCCGTTTCATTTTTTTGGGAATTTATTATAACTATCTGATATTTCAAAAATGAGACTAATTCCACAATGTATTTATTATTTTAAGAAAAAATTTTGACTGACAAAATTTCTATTTAGTAATAGTAATTGTCCGATTATTTTATAGATCGGTGAACCCTTTTTAGTTGGTTTAAATTGAAAATTTTATTCATCTTATATATAAAGTAAACTCTGATTTTCCACCATTTCATTGATCAGAAAAGCTTCTTGAACAAAAGGTAGATAGAACAATCAGTTTTGTCATGTTTATATATCAAATATTTGTCCGTGTTCTTAAAAAGAAAAATGTTATTTTCAATCGATTTCAGCAATTTTAATATTTAATCGTGATTGATATTTTATTTTTATTAGTCATTAATAGAGGAAGGCAGAGGAGTACTTGCACTCAGTCACATTTCACAAGATAACGTTTTTCCACGTACATCATTATATTGGCGATTACTCTTCCTCAATTCTAGTCCACATTCTACTTGGGGGTGGCGTTTTTTTTATTGTCAATATTTTGTATTTACTGATGTCAGTCGGTTAGTATGCCACATTTGGTGACAGTAGTTGCCAGTTGGAAAAGATTTTAATTCTTTAAAATGTTTTGAACAGAAATGATGAATATTTGAGTTGGATTCCCCAACATAATATTTATTGATTGACATTCAACTTACTGATCTGTTCTCGTACAAGTGTCTGGCTTTTTTGGTTCTGTTCATTTGAGTTTGAATCGTTCTTCGTTGGTATATGCTTTGTCCTCGGTGAGTAGATGGGGGGGGGGGGGATTTCATCTTCGTGGCTAGAGATCTTTATGCAAAACCCCATATTTAATTTCTCACAAATCTCATTTTTGACCTGACCTTCGATGGGTCATTTATGAGGATAATCATCTAGTTACCAACTTATGTTGAGTCTTGCATAAGATTCGCCAATAATTCACATAATTAATTTTCTTTTTTTTCCCCTCATAAATTTCCTATCTTTTCCATGGTAATTTTCCTCCTAATTTGTAGTTTGTGTATTCAGCTGAAATATGAACAAATTAATTTAACACTTTAAAAAGATTTTTTTTTTTTTTTTTTTTTTTTTTAATGATTATTAGAAGCTAAAGCTTGTTGAATGGAAATGATAAAATGCTTTTCCTTTCTGACTCTCAAAGTGGAGTGATTCTTTTTTCTATTGAATCGTCTCAAATAAATCTTCGATCAAAATGATATTAACGGGGCAAGAATTACTTTAAAAAAAATTTTTTTCAATTAGAACATATTTGATTGGCTTTACTTTTATGACTGACATTTTCTTGATAAACTTTCAACAGAAATAATGCATGTTTCATCTTGTAAACTCTTTAAAAAGCACTTCGTGTTTGAGGAAGACTAGGTTTAGGATCATGTCCGCCATAGTTTTCTCGTATGAAATAATAGTAATACGCCGGGGGGGGGGGGGTCAATCGTACCAGCTGTACCTACCCAACATTGTCCGGTTCATTTTTATTTCTGTTTTGTTTTTGTTTGTTTTATAGGACTTTTAAAGCTAAATTTACTTATTCTGATATCATTTGGTCATTAAATTATTAATTCAACCAAATTGTTATAAAACTAAAACTAATTGTTAAATAAATGTTTTAATCTCTATTTATTACGTAATTTTATGTAAAAAGCTTCCCAAACTGTCAGTCCTTTAATAAATAGATATTTACCAAGAACTTTAAAGCCAGTTTAAATGACTTTCTATTCAAGAGTTTAAAGGTTTCCAAATTCCTTAGAATCTCAAAAAAAACTTTTTATATATAACTATTTACAAAAGATTAAAATGGTTGCCTTGGTTACAATGAAACCGAAATGCTTTCCAGTGTATTTTATTTCTTAATAAGAATTTAAGTTTTAGCTTATGGCGAGATAACCTAGATAAGTATTATTTTTCAAATGACTTTATTTTTTTTGAATGAAAACTTTTTATAATTTAAGGCTTCCTTGAATTGTAATCTCCAAGGTTTCTGCAAATAAAAAATATCCACATATCGTCATGTGACCTCTACCAAATGTGCTTTTAAAAAGTGGCTTCAATTTAAGACTTAATTTTCTGTTGAAACTTATATTAGTTTAGTTTTTCTATCTTTTCATTGACTGATATTCAACTTACTGATTTGTTCTTGTACAAATAAATTTACAGGTTTGTTTTTTGTTTTTTCTTAGTACTAAATTTATTTTTATTTGTATAAATAACAAAAATTCTGTTGAAACTAAGAACTCCTTTAAACTAATTTTCTTTTTTTTTTAACATTTATTTTTAATAAAATAAATACAAAATTGAATAATTTGTACAAATTGTAGTGTGATCTAAATAAGTAAAAACGAAAGTTGTTTTTTTTTTTGTTTGTTTTTTTACATTTATTCTAACTATATTAACATCAAAACCAGTTAGGCTATTTTATTGATAGTACTATTATAATAATTAATAAAATTAGATTTTATAAAAAAAAGGAATAGTATTTTAAAAATTTATTAGAATTTCATTTTTAAGGGAAATAATTTCATAAAATCTTCCGGCATTATTTGGAAAACAGATACTACACTTTGAAATATTTATTTGCAAGTAAAAAAATTTTTTAATTTACATTCAAAACAAATAAGGCACAAAGCCATGGAAAGTGTGCAGAAAATGGGTGTCATTGGTCATCTTTGGTCTAAAGTGAAAAAATTGTCTATCCTACTCTTAACTAGAATCATCTCGGTCACCACAATACCATATTTACTCGAGGGGCCGTCCTACTTAAGACATTCTCAAATGGTTTTTAATTTTTCATAAATATGGTTATATATACATACTTTGATCTTAGCCAAATGGCCAAGTAACCATGAAAAAATGTTTTTGACTAGGCATTTTTAAATGAATGGAAAAAAACTTTAATTAAAATATCTTTAAAATGGGAGTGAATTGTTGAGTATCTGTTCTGTTGTCATAAGACTGTTCTCCCAGGAATTACCACCTCCTTTTGTGTGTGTATGGGGAGGATATTGTTCCCTATGATAAGTTTTTTCACTTACTCAATCCTGTTATCAACATTTCTTCTTCCCCCCCCCCTCCCTAAATAATAATTTAAAAAGTCTTTAATTTTCATTTAATTTTCACGACTGAAATAGGAAAAGTCTTTTTTTTATTTTTTTCTTCCAGATTATTCTAATAGTTGTAAAATACTATTTCAGTCAAGTCACGTAAATTATTTTATGGGAAATAGGTTTCGGCACAACTCGAACAATTTTTTTTTTCTTTAAGCAAGTTTTAGTAATCTAAAAAAAGAAAAAAAACGTGGAGTTTTATTTTTTTTTTATGCCGTGTTTCAGTGTACACGTGAAACTCCGAAGTGAAAATTAGGTCGAGAAAATATAAAACCAGCCGAGCAAAAGGCTAGTTAAGGAAGACGATAACTCAAGCTTATAAACATGTCTTTTTAACTAGAAAATTATGAAAGGGAGTTATCGTTCTTCCTTAGCTAGCATAGTTCTCTTTGTTTATAAAGATGGAGACTATTTTTCTGTCCAATTTTCATTTCGATGTTTCACGGGACAATGAAACTTTCCATTGTTCTTAATGTTATCTAAATGAATAAATGCGGAAAATTTTTCCACCTATCCTAATTAGATTAACATTAAAATGCTTTATGCTTATTTAATTCTGTGTAGTATATTTGTTCCTCGTGATGAATTCCTTCCAGGCATTACCTCCTCTTTCTGGGAAGGCAGTATAGGATACGGTCGTTCCTCATGATACCATTTTCCCGGGATTATCTTTTCCTTTTTTCTTGTAGGATGTAGTGTACTATTTATTCTCTTATGGTATTATGCTCCCAGGCATTAACTTCTACTTGAGTGGGGGAGCGTTCATGATATCCTCTCAGTCATTACCTCCTCCTTTCGGGATCGGTGTATGTAGATCGTTCCCCATGATAATATCCTCTCAGCCTAGTAAAATATGTTAGTGCTTCTATAAATCTTGATTGGCTTTTAACAAAATAATAAAAATACAAAAACGTTTTTTATTATTTTTCTTTTTTCTTTCAAACAAATAATTATTCACTCCATAAGAATAAATTAACAAATTTTTCATATTTTTTAAGGTAATTCTGTCTGCCGTAAAAAGATAATGTTTGTTATTAAATCTGACTGCTATTTTGGTTTGTTAGAATGAGAAAAGCCAGTAAATATTGCTTTTCAACAATCCAGTTTTAGTCTTGAAAATGATGAAAGATTTTTGATTCATTGAACAGAAATGATGAATATTCGAGTTGGATTCCCCAACAGAATTTTTATTGATTGACATTCAACTTACTGATCTGTTCTTTTTTACAAATTCACAACAACTTTTTTTATATCTGAAATTTTCTAATACCTCTTTCAGCATGAAGTTTGAATTTTTGATTGGTCGATCATTGTCTTTTCCATATCAGATGTGCATCGGCCGGGGCAGTACAAAGTACCCCAAAACAGTCATATTGAGAATTGAGTCCATGAAATTCCTGTTATACAAAAATTCACCCAGAACAGTCAGTGGGATCTTTTACACCTTGGTGCCCTTTCTAATGGCAACCTGTTACATATCAACAGTCTGTGTTTTTTATTGAAACACAACCAGCCATGATCAACCAAGTCGGTCAGTGAGATTTTTAGATGCTAAACACCCACCCAAGTTGGTTCTTTGACAACAGGCATTTTCTGGCGCATGTAGACACATCTGACTGAGATGAATCTCACACCACCGTTTAGAATGAACTGACAGTTGGTTAGAAATTACATATTGGTTATTCACAACTGATCATCTGAAGGCCGTTCTCTAATCTGCCACTCAATGAATGCGAGATGGTCGCTTCACATCACAAGTTTTGAAGTTTATATTTCATGGATTCGTTCAAAATATGAATTGCTTTAATATGATCTGTTTTTCTCCAGGTTTTTTTTTTAATTAGATTTTCATTTATTTATTTATTTTTTCAGAGTAGAAAGAAATGTTAAACGATTCCCTTTTTGACTCTAAATTGCGCAATTCTTTTTCTAGGCTAAGATCAAAGTGTAGTATCTGTTCCGATGGATACTGCACCTCATAGACTGGTATTGTCTTGGCCTTCAGGGCTTCATTTACGCCTGCCTATGGGTCTGTCCTGTGCAGTTCTAGGAGGTCAACCCTCCCGGGCTTTGCCTCCCCTCTTTGGGGAGGAGTAAGTTTATTGCTTACTGCTTGAGGCGCCCCTACCGGGGAATGCCAACGGGGCTGCCTAGGCAATTTTTAAACCCCACTTTCCCGACCCGACCTTGGGTCACATCTTACTTGTGGGAGTAAGATAAAAACTGGCCTTGTGCCTAACTCCTGGAGAGGAGTAAATCAATACTGAATTTAGTAATGAATAGTTCTTAGAACATTTTTTTTTTCTTCCTCAATGAGAAAATATTTGATTTCGTTGACTTTTATTACTGAAACTTTCTTGAAAAATATTAATAGAAAATAATTGTTCAGCATTGTAAATTCATTCTCTTTTCAAAATCAGTTAATGTTTAAAAATGATGGTTTTCTAGTATAAAATGCCAGTAGTTTTAGTAATACTAAAGAGAGGGCGGGCTATATCCAATAATTTAAATGCTATTTATCTTTCAAAGTAATTCATTATATAATATAGAAGAGCCTGTCTATTGCGCATATATTGTCATTAACAGCATACAGTCTACAAACTCAATATTTTATTCTGATTCTTCAGTTTCCTTTAGAAACTTGACCTGTGTTCTTAAAAAAACTATTTCTATTCAATTTCTGCCAAAGGAAAAATTGTATCCCATTCCGAATTATTTTACAATGGTGATATTTTTCAATAATGATAAATAAAAAAAATTTAATTAAAAAAAACAATAGAAGCAGCAGCATTTAATAAGGCTTGCCTTTAATAATTAACCTGCTTTTATATGGTAGAAGATCAGTCTGAACATCTTAAAGTTTTGTTTTTGATCTCAACTTTTGTCATCCGGTTTTTTTGTTTTGTTTTTTTTTTTAATTCCAGATCAGGACAACTAGTTTTACATCAAATTGTCTGGGGCACAATTTTGTTTGCCTATTATTTAAAGTTTAGTTTAAAATAAATATCCATTATGAAAATAATGTGGCCCAATATCACGTACCAAATCTCCTTAAAAGAGGCTTCAAATTTAAAAGTATTGATTTTCAGATGATGAAACTTGTTGATTTGGTATTTTATTGAACAGAAATGATGAATATTTGAGTTGGATTCCCCAACATAGTATTTATTGATTGACACTCAACTTACTGATCTGTTCGTCTTCAAATGTAGCAAATTGGGTGTGTATGATAATAATAATAATGAGTAAAAGTTGTTGAGTTAAAAACTGTATTTTACACATGAGGTTAGATTAGTAAGAAAAGTGGAAAATTCCATTAGAAGTTAAAATATAAGAATTAAAACTACGTGTCGGGATGTTGCATTATTGAAAGAAAATAAAATAAAATGTAGCTGATAATTCATTCACTTGTTTCTGTGTTTGAGTCAGCTGCTCCCTCTTTATCAAGTATTATGTATGTTGAAAAAGAAAAACACTGGAAGCTTTGGTAAGCCCCAAATGAATCGTGTGTTGGGTTAATAACTTTTGCAACTGCTGTTATTAAAAAGAAAACTGCAAGAAAGAGCAACATCACTGAGATGCCCACTACTGCTACTTGTCATCTACACAACCAAATTCAAGCATGGATTTTACTTGATCAGTTCATGATGATACTGTGGAAGTGACCACTTCTCAATAATTCTTAAAAGCTGAAGCCAAATGATAAAATTCTTAACTGGAATCTAAAAAATATTATCCTACAAAAAAATGTATTTTTTAATCCTTCAAATCCACCAAATATAATAAACCTTTTTTTCAATGATGACTGCAAAAAAGCCATCAGATTGCACTGATCTGCCTTCTGTAAATTCTACTTACAACCAACTACAGAAAATTACAACTTCTTTTTAAGAAAAAAAAAAAAAAAAATACAGAGCAATAGTATGACGAACAATAAAAGAATCTAAACACTCCTTCTAGAGAGACTGTCCAAAATAAATTTCAATACAAAGACTGTCTGGATATATTATTAGAAAGATTTCCAGTAAAAACAAAAACAATACCCAAACGTCTTAGAATAACACAATTATTACCGACCACAATGAAATTGCAAACATATTGGGTTTAGAATTTTTCTAACTATAGCAGAAAATTACAGACCATTAAAAGAATTGACGTAAAAAAGAAACTAAACTTCAGGTGGAAAGTAGGCTATAGTTTTCAGTGTTGTCAAACTCTCTAAAACAATCTTGCAATACCACAACAGGTTCAGACGACATACATTCCGAATTCCTCAACCAGTTACCGGATATCTCCCTAATATACCTCCTCAACGTTATTCCAATACTTAAAACCGAAAGAGATTCATCGAACCCTTCCAATTATAGACCAATCTCTTTAACCAGCTGCCTATGTAAAACCTTTGAAAGAATGATTAATAATGAATTACACACACTCTCATAACAAACATAATGTGGTTATCGGAAAAAGTTATGGATCATTTAACCAATCTAAAAAGCTATATTAGAGAAACTTTAATAAGGAGGAGACAACATATATTAACCATCTTTTTTGACCTCAAAAAGGCTTGAGACAATATCGAACTAGAAAGTAAATTACCTTTCTAACTTTTTATCCAATAAAACTTTTAGAGTACGAATGGGATCCACTTTGTCAGACAAAGTATACCACAAGGCGGTATCCTATCAACAACCTTGTTTAATATAAAATAAATGACATAGCTAAGGAAATCTCCCCCTGTATAAGTGGATGCTTATATGTCGATGACCTCACCATAAGCTATCGATCCACATACATCCACTTGATAGAAAAAAAGCTACAGCACTGCATAAGTAGGATTAAACCCTGGGCAACCAAAAACGGTTTTAAAATTTCAAAAACCAAAACGAAATGCATTCATTTTTTGTAACTAGCGCAAGCTATATGACGACTGCAACCTACAACTTGAACGGTAAAACATTCCACTTGTAAATCAATATAAATTTCTAGGAGTAGTTTTCAATAAAAAAATTGAATTTTATTCCATGCATAAACTACATTAAAGAGAAATGCTATAAAGCACTACAATTATTACGAGTCGTAGCCCACAAAGATTGGGGAGCTGATAAAGACACTCTTATGAAACTCTACAGATCCCTAATCAGATTAAAAATTAGACGATGGATGCTTTATCTATCAATCCACTCGAAAATCCTATTTTAACATCTATCATATCAGTGTAAGACTAGCTCTGGAAGCATACAAAACAACCCCCGCATAACGACTATATGCCGAAGCTTTTGAACTCCCTCCAAGACTCAGAACCAACAGCCTAGGTCTTAATTACTACACTAAAATAAGAGCAAATCCCAACGACCCTGCATACAACAATACCTTTGACCCCAAATACAAGACCTCTTTTGGACTAAGAAAACGCAATCAAATGTTTCGGTCTCAGAATGATTGCTATCGTCAACGATTCAACTTTTCTACAACCAAAGTTTGTCAACTCACTACTCAAAAACCCACCTTGGAAAATCATAACGCCCAAGATAGATTTAGGTTTAAGTAGATATGAAAGAAAAAACTCATCCAATAATATTTCAAGATTATCTTGACCAAATCAAAGAAAAATACCCAAACCACATGCACATTCATACAAACGGATCCAAACAAAATGACGCAACAGCCAGTGCAGCGGTACTTAATGAATCGACCAAAAAACAAAAACTTCCATTTTCAGCGCAGAAATACATGCACTCAGTCTAGTCTCCAACAACAAACATCCCAAATATATAATCTTTTCAGACTCTCAATCTGCTCTAATTGCAATTAAAAATGCAAAGATAGACAATCCTCTAATTGCAATTAAACAGCCAAAAAGAAATTAGTTTCTGCTGGATATAAAGCCACACCGGAAATATCAAAGGGAATGAATTAGTCGATTCAACAGCAAAAACTGCATGAAACATCCCAACTGATCTAAACCCCCTCTCCGCATCATACTTTAACTATAAAAAAAATAAAAACATCAACTACGGCAATCCCCCAACCATAAGTATTTGGCATAAAATGACAAAGGGTTGACATGCCGTAAAACCCATATTAATAATGAAGATTCAAGCTGTTTATGAGTTATCATTTGATCTTCTGAAGATAAATGCCCAAAATAGAATTCAAAATTTTTTTTTTTTAATATTGAGGTTATTCAAGGTTTTAATTTTAATTTTTTTTTTTATGCCGGTTTCTAAGTTTTTTTTGTTTTTTTTTGTTTTGTTGAATGTTTTGACATAACTTTTTTTATTTTATTTTCTCTTCAGATTTGGTTGTAGGTCAAGTGAAAGATTTACGAAACAAAGATGAGGTGAAAAAGATCATCAGATCGACAGTGATGAGCAAACAATTTGGCTCTGAAGATTTTGTTGCTGAATTGATTACAGATGCCTGCAGTAAGTAAAAGTTGATAACATTTAACTGACAAATAAACTTGGTTTGTAAAATTAAAAAGAAGAAAAATAACTAAAAAAAACGTAAATTTGTATGAATCAGCACGCTATGACTTGGTTTCCCCAATTCTTTCTCAAATCCAGTATATACAGGAGGGAGTACATAAAGGTTTCCAACATCCATAAAGAAAGTGGTGCTATGAAACCGACTGGATTCGAACTTGGCACACTAGTGTTGTCAGTGTCCACTTCGCCGTTGCCACCTCCCAATCAATTAGTAATTTATTTAAAATTGTTCATTAAAAATGTAATGAATAAATTATATTTTCAAAATCCGATTGTAAAAATGGAAACTAAGTTAAGACTCTGGGCAACACATTCCAAGTCTTTATGTAAATATAGCTAATACTGACGACCATTGGCTTTCTTGAATTTGTGTGGAAATTTTGTTCACGGTTCGGTACAGTCTGCACCCTTCTAGTGGTGGTCTGGATGGTGTTATTCCTCCTCAGTCTTTCTATCTTCCTTGACCCCTCATGGGCATTTTATGTGGTGTCGGGTGGGCATCAGATTATGGTATTTCTGACATGTTCAAATCCCTTGAATTCATATAATACTCTTTCTATACTGTTTTTTTTTTCTATTTCAACTTCGCTAGTTATATGGGTTGGTTTCCACACTCAAGGAGTTTCCTTAATCTGTTTTGATCAGTGTTATGCATTGTATGGTCTCACTCTATTATTATTTTTGTTTTATGCCGATATAAAGATTTGTACAAGATTTTATTTTATTTTCTTTCCCCCAGCTGGAATTCTTACTCAAAAGAATGTCTTCAATGTTGATAATGTCAGAGTTTGCAAAATTTTGGTGAGTTCTTTATTATTTAACAAATATACACCCTCCATCAAAAATGACGGTGAGGAGGGAAGGTACTGTGTTTAAATAGTGTTTGCAGTTGGTGAAGTTAAAAAAAGAATAAAGATTGGAACAAAGTATACATTGGTATATAAAAAAGAAGTCTCATTGTGGAAATTCTTTCCAAATTCATATTAGACACTTATTCACTCCCACAAACACTTGAAATGGTTTCGTCCGGCATTTTTGTTTGGTCTTCATAGAGTGGAAGATTTTTTTCTATTGAAAAATAAAAAAAAAAATTTTTTTTTTTCCTTCAGATTTAATGTTTGTTAAATTTGACAATTCGTGTCTGTCTTTGTTCTTCGTACTATCTTATTGCAATGATGACCCATGTTAAATCATCTTTTTTATAATTAATCTTTTAAATTTTCGTTTTAATCCCCAAAAAACAAAATAACTCTGATAATTACATCCGCATTCTGAGTGAAGTAGTGAAACCTGTAATTTCAATGATAGCTTTGTTTTTCTGTTTGAAACCAACCTAATCTCTCTTTCTTTTTTCTTTTCTCTCAAGGGTTCGGGTCTGTTGAATTCCACTGTACTTCAAGGAATGGTATTTAAACGTTCAGTTGAAGGTTCCGTTGGCAAATCGGATAAGAGCAACATTGCTATTTTCTCTTGCCCCTTGGACTCTCTGCAAACAGAAACTAAGGTAAGTCTTACACAGACGCATATTATTATTATAGTGTATATACTAGTGGTATTAATGACCTTTTTATACTTTCTATTCTGCTTTTCACCTAAACAAAAAAATAGGTCACAAGTGTTTTTTCAGTTGAAACTAACCAGTATCTGTTTGAAAAACATGAGCTAATTAAAAAAAGATGGCCTTAAAAGGTCATTCATTACATGTGTAGTATAGGATTAGGTTCTTTCACATTTAGATTTTTTTCTTTTCTTTTTCATTTATGTTGTTCATATTCTGATACTATGGAATGAAGAATGTTAGGAAATAATTCATAATAGGAAAAATTATGAGGAAGTAAGATAAGTGGACAACAATGGAGAGGCTAACGAATCTATTGGGCTCCCTAAACGGAATAACAGCCTGGCCGTTGGTGGTCAGATTGCGATGGGCTGAGAAGAGACGGATGTAGTTAGTTGGGATGACCAGCTGAGAGTGACTGAAAAAGGAACCGGACATCTAGTATTTCCTGTTGGTGGTTGATATATTGAGATGGAGCAGACGTCAGAGAGTTTGACTTAGAGGAAATTCGGGTATACCCAGGGAGTAAGGCGGTCAGTTGTTCAAGGAGATGTGGTAGGTCAGGTCGAGCTGACGAGGTAGATGACATCAAGTGAACATTGACTTTCATTGACAGGCAAATGATCTCAGTTAGATCTAATGAATTTGAAAGACTGGAACTTAACTCAAGTGTGGATGCTAGCGGTGGGGTTCCAACAACACACACACATTAACCCCTGTTACCAACAGGTCAGAAATACAAGGTATATATCTGTTTTTATTGTGACTCTGCTTTTGCTTTGAACACAACTTGTAAATCAGTACACACATCCTCGGCAATCACAAATATGAGACACACCACTGCCGGAAAAATAAGATGGAGACTAAGAGAAAACCACGCCACAAACGTGGGGGGGGGGGGGTCATGGTTCTACAATATATTTTATACCATGAATGTGATGTCTGTTATCAATTGCATCACCAGACAAAGAAACAGCCCAAAATCAAATGATTTTTCTCTCATAAAATCTCATGCGGTATCCAATGGTGGTATTATGTTTCATCACGATGATATCGTGTGTGATATGATAGAGTTACGCTTACCAGATCCAAATCGATATCGAGTAGCCTATTTTATGCAATTTAGTTTTCCTCTCAAGGTTAAAATAAGAACGCTGAAGAAAAAAAGATTTTATCTGGGGTAGGTAATTCTGAATAGAATCTTCTATTTACAGAAATTCTATATTCATCAAACTAGTCTATTAAAATGAATTTCTTGCCCAGAGTTTCAGAAATTCATAAGGATTCCCTTTGCAAGTGAATATATCAATGTCAGTTTAATATTGGTGTTCAAACCACAAGCTCCCATTTTAAAATAAAAATCAACAGATTTCCAAAACTGTTGATAACATTTGTCTATAGTGTACTTTAATAGATATTAATTATATTGATGTAATTGAAAAACTTGATTCATAATTGCTTTTGTAAATATTTTTATCTATATTTTATTTTATTTTTGCAGGGAACAGTTTTGATAAAAACTGCAGAAGAGTTGATGAATTTTAGCAAAGGGGAAGAAGATCAAATGGAAAAGGTGAGTTAACGTATGTTAAGCAGGGACCAAATTACTCGTACAAAACTTGCGTGAAAGGAGGTAGTGATAACTAACTCCGCTTTGCATAGGTCGTACAAGAATTAAACTGTGTTTATAAAATTGGTCCAGAAAGATAAAAAATGCCAAATTAATATTCACAATAGAAGACCAATAGCTTTCTAGTATGCAATCAATGTCATTAGATTAACTAATTTGCATATTACTTTGCAAAAGGACATCTCATTAATTAACTATGTGTTCGTGTTTTCTAATTTGATTGTTTTCATTTTACCATGACACATAGTTATCTAGCTTGGATAATGGCTTAATATTTTGGGTGAAAGAGTTTTTCTAGTCAATTTACTTCTGAGGGTTGCGTTTCTTGGCTTCCTCAATTTTCCCCAGGCAATGCTGGGACACGGGTCTGGCTTCCTTTTTTTTTTTTCTTTTTTTTTTTTGTTACTATCATCTAAAATTCTTGTTTCGTGGTATTGGGACCTTTTTTAAAAAAAATCGATTTTAATGAATAAAGGAACCTTTCTCGTGGGTCTTTTAAAACCAAAAGATCTGCATAAAATCTACTTTTTTTTTTTTCATGAAATTGGAGGGCTTTAGTACTTATGTCTGTTGTTCTCCATTCGTATGTCATATTAAATACAGTCTTGCATGCTTTGTATCCCCCATTTTACGTTTGTCTTTGACTAACAGTTCATCTTTAAATAAATGTACATGTATATAAATCCGACATTTGCTTCATTTTTTTTTTTTTTTTGCAAACACCCACGCGTGTGTGATCCGCGATAACACAACACAACATTGGTGACCTCATGTAGGGAAAGATATGCCCAAACAAGTGTGTCACTAAAAATGTAAAATATAAATTTAAAAAATGGAAGATCTTTCTTTTTTAAAAAAAAACTTTTTATTTTTTTCTTTTTCAGCACATCCAATCCCTTGCCGAGGCAGGCGTCAATGTTGTTGTGTCTGGCGGCAAAGTTGGTGAATTGGCTCTTCACTACTGCAACAAATACAACCTGTTAATCGTCCGTATAATGTCTAAGTTTGATCTCAGAAGATTAGCACGCTCTGTATCTGCCACTGTCTTACCAAAGATCGTAAGTATCTTCCGTCTTTCCTGTTTCATTCGATGGACGAGCAGCAGCTTGTTTATGAACGCTAGCCGGGTGGGTGAGGATTGGCTTACTCAGACTATTAAAAAAAATGTTTTTTTATTATTTAAAAAAGGTTAAACAGGAAAATTGTCTCAAACAAAAATGATCAATATTTGCAGCATTATGAAGTGGTGGTCATCTTTTCTCTTTTCCTCCATATTCTCATACTGGCCTGTATGTCATCACACTCACTACTAAATTAAGAGCAATTGTTTTTACTTGTTTATATTACCAGCTGCTGTGAGAATTCTGTTTTAATTAGGAATAGTAATGCTTTACACTAAGTGGAAACTATTGCTTCCCCTACTAAATAGCTCTATCCATGAACGGGGAGAACATCTGATATTTGAATGAAATAAGATGTTGGTTACATTTTATTTGAAATTTTGTTAATTCTATTTCCATGTAAATCGTTTTCTTTTTCTGTCCCACTTAATGTTTTCTTATTTCTTTTCTTCTTTCCAGTGTGTCCCCACAACTGAAGAAATGGGCTACTGCGATCATGTTTATGTTGATGAAATTGGGGAAACTTCAGTTGTTATATTTAAACAAGGTTGGTTTATTTATCACAGTTGCAACATTTTTGTTTGTCATTTTTTTTTTTTTTTTTTTTCACTGGGAGTTTTTCCAGGAATTATCCGTGGTTACTTACTCGTACTAACAAGTAGTGTCTTTAATGTCTGAGTAACAAATTCCTACATTTCTAGCAACAGTTATTTACCATGCATTTCTCTATGGTAAAAACTGTTGGTTTTCTCTGAAATTTGAGTGGCAATAAACCTCCTGAATTTCAGTACTCTACATGAGCCCTTCCGGTTGAGGTCTGGATGGTGTGCTCATGTTAGCTAAATTATTTTAAAGGGCCATTTTTCAAAGGAGAAAGTGTATATATTGTCTGCAGATTTTTTTTGTAGGTTCAGTGAAAATGAGTCGGCTTTTTCTTTCTCTATTGTCTGAGTATGTGAGAAGAGCGGAGAAGGTAAGATCGAATGAGACGAAGTAGGAAGAAATTTTTCTGGCCTTTATGAAAACAATCGCATTCATTTTACCAAATTGTCTGGCAGAGGGCATATGGGATCCTGACTCAGAATGCATGTTGCCTGCTAATAGTCAAAATATTAAAAATCATCATAGTGTTCAATAACAATTCATACTTTTGGTCACATACAAAATCTCCATTATAATCTAATATTAAAATGTTTGCAGCTGCGAACGATATTTGTTCACAAGATTATTAAGAAAAGATAACAATTGTTTCAGTTTCTGAGATTTATTCGTCAAACTTTTGTCGGATTGTCTTCATGGTTTGTTATACCTATTTCACTCGATGAGCACACGTTTGGATTTGATAACAACTTAGAGATAGCCACAGGGATTTGTTACTGCCTCTCGACTTACGCTCCCAAAGGCTCTGGTGATCCTGGCCTTTTAGTTTATCCTTCGTGTTGCAGCTGGATCTGTTGGTTTCTTATTTCACAGTTTGTGGGGTTGCGCTCAGGCGAGCTGGTAGACCAGATATCAGGTCAAGTGTCGTCAACAAAGTTCTGACACTCTGGCTTGAGTCTTCCAGCTGGTATGACAAGGCACTGACTATTGCTTCCACACATCTTGTAGATCCAGGGTTTCACTACCGCACGTGGATGTAGGCATCAGTGTTCAGCCAGAATTCCTCCGGGAATAAATGTGCGTTTTTCTCTCTGGTGTTGCCTCGTAATCGAATTCTGAATCTTTCCTTTCTGACCTTTTCTATCATCTTTCTTGCTGACGCTGAAGAAATTTGAAATTTCATTATTTGTTCCTTCGGTGTCTCTTCCGCAGATATGGTGGTTCAAAATTGTCCATAACCAATTATTCTGAAGAAAAGAAATATCTCTGTATATTTATAAAGTGGCGCCATTTATCGCTCTAACAGTGAAATTAAAACTCTAATTTTAAGTTCACATAATAGAGGAACATTATCTTTCTATCATGTGTATGTGATAGAAATCTTACGGTTAACTAATTTTCAATTTGTATTGCAAAAGGACATCTCAATAATTAACTGTTTTTCTTTTTAATTTCAATTGTTTTAATATAAGTTCTATTTATAAATATTTTTTTATATCGTGGATAAAGACTTAGTGTTAGTTTTTGTTTTTCTTGATAATTTTACTTCTGGGTGGGACCTGATTTTCAACAAGTTCCAATCCAGTTATAAAGTTAGTGAACCTCCCCAATAACTTGTTTAATTAACTATGTTTCTATTGTTACTTTTAGAAAGCTAAATTTTTGAATAAAAATTAAAATATAGGGTTCAGGGGTGGGATCAGTTTTTTGGTTTCATTTTTCCCAGGTTCCGAGAGTATTATACAGAATTTTGTGTGGGATGACTGTTCTATCTAATAACCTAAATGATATTGTTCATTTAAATAAAACTTTCTTTCAGAGCATGAAGATTTCATAAAACTAATTTCTCTTAAGCCACAAAAAACAATCTTTACATGAAAAAGTTAATGAAAAAGAGGATCAAAATTTAAAAGAATTTCTTTTCTGATGAAATTTTTATTTGTTCAGTTTTTATTTTTATTTTTAATATTTTTTGAACAGAAATGATGAATATTTGAGTTGGATTCCCCAGCAGAATCTTTTTTGATCGACATTAAACTTGCTGATCTGTTCTCATACAAATATAGAAAGATTGCAATTTTTCTTTAAATTTTTGTAATTTGTTCAATTATTCAGCTGATTTTAAAAATGTTTGTCTGAATAATTTGAGTCTAAGATTTCTGTGTGTACATTTTATGGATTGGTCCAGTTTGAAATGTCGCTTCCTATGATCGACTCTGTAATAGTTTGCACACTTATGAATTTGTAACAATCAAATCAAATAGTCACTTCTTTAAAACTAAAATATTACGTAAATTAAATATCGACCACTTTTAGATTTCAACATTACCATATATATATAGTTTTTAAGCTAAATTGAATGAATATATGTCGGGTATGTTTCTATGGTGAAACCAAGAAACTGATCCCACCCCTGAACCCTATATTATAATTTTTATTAAATGTTACTTTCTAAAAGTAACAAAAGAAACATAGTTAATTAAGGAAGTTATGGGGGGGGGGGGTAGACTCACTAACTTTGTTACTTGAAATCTGCACTGGAGGAACAAATAATGAAATTTCAAACTTCTTCAGCGTCAGCAAGAAGGATGGTAGAAAAGGTTGGAAAGGAATCGAAAGATTCACTCCTTAACTAATTAACCGATCATTATGAATTTAGGAACACGTCTGCTAAGCGTACGGGTGGGTAATGTGGGCTATATCTGGGATTTTATTTTATTTTTTTACAGTAATTTACATCGAGATGAACTGCATCTTCCCATTTCAACCTGTGTAAGGTAGTGGCGATCTCAAAAGTATCATCCGCTAACTTTGACACCAAACTCCCTAGAATCAGGAACTAAAGACTTGCTGCCACTTGCTTCCTTCCATGGCGCAACTTCTTGGACACGTAACTTGACCTAATTTCAAAGTTCAAAGCCGTAATCATATTTTATCAATTTTGAAATATTAATACTCATGACTAAAAAACACATTTTTCATTTAAAAGTTAGTTAAAATTATCTGTTTTTAACAGTAACCTGATTGTTTTAACATAAAATGAAAATTTGTTCAAAAGTAACTAATTTTTTCTTTCCACCATTTCTCTTTTCTCCTTGCTATTTATTTGCTTGATTTGTTTGCCATTTTCGTTATTAATCCTCTTTTTTTCCACATTTTAAACTTGGAAAGAAAAATACATTTTCAAAGAATAAAATAATATCAAATTTTTGGAGTATGCTTTCTTGCAAAAATGTTTATTTATCAACTGTTGGTTTGTTAGAAAAGCACGCTGGTAAATGAAATTGTGTTGAATCCTTGAAAAATAAATACTCAGAATAATTCAGTCTTTCAAAATTATGCTTAAAGATTAAAGTATTTTTAATTTGAGAATATTTAATTGAACAGAAATGATGAATATTTGAGTTGGATTCCCCAACAGAATTTTTATTGATTGACATTCAACTTACTGATCTGTTCTCATACAAATTCACGAAAAGCTTCATAATTCAACTGATTTTAAGTTTTTGATCAACTACTCTTAGTTTAATGTCTAAAAAGTTTGATCAACAGTTTGAATTTAACTTCCTGTCATTGACTTTTCAATAATTTCAACTCGTATGAATTTTTTATTTTGGCTTCTGCAAGACTAAAATATTGGATTCAATGTTTATCTTTGTACGCTTTAAACGTGTGTATGTATGTATATATATATATATATATATATATATATATATATAAATAAAAAATTCAAATTATATATATATATATAAATAAAAAATTCAAATTATATATATATATATAAATAAAAAAATTCAAATTATATATATATATATATATAAATAAAAAAATTCAAATTATATATATATATAAATTAAAAAATTCAAATTATATATATATATATATAAATTAAAAAATTCAAATTATATATATATATATATAAATTAAAAAATTCAAATTATATATATATATATAAATAAAAAAATTCAAATTATATATATATATATATAAATAAAAAAATTCAAATTATATATATATATATATATATATATATATAAATAAAAAAATTCAAATTATTTATATATGACCCGTTTTAAGTCTCCAAGCATAGTTTTGGGACAATTGAAGTCAAAAATCACTGATCAGTCACACAATGATCTACAAAGCTATTCTTGTGATATGTGAGGCAAAACTAAATTGTCTTTCAGAAAATCATAGGTTTATATGGTTAATATACCTGTTTTCAACCGGAAAAAAACGATATAACTGAAAAAAAGGCCTAAAATGGAGATATTTTAGTGACAATTTTTGTTACCTCACCACAAAGAAGAGCCAAAAATCACTTTTAGACATGAAACTAAGGGAAGTAAATAATCATTTTCGTTCAACAATAGTATAAAATTGCATTTGTGCAAAAAAAAACGCTGCTCATAGAACTCTCTTCGAATTTTACCCATTCTCCTCAATTACAGGCTGTGACAATTTTTTCCCGATTTTGGTCAAAAAATGCGTCTTTTTGGCAAAGATCCCTCTAAAATGATGACAAACGAAGCAAACACTGTCCCTATGGTCATTTCTCAGTAACCTTGATCAGTTAGCTTTCATTTAAGCTTTAGAACAGCAGCAACCGGCTAGCGGTTCCCAAAATATTGCACGTTTTGTTTGACCGGGTGAAAAGTGAAGCCGAAAATAATTTTTTCTGTAAAAAAAAAAACCTGCCTTCAATTTTCGAAAAATCAAAAATCCCTTCTATACAACTTGTCACAAATATCAATCTGAACAACTTGTATATCAGGAATTTTTGATTTTGGCCAAATTGAAGACGTACATTTTTTTTTACAGTAATATTTTTTTTCTCCAAATTTGTCCCCCAGCAGTATTTTTCACAGTTGATACCAAATTATGTGCTAACAAAGTGGTCATATCACTTCTGATAGGTTTCCACAACTATTCCCTCCAACAGGGTTGAAAACTAAGTGACTCACCCTTCATTTTTGCTTTGAGGGTTTCCCTTGTGAAGGATTTATATGTCATGGTAGGCAGTATAGGTTGGATGTATAGAAGTAACACTTCACAGCTCCATCGTATTGTTTGAAGTCAAGATTCCTCGTGAAATTTTGGTTTAGAAAAATGGTATAACACTTATACATTATCTGTTTTGAAAATTGACCTAAAATGGCAATTGTGTCCCAAAACTATGCTTGGAGTCTTGAAACGTGTCATATATATATATATATATATAAATAAAAAATTCAAATTATTTATATATATATATATATAAATTAAAAAAATTCAAATTATTTATATATATATATAAATTTAAAAAATTCAAATTATTTATATATATATATATATATATATATATATATATATATAAATAAAAAAATTCAAATTATTTATATATATATATATATATATATATAAATAAAAAATTTAAATTATTTATATATATATATATTTATATATATAAATAAAAATTCAAATTATTTATATATTTATATATATAAATAAAAATTCAAATTATTTATATATTTATATATATAAATAAAAATTCAAATTATTTATATATATAAATAAAAATTCAAATTATTTATATATATTTATATATATAAATAAAAATTCAAATTATTTATATATATTTATATATATAAATAAAAATTCAAATTATTTATATTTATATATATAAATAAAAATTCAAATTATTTATATATATATATATATATATAAATAAAAATTCAAATTATTTATATATATATATAAATAAAAATTCAAATTATTTATATATATATATATATAAATAAAAATTCAAATTATTTATATATATATATATATATATAAATAAAAATTCAAATTATATATATATATATATATATATATATAAAAATTCAAATTATGTTTTTATATATATATGGAAATTATCAACATCTTCATCCTCCTGGGCGGAGGGTTCTTCTGCAGTATAGGTACTGTTTAGGACCCAGAGGCTTCGGCGTTGTCCGGGAAAAAATTTTGCTAGAGGAGGAGGGAGAGCCCCGGGCAACGCCGGGTACCCCTGCTAGTATATATATATATATCAAAATTATTTTTATATATATATACTAGCAAATATGTTCCCTCTGGTCGCGTATTTTTTCTAGTTTTAAGTTACATATTACATACATTACATTTTAAACTAAGTAAAAGGTAACCGCGGGGAAAGTGTTTAGAGAACAAAATCTTTAAATTTTCTTCTTTAGGAAAAAAAGTTGTTAACTGAAGTTATTTTATTTTTTTCAGAAGACGACGTAACAAAATTTATATTAGCCGTTATTTAATTGTTCAGTAAAATGTTTTTTTTTTTTTTGTTTTTTTACAAAATAAAATAGAAAATCAACCCATCCTTTATTTTAATAAATAAATCACAGAATAATAAAATTGAATAAATTTGTGCTTTAAAACATTATTTCTAATAAGATTTGCAGCAAAATGTTTGTTCACATTACATTTAAATTTCTGCATATCAGTACAGTCGGGAAAACTGGGAGAGAATTCCAAAGTGATCCGAGAAAAGAAGCTATTAGTGTAGAAGGTTTTCTGGGGACCTGTGCGGTGAAGGGGTGGAATTTTGCTGCTAATCTGGTTGATCTATATTAGATACATAGATATCAGTGTTCAATCAAGATTCTCCTTTACCTCTCAAATGTTGAGTTAAAAAAGCAGTGAATAACACTAATTTTCCTCGCCCCCAATTGATCACAACTCTGTTAAAATTTATTTTTCTTGTTTTTTTTTTTGTTTTGTTTTTTTTCTTGCTTTGACCAGATTCCAGGACAAAAATTAATCTGGTCTGGTGGGGTATCCAGCTTAGTACTGTTACTTATAACATTAAGAGAGAGTGTACCATTCCTCGTATATGACAGTACATAGCCATTCCGAAGGGATCTTATTTGGGCTTTAAATACTATGTTATTTTGAGTAGTTGGTCAGGGTTTACTTGTATGGTGAAGTATCCTCGTGTCAGGTTATCCTGACAAGCCTACTGTGCAGAGACTGAGGGCACTCGAGGGTGGTGTCTAGTGGACATTCAAAACCGCTCCCATTTTTTTTTTTTTTTTTCATTTGTTGGGAACGGGGCATTCTTCCAAATGCCATATGATCACCCGCTATTTACAGACTCCAACCGAGAGCTCTTTTCAGGATTCTGGCTGTTCCCTTGAGTGCAGTTGTTTGGATTTCTCTTGCACTTGGTTCACCTGGTATACTTGCTAAATACTTTTTTAGATTTGCAGATTAGACTACAGATATAACTTAGCACTGGAGGTCGTGCTGTTATAGCCTCCTCATAAAACTGTTGATCTTGTTTTTGGTTGTGTGATTTAAGATGATTTACGAGTTCAGCTTTTGACAAAAGAAATCTATCACATACAGTGCACTTCAGTTCCTGTTGTATCTTCTCTAACACTATACTTTCATCCTGCGTTCTTAAAATACGCTCTAAGACAGCATAATCTACACGTCGCTCTCTAAAATCCTTACATCTTTCCTTGATGTTTTTCCTCCAGAGTGGTCGGTCTTCGGATTGTGCTTCTCGGTTATTTACATCCATCTAAAGTGGTTTCAAGTTGTTTTTCAGGACATCCTTAAATCAGGAAAAAGGTTTATGTTGGGTGGAGATGGAAAACTCCCATCCATCTGCTCATCAGATTGCAGATAAAGGAACAATCTTTAGATATAACGGTTAGCTGCAAATATCCAGTAAGCAGTGCCGGACAAAATCACTGGTTGCTTTTTGACATAGTACCCAAAAGCCCCCTTGCCAGGGACATGGCGAAGACTTTGTGTCTAAATCCATGAGCTCTAAACAGATTTTACTTTAAATAAAATAAAAACGTAGCAATTGTTATGAGTGGCCAATATTGCTTCTCAAAAATGAATAGGTTGTAGCGTCTTTTTGTTGATCATTGGGTTTCTTTGTTAGAAAACCTCAAAATATTTCACTCATTTTAACGATTTTAAATGTTTAGAATTTTTTAATATTTAATTGAACAGAAATGATGAATATTTGAGTTGGATTCCCCAACAGAATTTTTATTGATTGACATTCAACTTACTGATCTGTTCTCGTACAAATTAAATTTTCATTCTTAGTATTCAATAATTGAGTCTCGTCTATCATAAAAAAAAATTTTTAATTGCACTTTTGTTGTATCTATAACTGTTAAAAGAGAAAAAGTAAATTGGTAGGACGTCACATGATACAACTTTTTTGAGAGACTCCATTCTGTTGTTGACATTGGTCTTTTTAGAATCTGGTACTTACAGCAGGGACCCTGTGATTGTTGCCAACGTCCGTAAGTGAAAGTGATGCGATAGAACCCGACTGAATTCAAGATGCTAAGGGTTGTTGAGTTTTTATAGGTGTTAATTATTTGCATGCATGGACACTGGCCCGTTTTAATAGATGATACAATGACAGTATGGCAAACGAAAAAAACTCAGAATTGGAAGAGCGTTGGGGTTAGTGTTGTTTTTGTGTTGTCTGACAACTTTCTCCCCCTCTTATTTTATATAACATATTTTTCTAATTTAACTTGTTTTATTGTAAAATAACAAAAGTCCTTACATAAAAACTGATTTTTTATTTTATTTATTCATAAACTAATATTTCTTTTTATTAGATAAAGAAGAAACTACGATTTCTACCATTGTGATTCGTGGTTCTTCAGAGAATATAATGGATGATATGGAACGCGCTATTGATGATGGTGTCAACTCTTTCAAGGCCATGACAAAGGTTCGTTTGTTTGTTTAAGGCACCAGAAATGGAGTGGAATTACTGGTGAGTTGAGAGAGGATAATCAGTTTGTGTGTAAGACAATGGAGATGAATAAGAACTCTGGTCTGAAGGAAATATATTTGGATGGTGAAGCTGTTGAGGGTGTCTAAGTTTTGTTACCTTGGTGATACCATTGAGGCAGGTGCTAGTGTGATTGCAAGAGTTAGGAGTGGATGGAGGAAGTTGAGGGAACTCCTGACATTATTAACCATTAATGTCGATCAAGGGAAGAATATCAGGCATGTGTATACAGTGTGATGCATGGAAGTGAAATCTGGCCAGTGAGGATTGAAGACAAGCTTAGAAATCTGGTCAGTATTGGAGATGTTTGCAGAAAAAGAGACTTTGATGTAGGTTCACTCATAAGTATTTATTGGAAGGAGAGGAGTCTCCAATGTGCATAGTGTGTCAAGAAGCTTACAGTCAAAACACATATTAATAGACTGTCAAGATCTGCAGCAAACCCGTAACAAGTATTACGACTCCCCAAATTTAAAACACTTGTTTGGAAATATAAATGTGACTAAAATTTTAGACTTCATCAAGGAAGTTGGACTATACCAAAGAATTTGGTTGCAAGTTCATTATTTCACTTTTCATTGTCTCTGAAGACAATGTGAAAAAATTTGAATTGCATTGACAACTTTATTCGGCATTTCATAACCACCCATAGTTGGTTGCTATGCCGTAAAACAAACCAAACTACCACTCCAGGCCAGAGTGGACCTGGGAGCAATGGCAACTAAGGGGCAACTCCACATTCCCCACAGCTCCCAAGTGGGGGCCTCACCACTGGATGCCTTTTACGGTCATACCCACAACCTTGGCTTTTTTGCTAAGATCAACGTGTAGTATCTATTCTCAGCAGCCCAGTGACACCGTACGTTTTAGTGTCAATAAAACTATTTGTATATAAGAAAATGCAAATTACAAATGTATATTACAGAATATTACTTTATTACAAACTGTTAAAAAATATATATATATGCAAATTAGCAATACCTAAAGCAGTTTATGAGTGTTTGCAGATTACTATATATACAGTATTTCAAGCTGTTATGTTGTATCATTGAATTAAATAAGCATAATCTGTTTGGATGTTAATATAGTTAGAATAGGTGGGGGAAAACTTTCGCATTTACTCATTTTAAAAATGTCAACAAAAAATAAGTTTTGATATATTCGGAATTCTAAACATCTTTATTTAAAGCGATTCCTCTGATTTTTTAAGAATTTCATTTTATGTTGTATGCAAAAATACATTTTTTTTCTCCTTTCTCAATTCAGGATAGTCGTTTGGTTGCTGGTGCCGGAGCTACAGAAATTGAATTAGCAAAAAGAATTACCACATTTGGAGAAGTTAGTATTTTTTTTTATTATTATTATTATTGGTTATTTAAAAAATTATCCAATATACTATGTATATACATTATTTGTAAAATCTTAATAATCATGAATATTTTTTTACTGATGAATTAAAAAGAAAAATGTAATGAATTAAATTTTTTAAAAAATTTAAATTTTTAAAAACATTTAAATTTTTTGGGTTTTTTTGGGGTTTTTTTAATTTAAAAAAATAAACTCCATACACCTGTGATTTAAATTTCAACATTTCCTGATATATCTAGTGTATTTTATTTCAAAACTGATTTTTTATATTGTTGAATTATTTTTCCAATTATTCATTCGTTGTGATAGTAAATAGATTAGTCGATGTAGCCACTCAAGATATTTTAAATGTTTGCGTATCTGTTCTAGGTTAGAAATCGTACACATGGATGCCGTAAAGATTACTGATAAATATAAGAACTAAATTCAAGTCAAATAAAATTGTTCTTTCATGTGTTCCAACACCTGTGTTCCCCATCGAGAGGTCTATGCAATATGACAACAATTCTCAATCTTTGAGATTTAAAAAAAAACAAGACTTTGAACTATATTAATATCTTTGAGAATTGTGACCATTTTGGTTACAAATCCCAAAATCTCTATTCCGTACTAAATTTCATCTTTGTTTTTCCCTGTTTGTAGAGTGCTCCTGGTTTAGAACAGTATGGTATCAAGAAATTTGCACAGGCCCTTGAAGTTCTTCCACAGGCCATTGCCGAGAATACCGGTGCTAAGGTAAAGACCAAAGTGACTTTATATTTGAAACTGTCAACTCTTTCCGACCTATTTCTGAACGTTTTCATTCGTATTGGTGTTCCGTCATTAACTTTTGTGTGTGTGTACATGCGACTAGGGAATTTCAATGGATTAATCTTTTTTCTTTGTAGAGTCGTGAAGTTTTGTCTAAATTGTATGCCCGTCACCAAAAGGGAGAGCAAAATATTGGTGTCAATATTGAGGTAAGAGAAATGTTGTTTTTTGCTGTTCCTTTGCTGATGGATTTCTTCACATTTGATAAATGAATAAAAAAAATATAACATGGAAAACACAAAAAGCATGTAAATTATAGGTTTTATATTTTAATATTTTGTGCGGTCCTCTGCACTTTATTTAAAAAAAAAATGTTATGTTTTATGATAGGAAAATGAATATGAAACCATTATGAAAAACTGGACATTTTCAACTTTGTGGCATGTTCATTCTTTATGTCTTGACACAAGTCACTCCACGCAAAATCTCATCGAAACGAATAACTTTTTCTTTTCAATCGTACATGTATCCATCTTGTGAATTACCATTCAGAGCAAATAATGTCTTCAGTCAAGTTTCATTTCAAATCAAAATCATTCTTAGTTTGTAAAATAAAAAACACTTATATATCTAAATGAATAAATGCAAAAGTTTTTTTTTCTTTCCATTTATCACGACTATATTACCACCAAAGCTTGTTACTCATTTTAAATCAATAATACTCTTTTTAAATTACTGTGTGTGTGTATATATATATATAACAAAAGACCAAAACGTAAGTATTTGTTTACCTCATTTGCATAACTAATTTTTAAAACAGCTGATAATAAACTAATGTTTGGTGTTATTCAGTTGTAATTTAATTGTCCTATTTTTTTTATATATATGAAATAGTTTTCTCTAACAGTAAGTAAGATGATTTAATAAAAAAAACCAAAAAAAAAACCCGGATAAAGTAGAAAAATTTTTCTTTAATTGAACTAACTTTGCTCGGGAAAAGGTGACTTACTTACTCGCCGGCTCGCTCATTTACTCTCTCACTCTCAAAATTACCAAAATGTTAATGTTTTTATTTATGTAAATAAATGAAAAAAGTTAGTCTTGTGTTTACAAGAAACTTATGAAATGTTCATTATTATTTAAAATTTTGCTTTCAAATAACGCACTTTGCAAAGCGATAGCAGGCTGGTTAAGCCGACTAGTGAGGGTGTGTGTATGTATGTATGTATGTATGTATGTATATATATATATATATATATATATATATATATATATATAAGCAGGAAGTTAAGTTTGGCTTCATAAAAGGAGTTTTAATAGCTTGAAGAAAAGATTGAACAGAAATGAAGAATATTTGAGTTGGATTCCCCAACAGAATTTTTATTGATTGACATTCAACTTACTGATCTGTTCTTTTTTATTTTTTTACAAGTTCACAAGAAAACTTATTTTATTTATTTTATTTTTTTATTGTATCGTTTAGTTATTAAACTGATTAATTGAACAAAATTAACTAAATATTTTAATCCCAATTCATAAAATTACTGAATGTAAGTAATATATAAAACGTTTAAATATTTTAATACATAGGAATTTGCTTTGAATGAATTTTACAGCCAGAAATTACTTTATATTTGCCAGTTTAAATGCTTTCAAATTTCAAAGGATCACAAAGTTTGTTTTTTTTTGTTTGTCAAAATATTAATTGACTGACTGACTTCTTTACGGATAAACTGAAATCCATTCAGAGACGATGTTCGGGGGTTCTTTTTACTTTTTTCCCCCCCAACAAAGTATTTTCGATTACAATGGGTCTTGTAAGTATCACAATGTACTTAAAAATACTAACCAAAGTAAATTTCAGTGTAGACGTGAAACACATTTAAATTGCGATTAATATAGATTTGTCGAAGACTCAGTCAGTTTACAGACTGCAATCAGATATTTCCGGGCAACGCTAGGTTGGGTCAGCTAGGAGTAAATAAAATGTGTAAGTCACATAGACACGAGGAGTGGTTACAGAATTTATTAAAGGAATAATCTAAATACTGATTATTTTTTAAAGAACTTCATTTTATGGTATTTGAATATAAATAAAAAAATTTATAATTTAAGGCTTCCTTGAATTGTAATCTCCAAGGTTTCTGCAAATAAAAAATCGGTGCTTAAGCATATCCGCCCCGACATTAAAAAATTTAAAGAATGTATAAACGTTATTATGTACTTACGTGTTAGCTGAAAATAAGATTGTGCAGAAAAAATTACGCAAATTCATCCAGTAGTTATTTAATTATAAGAAAAAGAAAAAAAAATGATTTAAATGATTTTACGTAGATTTTGACATTTTTGTAAACAAGGGAGATAACAATTTTTTTTTTTTACCAAGTTAAATTTTTTTTTTTACCAATTGCGGAAAAACAGCTTATAAGTACGATATAAGAGAAAAAAAATTAACAAAAGACATAACCAATTTTGGAAAAACAACTTATAAGTACGATATAAGAGAGAAAAAAACGTAGCATTTTATTGACCCACAGGATAAATTTCGGCAATCTGTTTAAAAAGGTTTTCTAATGTTTTTCCCCGAAATTTTTGTCGCCACATGAACTCGGCCAAATATGAGTTTATCATATGCGTATGGGTACCACATTCAGCCTTATTTCGTCTTTTGGCCTCTTGCCACATTCTTTCCACATGATTTGTGGTTGCGCCTGTTGTTGGGTCAACAAAATTATATCGATGGTTGACGCGCAAATGATGGTACCCTTCGCCACCCAGTCTATCATAAGCACGCCAACAATTAGATATAATTGTTGTGCCGGGAAGAATGTATTTTTTTATGATTGGAATTAGTGTTGCAGCATCCCTTGAAGGCACTGTGACTAGAAATCCATTTTGGGTTGACTGTTCATAGCCACCGAACACCCACTGTTGCCGCGTCACTCGACCTACGTGATTTTTCCTGCGTGAAAAAAGACTCTCGTCGATTTTCCGGAAAACCCTAATTTTTTAATTTTGAGTTATGTCATTTTCCGGACAATCAGAAAACCCCAAACCAAGAAATCGTGAAAATATGAGTTATCGTTCTTGACCACTGGAAAATGTAAGATACAAAATGGTGGAAATATCTACCGAGTGAAAAAATCGTTAAAATCGTTTTTTTTAATAATTAAATAACTACTGAATGAATTTGCGTAATTTTTTCTGCACAATCTTATTTTCAGCTAACACGTAAGTACATAATAACGGTTATACATTCTTTACATTTTTTAATGTCGGATATGCTTAAGCACCAAAAAATCTCCACATATCGTGATGATAATGTCATGTAACCTCTACCAAGTCTACTTTTAAAAAGTGGCTTCAATTTAAGACTTAATTTTCTGATGAAACTTATATTAGTTTAGTTTTTGTTTCAATCTTAAATATTTGAACAGAAATGAAGAATATTCGAGTTGGATTCCCCAACAGAATTTTTATTGATTGACATTCAACTTACTGATCTGTTCGTTTTACAAATTCGCAAGATGACCAGTTTTGTTCAGTTTGTTTTAAGTTGGTTTTTCTCATTATTAATAATTCTGTTGATTGTGTTTTTTAAAGCTTTCGTAATCTTTCGATGGGTACATTTCATAGATTTACTTGGAAATTTCATTAACTGCTGTCGACTATGCAATAATTTTCATTCTGATGAAATTGCAAACTTGGTTAAAAATACAAATTAAATATCAATCATTTTAATCTAATCATATACGCTTGTGTAAAATAAATTAAAAAAAAAAAATTCCCTTAAATTAAAACTACTGTATCCAGAAATGTATCTATTTTTTTATTTTTAAAATGATAGTTATGCATGTTTTGTTTTTTCCTTTAAACTGAGCATCGTAACTAAATGAGAAATTCAAAACCCTAATGACTAATATGTATTTGCCATATTCACCATCGCAACTGTTTAACCATAAATGTTATAAGTTTATTTTATAAATCTGTGCTTTTCTTTTTCCTCATTATTTTCCCTGTTGGACTAAATTGAAATCTTTTATTTATTTAGTTGGGTGCTATGGTAATTTTAGTTTCGGTTTCAGGGATTTTTGCTTTTTTTTTTTTTTTTTTTTTTTTTTTTTTTTATACCTCTGGTTCACTTGTTTTGTTTTTTAGTATTTTTTTCTTCTTTCTAAGGACGCCATTAGGTAATGTTTCGTTGAATTAGATCCATTATTTCAATAAGGAGATGGTAAACTTTGTGAACCAATAAAAGTCTATTCAATTATTTAAATTTCACAAATAATTCATGTTTAAATGAGTTATTTGTGAAATTTAAGTGAATAGACTTTGATTGGTTCATAATGAAAGATTTGTGAAGAATAAAACTTTGATTCTTTGTCCTTTATCAGCCTCTCCACTTATTTTGGCATGATTTTATGAGGCAGGATAATACCTAAATAGCAGAAAACGATGGAAGACATTGGGGATAGGTTTGAACTTTGAGAGAAATTAACTGCACTTTTTAATACTTTTTTTTTTTTTTTTTGTGTGTGTGAAAAAGTTTTTTTGTTTTTAATATTATTCTACAATTTACTCAAAATACTTTTTAAAAAATTAATAAAAAAATAATTTTAAATTAGCAATGCTAAAAATAAAAATTGATTATATTGCAAATAAGTGTAAAATATTCTTAAATTTTGAGTTCCTGGATTTTTTTTTATCACCCAAGAACACGTCTAAATTTATCAATTTATTTTTCTTTCTCTTTTATTTAGGGGGAATGTAACTTAATTTTTAAATGTAATAAATTATATTCTGATAAAAACGTACTAAAAGAGTGTTAAAAAGTAGGGATATTTGGGCACAGTAAATTTTAAGAACCCTTCATTTAATATTGCAGCAGACATTTTTTTTTTTTATATATAGTTAGACTGAAAATTATTTGGAGATAAAAATCTTCGGTTAAAAAGAAAGGAGGGTGTCTAAACAGATTTAACATTCTATGGTTTTACTTGGCCGAAAGTAAAAAGCCACTGAAAAATTAATATATTCATCACAAGACTTGTAATGTGAAAAGATTTGAGCTGAAGAAGAGATGAAATAAGTGTAAGCGTTTTTGTTTTTTAAAGGGCCTTGGAATAATTCACTCATTGAAAATAGTGCTTAATCATTTCAAATGCTTTTACTTTGGAAAATATTTTGTTGAACAGAAATGATGAATATTTGAGTTGGATTCCCCAACAGAATTGTTATTGATTGAAATGCAACTTACTGATCTGTTCTGTTTTACAACTTCGCAGAGAATTAATTACATTTTTGTTTCTTGTCAATTTGGCTAATTGTGGGGGTGCTCATTTGTAAAATTAATGGTGTGTTCCACCCATGTGGATACGGAGGCAAATAATCCTAGCAAACTCTTTGGAGTAAAACACAAATGCTTCTTGTTTGCCATGAATATATTTTTATACTACTAAGCTCTACTCTTGTATTGAGCACTGTTGAAGTAAATACTGAAACTAGATTTATCCATCAAACTCTCGATGAACCGTCTTTTGTTTTGATTAACTGTCTTGTAACCATCCTCAGGCCTTTGTCACTGACCCCCCTGCTTGGACCCCCAACCACTCTGATCCTGGCCTTCAGTTTGTGCACCTGCAATACAAAGCACAAACAAAAACTTGTGGGGGGGGGGGGGGGGGGGCAAGTTCTCTTACCGCTTACTTGCAGCTACCTGGTCGCTCTAGAGTTTCACTCACTACTTCTCTTAGGACCCGGATGTGGCCATCGGTGCTCAACCTCAGTCCGTCAGGGAATAAGTAGGATGGCACAACGTCATTTTCACTGGAAAACTGACATTCTGATGTCTCCTCGTAATCGAATCCTGAACTTTTCAATTCTTTTCTACTGTCTTTCTGCCAACACTGAGGAGGTCTAAATTCTCCTTATTTGTTCTTGCAGCACAGATTCCAAGGAGAACTGTCTCTTCTACAAGTGTGGAGGTTCAAAATTGTAGATAATCAAAAAATGAAAATAGTTACTGGTTTTTTTTAAAGACAAAAGTGACAACTAAAAAAAAAATTTTAATGCATAAAATTAGCAAATGAAAACTGCAAACAAATATATTTTCTGCACCCTTTATATAATGCGAAGATATGTGTGTCTGTATTGACAACAGATGCTGTTGGTCTCAAAGCAAAACCCATGCAGACTTGAAATCGGCAAGTTTCTACAGATATTTAATAAAGTGTTGAATTATTTTGTTTATCAATCTTCACTGTCATTTAATGGAACTTTGTTTTTCTTATTTTTTGTTTTTCTTATTTTTTGTTTTTCTTATTGTTTTTCTTATTTTTTGTTCTAACAAATTGTTAGAACAGTAATGGACTATTTAACTCATAAATAAGGGGATTCATACCTTTCCCTATCTTTATTTGCTGTGTCAACGTATTTCCTACCCAAACAATACTGCGTAACTCTGCTAGTGTGGCATAAAGCATCCAAACCAAACAAATCCATTTGTAATTTTATTTTTTACATTTTTTTCCCCCCAGGAAATTGGCACAGTAACAGATGCCGTAGAAAATAATATTTTGGATCTCTGCACAAAGTTGATTTGGATTCTGAAATTTGCATCGTCTGCTGCTTGCACAGTTCTCGGTGTTGACCAGGTAAGCAATTTTTGCATTTGGACGAGGGGGTATCGTTGGATTGTGGAATGAGGCTGAATTTTAATATTCTTTTCCTTTTCTATCTTGTTGAAGATCTTTATTTTTCTAGAAATTCTTTCTTGCGAAATCTAAGTAATTCTCATAAGAAACTTGTATATTTGTCTACGTGCGATCTTAAAATTTTCTTGTGTGTGTAAATGTAATGAATGTACAACACTAAATTTTCTTGTGTGTGTAAATGTAATGAATGTACAACACTAAATTTTCTTGTGTGTGTAAATGTAATGAATGTACAACACTAAATTTTCTTGTGTGTGTAAATGTAATGAATGTACAACACTAAATTTTCTTGTGTGTGTAAATGTAATGAATGTACAACACTAAATTTTCTTGTGTGTGTAAATGTAATGAATGTACAACACTAAATTTTCTTGTGTGTGTAAATGTAATGAATGTACAACACTAAATTTTCTTGTGTGTGTAAATGTAATGAATGTACAACACTAAATTTTCTTGTGTGTGTAAATGTAATGAATGTACAACACTAAATTTTCTTGTGTGTGTAAATGTAATGAATGTACAACACTAAATTTTCTTGTGTGTGTAAATGTAATGAATGTACAACACTAAATTTTCTTGTGTGTGTAAATGTAATGAATGTACAACACTAAATTTTCTTGTGTGTGTAAATGTAATGAATGTACAACACTAAATTTTCTTGTGTGTGTAAATGTAATGAATGTACAACACTAAATTTTCTTGTGTGTGTAAATGTAATGAATGTACAACACTAAATTTCAGTATTTTTTCTGAAACCAAACTAGGTTAATTTTTCTTGTATGTGTATGTATGTGTGTGTATATATGTATGTGTATATATGTATGTGTGTGTATATATGTGTGTGTATATATATATGGTGTGTGTGCATAAAACGTTCATAACATTCGGAGCAGCTGATTCGATTTGAAGTATATAAAAGTGAGAGTTGTTTCATTACTTGATATGGAGGAGCGATAAACTAATATTTGGGTGAAGCTAATTTTCAATACTGTCGGCTGAATAGTTCATTATTTGCGACATACCCCCCCCCCCCCCTTTTCTTCCGATGCTTGGTTCGTTTAAAAAAAATGTAACCTGTCTTTGTCCTGGTGTGTATTATATGTATTTAACATTGGAATCTATTTTCAACTGTATATAATGTATCCCTTCTTTTTTTCTTTCTCTTCTTCTTCCCCTCCGTTGATACTCGTGTTTGCATAGGTAATGCAATTAAATAAAAGGTTAAATTAGTCCACAGGCTGAAAAATGAAACTCTTACAGGATTCAAACCTGTGCATTAGGATTAGGTGGTCTCTCTTTCTGAAGCACATGTTCAAATCCTGTATACGTCTTCATTTTTCACTTTGTAGTTTTCTTTGTTTATCCTCAGATTGGTTGATCCATGAAACTGCAGTAAACTGTCATAAGCCATATTTTATTTATTTTTATAAAGCTCTATCTGAAAGGATATTAATCCCTTTGTGTGCTAAGTTTTCAAGTTTTGATTTGTTTACTGGTCAAACTAAGATGTTATTAATTTGACAAACATCCATTGTTTCGGAATTTATTCTTTTGGAGTAACATCATTTTTATTATTTATATTTTTTATGTTGATGGTGTTTCTTTTAATTTCTTTCAGATCATCATGGCTAAACCTGCCGGTGGACCAAAGGCCCGTGAAAACAACGATTGGGATGAAGATTAAACCCATCGTAACACGTTACCCCCGCATACCATCTCATCCATACATAAACTTCAAGCTGCAGTAAATCTTCTTTGTTTAATATATGCTTTTGTCGTGTTTTTTTTTCTATTTTTTTATCTTTCCCCTCTCTCTTTCTTGTCCTCTGTCTGGCCACTTCTGAACTGCTGCAGCTGTTGTCGTCCTCGTCCGGAGGACATTCTTCACTCTTATTTCTCTTATGTTAATTCAAACTAAATAAGTGCTTCTTGGAAAAATAAATATTTAAAACATATGTCATTTTGTTGGGGTTTTTTTTGTTATGAAAGCCAGATAAGGTACAGGGCCACAAAGTAAGATGAAATCATTTCCCTCGAGGGGCCACTGGTCCGGTACAAAAATAGCCGAGAATGGACCAATCGGCAATAAACCGATGCTGCTCCTCCTGAAAAGGAGGGGGTAGAACTGAACCCTACTCATTCCAACAAAGGAAGACTGCAAGAGGGTCCTATCAGCCAGAATGCTGACAAGAAAATGACTGCCAAAACTTGTTGTGGAAAGATTCTCAGATTTTTTTTTTTTTTTCTCCCCCAATAAGGACAGCCACTCGTGTCTTTTGTTCTTTGGGCCAATTATCCAAGCAATTCCACTTAATCTAAAATTATGCCAATTCTTGATCGAAAGTTAAACAGAAAATGAAGTGTTTTGTTAATACCAAATTTCTCCGAAGATAAGACATTCGGGCAGGTCTCGGATTGACTATGAGAAACAACACCATGTAAAGCGACAGGAGAAATGTCCATGGATTTCAGACTAATATTCAAGTTTTTTTGTGGGGTTTGCAAAAGTTCACGTGTAGTTTGCATCTATCCTGTCTGTATCATCGATCAGTCTCACATATTTCATCATACACTGAGGACAAAGAATGTGTCCTGGTGTTACATTGTACCCTCTCACCTCCAGCTCTTTTGCCATCACCAACGATATCAGCTGTACGCCTTTGACTTTACTTTTATGTTGTAACAATCCACCGCGGCCTTTGCTCTATGTTCAAACACATTTCCAAAATATTTTTTGTGATGAAAGCAGATGGTTGATAACTCGCCTTTAATGTTCCTTGAGCCCAGCTCTCCACAACAATGTCTCAACAACGTCTTTGTTCAAGTCTGACAGATTCTCAATTCCTTTGGAATGATCATAATCTAATTTATGACATTCCAAATTGAGTTCGACATCAGTCATTTTGTTTTCTTTTGTTTACTGTTGAATTGAAGACAAAACAATAGAATCGAATATATAGAGATAATCAGGTAACTTAAGTTTGGTAGCAGGGGATGAGTAAGCAGTTAGTGAAGAGATTTATATACATTTTTCCACTGAATTGAAAGGAAAAAATCAACATTTAAAATATTCATAAATTTGTGCCTACCTCAAATTCTTCTATATTTTCTACAGCTAATTTCTTGGTATAAGAATCAAGTGCTGCCTAACTTTCTTGCCTGCATAATGGAACAAACCAATTGCACCAACCACTATTATATATTTTAATTAGGTATAGATGTTTTTCATTTAAAATTATTTTAGGATTGTTGCAGTACATTATGGTGAACTAATCCAGCTCCGTTGCATATGGGACATGTTTTATTGAAAAAATTAACCACCAACTAATGCAGGCATAATAGGCAAAGAAAAATTTTCTTATACAAGAAATATGATCAATATTTAAGCAGATATTGTGGTTCAGTAGCCAAAATTGGCATAATCATTGGATTTTAGTGATTGGACCAAAGCGCCGTTGCGCATGGGACATTTTGACGATGTTTCGCTCAGTCATTTTACAATGGATGGTGTTAACAACCCGAAACTTTTTACCTTAGTAAAAACTGCTATGCAGTTATTAAATAAACACAAACAGTGCTAACTTCATCTATCTTATAAGTCATAAGTAAAACCATTTAACATTTATTCTCAGTAAAAATTGATGAGAATAACCCATATAGATAATGTTGTCGTGTGCTGGTTTTTTGTTGTGAAGTCAGCTTTTATTATAAATATCTGATCACTGTGAGACTCTTAACTTTTACTTTTTAAAACTTATTTTAATGTGAATTTTATATAAATTTTGATCTCGCATATCTAAACAAGTTGCTTCCCCCAATAGGGTATTTCTGAACCCTCGGAAAAAGACCTAATTTTGAATAGACACTGGGAGTGAACAAAAAAAGTATTATTTACCATTTTTGGTCCAGAGGTACTTCATAGTGTCTAAATGAATGTCCAAAAGAAAAAAACCCGTTCCCATATCAGCTACATCATTTTTTTGCCCCATATTGGTGCAAATGTAAAAAATTTCAAAATTTGATAAAATCTCATAGAAGGCTTCATTTTTGAGAAAAGCTGATGCCATTTTTGGGTTCCTTGGGTTGAAAAACATACCTGTGTGAATTTTCAGTGTCATATCATGTTCCAAACTGAAAATATTAAAGAAAATGTAATTATTAAAATGTCGCCCGGGCGACATCTTGCGTGATTTACGCGACACGGAAACTGCTCTAAATCGGAAACCGCTTGGAGTTGCATCCTCAAATTTTCAGGATTTCTTAGTTTTTATGATGTCCATCTGTGGTGCAAGTTACAACAAAATCTGAGGACATGGGTTTCAAGCCCTGGATGATTTGACATGGAATAATCCAGCAACTTCCTTGGCAGCAGATGTCTCCATGAGTCTGGTGATACTTTCATCTGCTGTGAGGCTCTCCACATATCGGAATCGCTGCAGATTGAAAGTGGGGAGTCATTTGTTTGAGAAAGTCTCAATGAATCAGATGAATATGATGAAGTCAGCAAGGAAACAGGCTTGTCTGAGGATGAGGGTCCTGGCTTCTTGTTGACTTTATAATACCTGGCTGCTTGATTGGCAGACATCTGCTTCTTCATGACAACCTCATATACAGCAACCATCTCCTCTGAGGGTGGAAGGAGGAATCTGAGCCAATCAGTCTTCCGATGGTTACGAACCATTTGTGAACAAACAATTTTTAATGGGGCATTAGGCACTTGCGTGCCCAAGTATTAGTATCAGTAAATGTTGACTTGTTATTACACATTTCTGGTTTTATCTAACTTCCTCAATAATAAAAACCGGTTAAACTTAACTAATATAATCATGTTTCTTATTAATTAAATCACTTTTTTCAACTCTTTTCCTTCAGAAAAATACAGACATGGGGCATTAAGCACCACCTGTTTCCAGAGATGAAGATATTTTTTAAACAAATAAATTACACACAATGACATGAATTATGCTTAAATGAGAACCAGTACAAAGCAATTAAAATGCTAAAAGCAAACAAAAACATGGAAAGTTGAATTTGAAGCAGTTTTTAAAATTGGTGTGGAAATCATGATCACATTTGATGCAGACCATCATGCCACACTTTCCAGCGCTGAAAAATGGAAATCTGAATTAAATCAAGTGTAAAAATGATTTGGTACAAATCTCTGATATATATCAGTGCTTCAGCAGCAAAAGAACAGTTTATAGTGGTTTTGCAGAGAAACAAAGTTTTGTTCCGTTGCCCTTCTGGAGTATAAAGTTGTGACGTCTGTTTCAAAATGGTTGCAAATGTGGAGAAAATAACAGCTTCTCAACTTGGCACAAAAAGACGACTTTTGATTGGCTCAGTAAATGCTACTCGTGAGGAATAAGGCCTGTGATTGGTCAGACAACCTTAGTGCTTATTTCCCTCCAAGGGCCATAATAATGCTATAGAGGTTTGCGAAGGTGACCTAGTTGCTGGTGCCTAATACCCCAGGTTACCCTTTACATTTCTTTCTTTTAAAACTTGTTAATATTTATATTGGGGGGGGGGGGGGTATATTTTTTAATGTAGGGTGCGTTTTTTCATTTATTTACAAAACTTTTTGATGATAAATAAATGTATTGAAAACGAGTAATCTTAAACAAAACATTGCAGAATACTTGTTCTAAACTGTTTTCTTGTCATTATTTACTTATCTCCCCCATGAGGACAGAATGCATAATAAAATGAAATCTTATAGTGGTCGTCTTTTTTTTCTTTTCTTTTTTTTTTTTTTAAATCGGCAGATTTGAGTAATCTTGCGTTTTGCCTCCCCATGAGGGCGGAGTTAGACTTCATAAATAAGTTTCCAAAGTGAGGCAATTTAAAGTTTTGTCCACATCCAAAGTGCACCAGAAATACCGATATAGCAACTTCTCTTCTGTGAGAAAGGGGGTGAAAAGATCATCTCCCACTAGATTGTGAAGTGGATTTTGTTCTCTATTGAAGCAGGGGAGAGCGCTTTGAGCGGCATCTCTCCATATGTTGCAGCAAGGACGTATCTGACTCTCATATAGGTAGAGGATTGTATCAGGAGTCAGGTACTTTCTGGAGCAATAGAATGATCCAATCATTTCTTCACTAACCTGAGCAAGAGATTTGATGTAAGTTCTCCATTTCAGGTCTGGAGTGAAAGTCAGTCTTAGGAACTTGTCAAAACCAGCGGCTTCAAAGAAAGAACCATTCATTTCAACTAAAGCAAAATGAGGATTCCAGTGTTGGTGGTGAATTTAAAAATGTATTCCCTCAGGACCCGAGTTCCTTTTTCTCTGAGATGTTCACAGCAACTTGCCAATTTCGTTGAAAGCATTACTTTTCTTCTTTTTTTTTTCCAGACATAAAAAGCAAACTCTACATTTTAAATGTAGATGTGATGTTTCTTTGGATTACAGTCACAATATTGTAACCGAATATATGCATATTCTGTCTATAAAACTAAAACATTTGTTGTGTCAATTAAAAAAAAAACTCATAATTCTCATAAAAATATTTTATATTTAAATATACTTTTTATATTTAACAACGCTAGTAAAATTCAATATACATTTTCTAAAATACTCCAGTTTGTGGATTAGCATTTCAAAACTTATTTTTGCATGTTTAATGGGTTTTTTTAACAAAAATTACATAATTTTATATAAAACACTACTATCGCTGTTTGAAGGGCCATTTTTCAACATGGCCACTTTTTTTGTTTGTTTTGAATTTAATTCAAAAGAAAAATTTTCTTGTTCTGTCAATTCACAAAATATTTTCTGTCAATTTAAGTCATTTGGGAGAATTGAATTAGTTTTGACAATTTTACTGCTAGAATTTATTAAGAAATTTTATTTGGTTCCCCATTGGATTTCCTGTGCATTCAAGAAACTCACTACATGAAAAATATTGTGCATTCAGTGTTGGTTGACGGATTTAGCTATTGTAACAGAAAATGGACGGCCATAGACAAGATATGGCAATGATCTAATCCAATACCTTGACCCACAAAACGAAATGTGCATCAATTAGCAAGTTACGATATTTTGAATTTGGAGGTACTCACTGGTGGGACCATGTGCAGGTTGCAAACATCCTTAATGAAAGTGGTACAGGGTGACCCCCCCTTCCCCACTCTCAAATACCGCACATACAATTGTTAATAACATTCATAACTTTTCTGCAAGCAAACCATGTTTCGTATAAATAAACTTCAGTATACGCATGATGTGTCCACCAAGTTTCACTTATGAATATCCAACAATCTTTGCTTTTATTGCCATTCAATAATAACTACAGCTGGATACAATGTGCAAAATTGTCAATAAGTCTGACATACTCCTCTCGTGGCACAACTCAGAGTTTGGCTGTGACGGCTCAGTGTATATACGAGAACATGTGTGAATGAGTGGTCATTCGCTTATACGGCCATTGTTAGTGTATGCCATCTCTGGGATGTGTTTGTTTTGTAGAAAACGTGCAACCCTTGGACAGCTAACATAAACTCTTATCGACAAGCAAGACTCTGAGGCATAGTATTATTTTAGACACAGGTTTATCGCACATTGACAAAGGTAAAAACTCTTTTCAGTTTTTACCTTTGTCGATGTGCAATAAACCTGTGTCTAAAATAATATTTCATTGTTTCAGAAAAACGTAAATAAAAAAAAATAGACGGGACAGGACGGGGAGTTGTCTAATGGAGCCGTAAGCTAATAAAATTACAGAATAGAAAATATTTGGAGCATAAAAGATAATACTAGAAAGGAGAGATGCAATTATGATAGGAAATAAGCATGTTACATGCGGTAAATGGAGATTCGCACGTGGTTAAAAAGGTAAACAGAGTTCACTTAGATAAAAGAAACATAAAAAGAAAATAATACTAGCGCTATTTAATTGTATTTTGAGGGAGAAGAAAGGCAATATTTCTTACCGAAGATGCCTAAAATGTCAGAATATTTAAAGGGATAGAAATCTCTATAAGAAGGTAGTGAAAAGGCTACTAAAAGAACAGGAACAGGATACCGGAAGCTTCTCGTGTCTCAGCTGGAAGAATCCTGTAAGAAAAAAAGGTCCAGCAAAGGGAGATGAATGCTAAGGGATTTATTCTGCACTACACAGAACACAGTGTGTGAATATGTTTGCCATTTGTTAGTGTGTGAGAATGTGTGTGCGCGTTCAGGAAACACTGTGCGGAAGCTGAACATTCTTTTTGCCTCCCAGGGGTTGGGAACATAATGTCCTGCTGCATTCTGGTCTTCTTTCAGGCTTAGCCGGACTCGATCTGTCGTCCTGGAATTTTGGTTATCTGTTTTATTTTGCTTCGACTTTTCACACTGGCTTGTTAAAAGAGTTGTTTCAAACAAGCGGGAATCATTTTCATTGGTCGAAAATGTTGAGTTTGGTACCTTCATATGAAATTCATACTTTCTTTATTTGGGGAATAATGAGTTTTGTGAGTGAGTTATGTTTGAAAAAACTTCCATTTTAATTCTTCTAATTAGCCGCAATTTGCAATTAACTCACCAACTGACCTATTTCTTACGCTTCTATCTCTTTCACTCTCACTGTATGTTGTTTGACCCCTGCTCTTATTTTATATAGTATCGATAACTCTCGCTTTCGTTACTCTCTCTCTGCTTTTATTTATCTTCCTCCCACAAGCTAAGATGTGACACAAGGTCGGGAAAGTGGGATTTGAAAAACCAGCGCCCGAGAATTTAAGCGCTCTGGCCATTAACAATTGTCTGGGCAGCTCCGTCGGCATTTTCCGGTAGGGGCGCCTCAGGCGATTAGCAATAAACTAACCCCTTCTCAAAGGGTGAGAAGGCAAAGCCTGGGAGGGTGGACGACCTAGAACTGCACAGGACAGACAACCGATAGACCGGCGTAAATCAAGATCCGAAGGCCCAGACAATACCGGTCTATGGGGTAAAAACCCCTGGCGGCTTTCTGCTTATTAACAGTGGAAGGTAATAAAGAAAAGAAGGAAGAGTCCTTTAGAAACAAAAGGGTTGTATAAAATAGGGTTGTATAATCTGTAAGAAAGCAACGCACAAAACGAAAAATCCGGGACAATCAACTGTCATTCTTGACACCTTTGTGTTCCTTCTCAAATCTTTTCGTTTCATCAATTCACCTAAATGCTATGCAAATTTCATGCATTGCACATTCATGTCGAGAGGATTGGCTCAGTACATTACCCCCCCCCCCCTCACCGTTTTCATCACCACACATGTAGCAGCAGCAATAAGGCTTCCTTCATCTGTGGCTCCTTCTGAGACGTGGCGCAGCTAATACAGTCGCTACTTGAGGTGGTTCTACCCAGACATGTTCATCTTCGCTATTGTCGTCATCACTGTCGTTACTGTCGCTCAACCGATTACGGTCATCATCAACCGAACTATCGGCATTGTAATTCATCACCGGCACACACAATTCCCCATCGCTTGATGCTGCACTTTCACTGTCTTCAGAATTGCTCACCATCCAAGGATACAGGTAAAGATCTCTTACATCCGTTTACACACACCGTTTAGGGACTCACCACCTTCGTCACAGCACCTATTTAGCCGGGCTCTCACCAGCACAACACCCCCCTGTTCATAAGTTTCGTTCTTGTGTTCTGGTAGCAATGGAAGGGCTTCATCGATACCTTTCGCCCGGACTTCATACTCGTCTTTTGGCGTGATATTGTACCAATAAACCGCCTCTTCAGCAGTGAATCTCTTCCTAGCGGCAACTCGTTTAATAGATCTATGGGACCTCTCGACAATACCATTTCCTGACGGTGCATATGACCATCGAAAACGCAATCGGACACCCCAGCTTTCAGCAAACATTCTGAACCTATTGCTACTAAAAGCTGTACCGTTGTTGGTCAAAATTTCTTCGGGTGGACCTCTCAAAGAAAACAGAGCTGAGACACTGTATCACAGTGGCAGAATCCTCTCAGCGCAAGAGTCACTAGATCGCAAACCAGGTAGGCCTGCAATCGATGAGGATTAGGTAGTGAACCAAACCTTTGCCATGATTCAAGCTTCCTATGTTGTCATCGTATCGGTGCAGGATCAATAGACAGACATTCATGACAGGATGCAATTGTAGATTTCACATCCCTCTTTGTCATACTAGGGGCAATCCTCCTAACGAAGTAGGTTGTTCGCTTCACTCCAGGATGACTGCTGTTCAAATGGATCTGTCGTATTTGGCTCAGCTCCATGCTGTTATCGGCTGCGGCATATATCTTCGACACAGGCTCTGTTTCCTTCATCATTGCCTCCAGCCATCTCTGCTGGAATCTAGTGATGTTATCGGCTTTATTTTGACTTGACCTGACGAGCACAATGTCTGCTTCCAGCGCGTACTCTTTGACAAGTTCTATAAGTTTTGCAACCGTTTTCTGATAAGCATTTCACTAGCAGCCTTGATAGTCAACATGTTAGTAAGCCATCGGTAAACACATAAGAAGTCGGTCTTCAACACCACAAGGTTTATGTGTTGTGTGTCCGATTCTGGTCGCATCCAACACACTCACAGTCCCATGTGATTGGAGCAGGTCACCTGTGACAAAAGAAGTTGCGTCAACCCACACATCAAGCTCCACACCATTGATCTTTGCATGGGTCGGCTTGACTCACTCTATTAACAGTCTCGGTTAGCATATGTCTTAATGGGACATCCTCGGTTTGATCATCCCATCCTCTGTCTCCGCGCTTGCCCTTCGCTTAGTGACACTAGTCACTACTCGCAGTCAGCCGCACACCGAGAGATGCCCAACAAGCTTTCCTCAGAGAGAGAAAACCTTTCTTCTGGTAATAGTGTCTGGGACGTCTGGCAGCTCATTCCCACATTTCCAAAACAGGGCATCGTCTACTCCGCATACAGTTAAGCCAAGCACCCGAGCTCCATCTTTCGATCGCTCTAGAGTTTTGCTGACCAGTTCAAAGCGCGACAAATGTTCAGCAACACTGGTTGCGGATGCGACGCTTTCATCCACATCCACATAATCGATGTAAGTCGAAGTCGCCTTTTTGATGTTTTTGTCTTGCGATAAGACTGCATTCACAATGGACCTCATTATTTGCAGAGCCACATTCAGATCAAATCCCAACCTCGTTAAACATTACCTTCTACCTTAGAAAACAATGGTCATGTAGGGCCAAAGTGACTCCCAATGCACATCACTTGAAGATAAGCAGATCGGAGATCCAGCAACGCTACATTTGATCCTTGCCGTCTCCATTCCCTCTGTTTGCTGGCGCAAACATCATCGTCTGCAGTATATGCATCCATATGGAGGTTTAGTTTCTAGTAGTCCATTACAGGGCGCACTTTTAATCTATTCTGCTGGACAACAGCCATCAACGGAAGCAGCTCTCTCGAGGGTTTCAGCTCTTGTTCATCATCGGAAGCAAGCCAACCTTTCTTGATCCATCGCTGTACTTCTTCCTCAAATAGTTTCCTGACTGTTGCCGGCATTGAATACTCAGTGACACGGTTTTTCAGCTTGTCAGGAGCCTTACCTTCCGCCCATTTCCACGTCGCAGTCCATTCATTTCGTTGTTGGTCAAACTCTGCTTGAAAATTGCGTTCTTCAATGATGAGGGCTGATGCAACAGAAACTGACTTTCCTGTTCACAGCTATTCTTACGGTTGGCAGCGTCGAGTTCACATCTTGTCTGGGGAAGAAGCTGGCGCATAGCTGTCGTCCCCTAAACCTTTTCTCGGACAATCCAGAGAAGTGTGGCCTAGTCCTTCACATCGGTAAAAACGTGCACCATTTCTCCGCAGTTACGGGTCCCGAGCTTGAGGTTTAAGGGTTATCTCTCTTGGACTATTTTGGAGATAAGAGTGATCTCCCTTGATTCGGGTTTTGCCTATAAAAATTGAGTCTGATAGAAAGTGGAACTCTTCGGTCTGTAAGACGAAAAGAGATTGTGTTATAGATATAGACGAACGTGGCAAGCTTTGATAATTCTAAGTGGAGAGTTCATTTAGTGATAGTATACGTCAGAACATGGAAGCTTTACACAGTGCCAGACAAAACTATATTGCAGCTGAGTCAAGTGAAAGAATCAGGAGAGCACTCAGGCATAAGGTGCATACTTATTCAGATGTGGTGTATGATAATGGTGATAAAGTTTATTATCGCAGGAAAAAATTTAAGGTTGGAAAGGTCCTGCCGTGGTGCTTAGGAAAGAAGGACAAACTGTATTGGTACGCTATAGACGTGCTTATTATCGTGTTCATCCATGCCAATTAATGAAAGTAAAAGATGGTAGTAATATATTCTGATCTCTTTTCAGCTCGATACATAAGACTGGAGATGAAGAACCACCTATGAATACTCTTGATGCGGATGAGGAGGATGATAGTCATAAATATTCGACACCAGATGAAACGGATTCCCAGAAGGAAAATATGTCTGATGGTAATGTAAATAATAGATTAAAATGAATACGAAATTCTTTTATTGAGTCCAAAATGAGGAATGAAGTGGAAGGGAAGCAAGTATTAAGCATACAGACTAAACAAACTGGAAAGTATAAGGAATCGGCGAATTTTTATGTGGAGGGAGATGAAGAACCAATGTGTCTAAATTGGGATCATATTGACGATTAGAAGGTGCTACCTTATCCAGAAAATGCTGAACCGCAGGTCAAGAAATGTCTCAGGATGTTGTTGATGTTAAGGAGAGATAATTTAATAACTTGATTAATAATGAGGTATTGGAAGTAGTTCCCTATGAAAAACAGGCTACACTATCTTCTCGATGGATAGTATCTGAAAAATATATAGATGGTGAAAAGAGAACTAGAGAGAGTGGCTTTGACGAGAACACTAGTAATCTTAGGAAAGATTCTCCTACGTGCAGTAGAGAGTGTCTATGCTTGGTATTTTTTTTTTACAGCAGCCTTGATGTCCTGGAGGTTGCAATCTACTGATATAACAGAAACATTTCTACAAGGAACCCTTTGACTAGAGAGGTATTTATGTGTTCACCTCGTGATGTCTGTCCAAAAACAGAGGTTTGGCGTCTTAAAAAATGCATCTACGGATTGAATGATACACCCAGATCTTGGTACAAAAGAATTAAAGAAATATTCTTACAGCTGGGAGGAACAATTTGTTCGTATGACAATGCCTTATTTAAGTTGCGTAGAAGTGGAATTTTGGTTAGTCATGTGGATGATTTTGCCTTCTGTGGTAATGCCGTTTTTTCAAGAACAAATCATAAGCAAAAGAGAATATTTAAGGTCATCACGCATGAAAATGGATCATTCAAGTATTTGGGGTTAGAAGTTGTGCAAACTACAGAAGGAGTAGAAATAAAACCAGAATCTTATATTTCCACCATAACACCAATTAACATAGTTAAAAGTTGTACAAGGAAGACAGACGAATTGACTACAGAACACAAATAAGACTAAATCTAAGCTATGAAACGTGTTATCCTGCATCCTCCGTGGCCATTCTCATATCGACTTTGAGAAGTTAATTCGTTTTTATCCTATCTTTTGTAAACCATAAAAAAAAAAAATGATTCGGTTTTCTTTTTCTCATCCCCAGCTGTTCAATTTTGTCCAGAGATCTTTAAGGTTTTCTTTCTCTCTATTTGTACTAGCACGGTAATTGTACCATCGACCTTCGTAGGCTCATGGTCAACTCATACTGGCGTTGTATCTTGGGTCCCCACCCCCTCCGTGGGGCTGCCCGACACTGTCACACATATGCTAGTCTAAAAGGTGGGCTATCTGAAAGAGGTATCATTGTTTTCATTCAAGGCGAGAACAAGAAGGTAGCACCTGTTAACTGGCAATCTAAAAAGTTGGACAGAGTAACAAAAAAGTCCATTAGCATCTGAAACTTTGGCATTAAGTGAGGCAGCAGATGCAGGATTCTTGGTCTCTTCTTTGGTGCAAGAAACCTTTGGTATGGCTGTATTGCCACCAGTACAATGCTAAACAGACAATAAATCACTGACTAGTGCTTCAGGCACTACAAACGTTGTGGCTGACAGGAGACTAAGAGTGAACATAGAAAGACTGAGAGGGATGGTGTCAGAACGGGAGATCGAGGTATTTTGGGTCATCTTTCAATAAATACAATACACACACGCTCAGCCTTCTCGATCCATTTAATAATGGATTGGCTGGGGTCCGAATCACTAAACTCCGATGTAAGATTAAGATTAATGCCGCAGAGATAGCTTGTAAGAAAGCAACGCAGAAAATAAAACGCAAAATCCGTCGTTCCTTCACAGATCCTTTCATTTTATCAATTCATCTGGACGCTATGCAAATTTCATGCACGGCACAGGCTATTTTTTGTCGTTTATGTGGGGGGGGGGGGATTGGCTCAGTCCATGACATAATCACAAGCAGTAATACTATTTAACACATAACTGTAGAGAGAGGGCGGGAGAGGGGGTATATATAGTAAGCAGAAACAGACTAATTTTAGATTTTTAAAAAATATTTAACTGGCTTTGCAAACTCACTTTTTTTCCCGATTCAAAAAATCTAAACTGAGCTTAATGCATGACGCAACAAATTACATTTTTTCCTCATAGTTTTATAACAATTTGGTTCAATTAATAATTTAATGACCCTAATTATTAAATTTAACCATCAAAATCTTTTAATCAAAATATCAAAATATTTATGTCATTATTAAGTGCTGCCCGTTTTGGCCATTTTTCATCCTGTATCACTTCAGGAAGGAGGGGGGGGGAGTAAGTCATAATCCGACAACTTTCACCAACTACTACAACAGTGAATCTTCTATGACTTCTTCAATTCTCGCTCTAACGTTCTGAATAAATCGCCAATTGTTTAGTCATTAAAATTTTATCCTTTTTAAAAATGAAGAGGCATTTTTGTTTTCACAAAATTCGAAAATGCGTAGAAAGTACATTTGGATGGAGAAGCTATTGAGATTATTCAGAGGTTTTGTTACCTTTGTGATACCATTGGATCAAAGGGTAGAGCTGGTAGGAATGGATGGAGTAAGTTCAGGGAACTTCTGCCATTACTAACCAGCAGAGCGTTACCACTGTCGACCAAGAGAAGAGTCTATCAGGCATCTGTATGCAGTGTGATGACGTATGAAGACAAATGATATGAAGATGATACAATGGATTTGTAATGTGAATCTTAAAGACAGGCTTAGATCTGATGACCTCGGAGGAAGATTAAATCTGGACAGGATAGGGGTTAGTTATTTTGTTCTATGTAATATCAACCCTTTTCAGGTTATTTAATGTCGAATCAGTTCATTTTGGTAAAATATTTATTCATGTTGTTTGGTTTGGTTGTTTTGTAGAGGAAAATGTTTTTGTTTTTAGCCTTGCAGAAAATGATTGAGTTGTGCAAAAGGAAATGGAAAAAAACAATAACATCAATGTTTGGTGCATTTTAAGTCAGGAAGCTGGTATCTTCAGACAGCTTGATCTTGTAGCACCAGTGGCCAGTATGGGGAGATGTGTACAGAACAGGAGACTTTGATAGTATGAGCACGTTGAAAGAACGGATGAGTTTTGGGGTTAGTAGATGTAGGACAGTTGAAGTAGCAAGTTCGGTTTACAGGAGAAAGTCAATGAAAACATAGGAAGAAGTAATAAGGATGGAATTGAGAGAAAGAGGAGGGATAAATAAATGCCTGGCCAGATATAGGTTAGTTTGGAAGTCAATTAGTAAAGGCCGTCTAACGCATGTCAGTATGCAAAATGGACATTAAACAAAATATGACGATGATGATGATCTAGTGTGTATGAAATAACTCGTAACCCGTTGGGTAGACATTACTATATATATTTGTGTCCCTAACCGATTATTAATGTGTTGATGTGTGTGCACAATAATGTTAATATATATATATATATATTGATGTGTATACATATGTACCCCATCCTCTGCGCTCGTCAGACGATGTGATGACGTCACCCGTCTGGCTGTCCCCGAGATCGATCGGTCACTGGGCATTGATCAGTTGAATTTGTTGTCTGGATGAAGGTCGCCGAGGTCGAAGGTTCTCGTCCAGTTACCAACACACTTCCCACATTGTGACTGTTTATAACAGCGACCAATCATAGGGCAGACAGTAACCGGTTATCTCTGCAGAAGGAAGGAACATTCAAGCAGAAGAAAAAACAAATAATGACATTCAACTCGGTCTGCGTTTTTGCGTTTTCCTTAGGAAAAATAATCATTCAACAAAAGAAATTACGATATCAATTTACACTTGGTTGGATACAAAATAAGCCCGTTCGGTACTCATAAAGTTCACTCTGTCTGTTTTCTTTGGACGAAAGGTAAAAACAAAAATAGGAAGAGTCTAAATTACACTTTCTTGCTCGACAAAAACAATTTCTTACTATTTCACTGTGTGAGCGACAATCATGGCTGTTAATTGACCGTGAAAAGAATTTCTCTAAGTCGGGCAGGCACGCATTCCGTTTTACGATGGGCGAGGTGATGGTCGGGGAGCAGAGTCTCTCTCTGTGCCTGTTTGCGGTTCTGTCCGGCTCTCTGTGTCTTGTGAGTGAAAGCCCTCCTCTTTTATTGAAAAGCTTGAGGCTGATATCTTTGTCTCTCGTCCCCTCCTTTCTCTCTTTCACTCTAGCTCGCCCACAACGCGTTAAGACAATTTTAGTTCTCTTTGTCTGGTCACAACTAATTAGATCCTTCTAACTCTGTTTATTGGAGAGGGTTGTTTTTAGACTAATCATTGAAAAATAGAGATGGGCGGTTTTACTGCAAAACCGCGGTTTTTCGGTTTCGTCTCCATACCGAATACCGAATCGGTTTTTTCTTTAAAACCATAACCGTTCGGTATTGTGTTTTTACTACAGTAAGCCACCATATACATGGAAACACGGTTGAAAAGATTTTCCGATTTGAATAAAATTGAATATTACCAAAAAATGTTATATTAGTAAGAGGACAGATTGAACAAATATATGATAAAAACATTTAATTTACTTGTAGGAAGAAATCTTTGTTTACAGTTTGTTTATCATTAACATTTTGAATTTTCAAATGAAAAAAGAGAAATACGACAGACAACATGACATCGTATTTTTAGCATAAACTATTTTCAAATGAAAAAGAAAAAATCAAAGGCGTTCCGTATGATGTCGAAAATCTATTTGATTCAACTCAAAATTGTAAAATAATTATTTATGTTTGTTTCAGAGTTATCTAAAAAAGTTATTAAAATGAAATTTTAAAAAAATACTTGTTGTAAAAGTAAATAAACGAAAAGTAGCGAGCGAGTATAAACATTTAAAAAGAAAAAAAGTAGTTGCCAATGCTAGTATCACTTTATTCGGATTTTTTAAATTATTTTAAACATTAGGCATTTCATTGTTTACTTTTGAAAAGCCACTTCATACATAAATTGTCATTTCTAGAGAACTATCTCTCAACTATACCGTTTTCTCTCCCAAAAATGGGTTATTCAAAAAGTAGACTATGCAACGATTTATATTTTACTAAATTTTTAATATGGTATTTATTTAGAGTTGACAATTTATTCGAAAGTTTAATTATTAAACTTTAATCCAAGTCACGAATTCTATGACTAAAATTACCTTAAAGCTTAAAAAATGACTTTAGGTGAATTAATAATCTCTACTTTTTTTTAACCATCCTTCCTTTTCCCTTGGCACGGTTTTCGGATGTACTACTAGTCTTTTACGCATGTCTATAAAGTTTTATTATCCCTGTCTTAAAAACAAATATTAACCCCAACACGCACCAGTTGACAGAACTTCGAGCACACAAAATGACAGACATCCCAACAGTCAACACCAGCAATTCGAGAAGTATATCGTGTGTTTATTTTTCGACTCTATCCGATGACACGGACGAAAACATTCCAACAGAAGTACAGCAAAGCAGTGAACCAATAGGGGAAAAAGACTTTTGGGGTTTTCTCCGAAAGAAAGGTCAGGCAAGAACAAAAGAAATTGATACCAGCGGTATAAAAATATCTCGGATTAAAAACGAGGTAGATCGATTTCTGTATGGAAAAGCCATCGACCCATCAGCCTGTCCTTTTGTCTGGTGGAAGAAAAATGGGAGGCTCTACCCGAATCTTTGTATTCTGGCAAGAGAACTTTTGAGTATTCCAGCTACCTCTGTAGCGAGTGAACGGATATTTAGTAAGGCTGGACTTGTCATTAGTGACCGGAGATGTAGGCTGAAACCTAACCATGCTGAGAAACTAGTTTTTCTCAGTCACAACCTAAGAAAATGAGTAAAAACATTTTCACCTATTAAAAAATTAAAATTTTTATCTGTCAAATAATTTTGACAATATTTCATTTTCATCATCATTTTTGCTTAATTTTATTTGTAAAATTATTTTGTTTAAATAAATTCTCGTTTTTTAATTTCTTGCATTTCTGAGTTATATTTTAGCTTCTGATGGGTTAAAGAATTAGATAGAATGTATATTCAAACTCAGTTTTATTCTTCAGAAATCTTTCATGAATCTTTGGTCACTGTTTTAACGAGTTAACTGTTGAAAAGGTATCAGAACTTTGATTACAACAGTCAACACCTTAAAACTTATATGATTCATATCATGGAGAATGATTCAGTCACAAAATTATCGAAACAGTGGCATAATTCAACTAAACGTTGAATAATAACTAATCATCACACAAGAGAATGAATAGCTTCCATAGTAAAAAAATTTTTTTCAAAAAAACCGAAAAACCGAACCGTAAACCGAGGTTTAAGGGAAAAAAACCGAAACCGATACCGAAACCAAAATTTCAAAACCGCCCAACTCTATTGAAAAATGATAACAAAATAAAACGAAACAACAAAAATTAATTTGTTGTTCTCAAACAGCTGGTCAATCTCCCTAAACCCTCCTACGTAATTGAGCATGAAAGGTTACAAGGTTTTCACAAACTCATAGGCACCTTGTCTTGTTGCACTGATAATTCCATTTTTAAGCAAAATTCACACTAGTTTCATACCCTCGCTCCATTTCGTAGGGCTCTCTCTCAGTATAGCATTTTCACTAAATGCATACTAGTACACTATCAGAGTCTTCCTGACTCTCGTGGGGCCGGCGCAGACTTGTCACAAATACATGTATATACATCTATGAGTAAGCTGTCATTTACTACTAGAAAAAATATCAGCAGCAGTACTGTAGGCTGAATTTTTATTGGTGTTGTATTTAAGTGCAAATATGATCTTCGTTCGGTCCAGAAATAAATCTGAAGACTACACACGTTTTTATACTGTTCCTTCACTTGATTTAAAGCTCACATTTTATTTCCTTCCACATCAATCTACAAGGAATGGATCAACAGGTTATTGACCCAGTAACTTTACAAATGTACTCTTAAAATATCTATCTGGTTTTCAATTCAACGGAAATTAGCAAGATTTGAGGAATAAGTTTTGAAGATGTCAGTTACGGAAAAATGAACACATTGTTTTCAAATGCTGCTGCTGTTACTATATTTAAATCATCCAATCAAAACCCTTGTTGCCATGGTAACTGATCAGACAACCGTTCATGGGTTGACCCATTATTTACATCCTCCTCCTATGCTGCTACTGCTACTAATCCCCTTTTTGATATTTCTCTCTTCCTACCACTTCTTGTCTCATTTGCTCTTCCTCCCGCTCTTTAATACATTCAATGTGCAAACAAGCAAGATTAGCAAATTATATTTCGTATGAAATAGATATTCGATGTTGAATGATAATGAATTATTAAGATACCTTTATTGTTTTGTGATGTCTGCTGCTGCTTTTGTTGTTGTTGTTGTTAAACGAATCATACTTCTGCATAGAGCTCATGAAGATTGTGCCTCAGGATTGTCTGGTCTGCATGAAGTTCTCCTCGTTGGTCGTAGTTATTCATTAACCTGCAAGTTGTAGGATTTTACCCCTAACACCGAAAACAGCAAGGCTCAGCTGTTGCATGCAAAGTCGGGGAAGGTTTGGCCCAGAACACATAAAGGAATAGTGCAGAAGCAATGCTGCTGTTCGCACTCCATTGATTTGTGGTTCCGCACCTGACACGTCTTTGCTTGCCACATGCAGAGGTGGAGACGACAAAAGGACTATGGATCCTAATGCCGACTATTACTGGATTTTCACCAAAAGCCGGGTAGCTCTGACACTACCATGTTGCTACTCCCTCTACCACGGTGAGGAAGGGTTGAATTTTAAGGGTGGTGCTGCTGCTGCTGCTGCTGCTGAATATAGTTGAAGGCGGCTCGAAAACGGATAATTTGTCAAAAGAACGCAATTATGGCGGAGAGAAGACGATAGCAATAAGAATCTCATGAAAATTGTCGCACAGCCATTGCGCAATTTCATCGACAAACGAAATGTCTGTAGAGCAGAAAATACAGCACTAACAAAAATAATGTTATTTCCCCAATGTCGCACGGCGAGACGGATAATTTCACAGAAATTACTGACAGAATCTCTAAACAATGAACAAAAAATCAACAGAATTATTAAAAGATAATTTGTTTAGGAGTTTTAGCTAAAGTAGTTGTTAGAATTGTGTGAACAAAATGGAATCCAAAAATGAAAGTAGGCCGACAATATCGAGAAAGTTTATCATGTAAGTCAATGGACAATGAAAACAAATTGGTTTTCAGGTCAGATATAAACAATTGATATTCGAAAAAATATCGAATCGAAATTAAAAGAAGAATGTATAGTGATGGGACGATTCCAATACAATTACTGATTCTGTTCTAAATTCCCGATTCCGATACAACTACCAATCCTGATTTCAATACCAAAGCACCCCAAAAGACATAAAAAGTAATCAGCTATAGACCCACATGTCGGAAGAGTTCATCAATTGATATTTGGAGCTTTTTTTATTGCAAACTTTTTCCTAAAAAAACAACACTGATTCATGAGGTTAAAATGTAAATTTACCAAAGTTATGTTAAAAAAAATCAACTAACAATTTATTTACATCAGTTTCCTTTAGTTTTTTTTTGTGTTGAAGTAAAATCTATAAAAAAATGGATGTTCATTATTTTGTATTTCACAGATAAAAAAAACAATACACATTGGTAAACTTGTAGATAAATCAATTTCCTTTCGTGTGATAAGATTTTATGGATTTATAGTGATCTTATAAGGGTCTTTCCGACGAATCTGCCACCAGAGAATAATTCTACCTCAAAGAATTTGACCCACTCGACATGTTTTGTTTTTCTTTCTTAACCCTGAAGAGTTTTTTGCCCAGCTATTTTTGTATGAACTGTTAGGACATTAATTGGATATCGGACACCGAATAAGTTTATTATTGACAATTTTCGGCCACTTTTTTGGAAAATATTTTTATGGATTAAAACAAAAAAATTCATTAATAATTATTTAATGAATATTTATTTTCATTTTAAAGAAGCAAACATTTTCTTTGTATATGAATTTAATTAACTATTTTCAAAGAAAGCAGAAGCAAAATTATAATACTTAAATCTAAACATATTTGTTTGAAAAGAAATTTAAAAAAATAGTTAACTAAACATTAGGAAAAACGTGTTTGCTTTTGTTTACATTTTTGTTTCAAGAACTTAACTATTGTACGTATTATCTAACAAAGAATGACAGAGAAATCTAGAAAAAAATAGTCAACAAAATATAAATTTTACTTATCAGACACATTTTAGGTTTAATTATAATTAAAATGAAGAAATATATTCTGTTCTCATTTAAATAACAGCAATTTCTCCTTTTATTTCTGAAAAATCCTTTGTACACAAAACAACATCCTTGTGCCGAATTTGTCAAAATATAGCTTATATTTTTAGCAAATAAATAATTCAAAGTGTAGTATCTGTTCTGATACTACACTTTATCTTTTCTGTCTTCGGTCAGTGAAGAAATCCTTCTAGACTGAGACAATTTTTAGTTTTATTCCAATCCAGAGTGCCCATTTTTAGAGAGTTGGATTCTCCACATTAAAAACCGACCTTGTGTCTAATTCTTCCTCAGTGGGGAGATAAGTAAATAAGAACACACATAATTGTCATGGCAAATAATACTCTACCTGAGAGTTCAACATTCAAACTCCTCGGCTTAACCTTCACAGGTAACATGAATTGGAACAAATACATTGAAGACATTGCCAGAGTTGCCGCAAAGAAGGTGGGCTCCCTCTACCGTACTAGTAAACTCCTCACGCCTAACATTATCCTGTATCTCTACAAAGCCACCATCCACTCATGCATGGAGTATTGTTGCCACATCTGGGCTGGTGCATCATCCACTAGTCTCTCCCTCTTAGACAAGGTCTAAAAAAGAGTCGCCAACTGAATCGGTCCCTCACTGTCAACAAAGCTCCAGCCCCTGTCCCATCGCCTCAATGTCCTTGTACTTGTTTTATAAATACTTCAATGAATTGTGCTCCGATGAACTGGCTACTCTGGTGCCCCATCGACGTAAATTCACTAGACAAACTCGAAAATCAGCAAAATCCTATCCATTCACTGTGGAGGTCCCCAGATGCCGGAGAGCCTTCTACGTCAATAGCTTCTTTCTTCATATTGCCAGCCTCTGGAACTCCATGTTTCCCCGACTGTACCGACATACAGAGGTTTAAAACTAATGTAAACAGACATCTCGCTACACAGCTCCCAACTTAAGATGACACCCAAAACCTACACCCGAATTCTCAGTAGCCCCTTACGTCTACAGTGGTGGCCTGCCTTGTTTGGGATGAAATATGTTAACAAAAAAATTTACAAAAATAAAAAATTAATAACACCCTCAACTAAATCACCCCCCTCCAAAATGAGATTCTACTTTTTTATTTAGGCGATTATGTGTGAAAACCCTGAAAAACTTGTCAGAAAAAAATCCAAAGCAATTATTTTAGAATTTAGAGTGGGGAAATAAGTTTCGTATATAAATTTAATGTAAAATGATCTTCATTTCCGGGCCATTCTAATTTTTTAGGACTGTTCATTAAATATTTTACTGCTAACCCTAAGTCCGACTCGTAAGGTTATAAAAAGACATGTAATCGTTTAGAAAACTACCCCTCTCCAAATAAAACGCACAGAATTTATCTCCCAGAGCAAAATATTTTTGGTTAATGCCCTAAAACGCTAGAATAGCCCAGAAATAAGCCTCATTTTACTTTAACTTTACATGTGAAACTGATCCCCCAATCTAAATTCTAAAATATATATTTTTTCTTCTGCAACGTTTTCTAGAGTGTTCACACATAAGCATCTAAAAAAGTAGAATCGCATTTTTTTTTGGGGGGATGATTTAGCTGAGGGTGTTAATCTGCAATAATACCGTAATAATAATACTTTTTAGGTCATAATATATTAAAGAAATTTTAGGTCCTTATATATTAAAGGAATTTTTAGGTCCTTATATATTAAAGGAATTTTAGGTCCTTATATATTAAAGGAATTTTAGGTCCTTATATATTAAAGGAATTTTAGGTCCTTATATATTAAAGGAATTTTAGGTCCTTATATATTAAAGGAATTTTAGGTCCTTATATATTAAAGGAATTTTAGGTCCTTATATATTAAAGGAATTTTAGGTCCTTATATATTAAAGGAATTTTAGGTCCTTATATATTAAAGGAATTTTTAGGTCCTTATATATTAACGGAATTTTAGGTCCTTATATATTAAAGGAATTTTAGGTCCTTATATATTAAAGGAATTTTAGGTCCTTATATATTAAAGGAATTTTAGGTCCTTATATATTAAAGGAATTTTAGGTCCTTATATATTAAAGGAATTTTAGGTCCTTATATATTAAAGGAATTTTAGGTCCTTATATATTAAAGGAATTTTAGGTCCTTATATATTAAAGGAATTTTAGGTCCTTATATATTAAAGGAATTTTAGGTCCTTATATATTAAAGGAATTTTAGATCCTTATATATTAAAGGAATTTTAGGTCCTTATATATTAAAGGAATTTTAGGTCCTTATATATTAAAGGAATTTTAGGTCCTTATATATTAAAGGAATTTTAGGTCCTTATATATTAAAGGAATTTTAGGTCCTTATATATTAAAGGAATTTTAGGTCCTTATAGATTAAAGGAATTTTAGGTCCTTATATATTAAAGGAATTTTAGGTCCTTATATATTAAAGGAATTTTAGGTCCTTATATATTAAAGGAATTTTAGGTCCTTATATATTAAAGGAATTTTAGGTCCTTATATATTAAAGGAATTTTAGGTCTTTATAGATTAAAGGAATTTTAGGTCCTTATATATTAACGGAATTTTAGGTCCTTATATATTAAAGGAATTTTAGGTCCTTATATACTAACGGAATTTCTCAACTTCTCTAAAGAAAGCAATTCAAACTACATTGCATTAAAATTTAAATATCAAACAAATTAATTTTAAAAAAACATGTTAGTAATTAATTTTTAATTCATAAAACACATTTTTAATTTCTCGAAAATATTTGAAAAAGATATATACCAATTTTCAATGTCTTTCACATAGTTTCCCGCCTTTTTTCAATTTTCTTATCTTTTTGTTTTTGCTGGAGATCAGAGACTCCAACAGAGAACTTTTTAGGATTCTTACCGTCCCTTTAAGCGCAATTGTTTGTATCTCTCATCCCCCCCCCCTTCCCACCTGGGTATGGAAGAGTACTTATGTCTTGTCAAACGGTTTTAATAATATTAATAACACAAAAACTATTTTATTAATCTTTGATTTTATTGCCTTCTATCTCCATCCCAATCAAACTTTTATATCTTTAGAAATTTTGTTTTACAACTAATTTAGACATGCAAATTCAAAATCTAAGAACGGACACCAAAGTACACACTTTGACATTAGTTATCCCACAGAGCCGTGAAAATCAACACAAACGCTTTGAAAAAGTTAAAAGTTTTGTTTTTTTGACACTTTTTGGCCACCTCTCCCAAGATTTGACAATGCTGAGGCACCGGACAAAATTCCACCATATAAAAAATTAAAGATTTTTTATAATTTTCTTAGAATTTAATTATCAATGATGTTTGTCAGTATTTTTCTTGACAAAATATTTTATTCAATTTTTAAACATTTTTCGAAACCCTTTAAATTAACTGCATTATAAAATTAGCAAATTTATGTAAAGTTTCATTGTTTTTGTTGTTTTTTTTTTACACAAATAAAATAAATTTACATCGCATTTTGATGTTATTATTACCTATAAATTTTAGTTTAACTGTTAGTTTAAAATCAATAATTATTTCTCCTTTTATCATTAGTACCAGCAATCGAAAATTAAGTTTTAAAAGTAAAAATTAAAAGAATCGTTTTGGGAATTGGAAATTAGGCTAAAATCTTTCCAATTCCGATAACCCCAAAAGTTCCTATTTTTCCGATTCTAATAACCCCAAAAGTTCCTATTTTTCCGATTCTAATAACCCCAAAAGTTCCTATTTTTCCGATTCTAATAACCCCAAAAGTTCCTATTTTTCCGATTCTAATAACCCCAAAAGTTCCTATTTTTCCGATTCCCAATTAATCGTTACATCACTAGTTTTAAACAATTTTGTTAGACAGAGAATGAAGGACAACAGAGAAGAGGATTTGAAGCGAAAGGAACTGCTTCGCTTACTAAATTACGTTCCCTTATTTTGTCCTTTAGTCCGCACATTTGATGAGATGTTCCTGACAAAGAGGGAAGAATTGCTGTTTTTTAGGTCGGAATCTATCCACTTAGCACTTATCGTTGGATATTTCTGAACTTGAAGTAGTATTTTTTTTTAGTTCCTTACATAAATTTCAATAAAAAAAGAAAAGCAAAAAAAATGCCAGGTATATACAGACAGCAGTCCGGTTGCTGCCTACAAACATTTACACAAAGCCTTCACAGATAATTGAGTAACATTTGAATCCTGTGTCTGTGTAGTCACATAAATAAAACAAGAAGAAAACCTTTTTCTTTTTTTATAAACAGAAGCTAATTGTACATGTTCTTCTTTCTTATGGGCTTGCGTATACAAACAATGATTAACTCAGCAAGTGTAGTGAGACAGAGAAACAACAACATCACCACCAGCAGCGGATAAGCAGTAACAGGGTCAACACATCATCGGACAGTTTTCATATTTCGCGACCACCCTTATAAAGATCATGCCCCCACTACATACCTCTTATTAGTAGGGGCTACTCGACACCGATGCCACAAGACCATATTACATAGATCCATGGATAAATGCTGGAAAAACTCTAGGAGTTCCGATGGAGTAAGCAAAAGTGTGACTCCTAAAACCAGAAATACATTCACTGAGTTGAACCAATTGATAGCAAAAAATGTTCTTGCATGAAAATCCAGGCTGGAAAGAATCCAATGTTACAATTTTAAATAAAAACAATTTCTATTTCTTGTTGTCGGAGTTGTATTTTATGCTCCGTAATCATCCGGCTCTGCCAATATCCCATCAAGGCTGTTTTAGTTTTTTTTTCAATGCACAAGTTTATTCAAAAAGAATGTACCAATTTCATCATGCATTGTTCCAGTTCTCAAACATCATCATAAAATGAATTACATCCTAAGATGGAGTACTGTTGCCACATCTGAGGAGGTGACAATCAGTCTTGCCTTAAGAGAGTTAAAAACGGACTTCGCAATCTAGTAGGCAATGTCCTTTTCTCCTCCCTACAGCCCCTTTCTACCAGAAGAGATGTTATTAGTCTTTCTATACTCTATCGTTATTTCCCTTGGCCTTTTGGCTAAGATCAAAGTGTAGTATCTGTTCCGATGGATACTGCACCCCATAGACTGGTATTGATTTACGCCAGTCTATGGGTCTGTCCTGTGCAGTTCTAGGAGGTCAACCCTCCCAGGCTTCGCCTCCCCTCTTTGGGGAGGAGTAAGTTTATTGCTTACTGCCTGAGGCGCCCCTACCGAGGAATGCCGACGGGGCTGCCCAGGCAATTTTTAAACCCCACTTTCCCGACCCGACCTTGGGTCACATCTTACTTGTGGGGGGTAAGATAAAAACTGGCCTTGTGCCTAACTCCTGGAGAGGAGTAAATCAATACTCTTTCGTTATTGGCAGGTGCTCAACTGCGCTTCAATCTTTGGTTCTGCCTCGTAAGACATTCAAAGCAGGAACTCATCTAGCTACCACAACTTTCCTTTCTTCCTCCACGTGTCTAACATCAAGCGGAATTTTCATGAACACAGTTTCTTCCTAAGAACTTCCCATCTGTCCAACACGTTACCATGGAATTGCTTCCCTGCAGACTACAACATGGTCGTCTTCAAATCCAACGTCAACAAATACTTGTCATAAACCATCCCCAGAAATAATCAAATTTTGTTCATTCAATTCACTTTCAATCCTCTCATAATATTCATCATCATTCATCTGTCAAGCTATCCATCTCATTGACCCGTATCCTCAAGTGGCTTTAACCTTGATAAGTGGTGAAATAAAAAAAATCAATAAAAAGTTAACGATCATTCGAAAAGGAGTTTTCTAAGTTTTGAATGGTTGCCATAGGGGGCGCTGTAATCGCGTGATTCCTTCAGCAACATTCAGTTTGTTTACCCTCGAAATAACAAGTTCTCTGCACAAGGCATTTTGCATCCTCATCATCATCATCATCATCATCGTCGTCACCAGTTTAACGTCCGTTTTACATGCTGCCATGTGTTGGACAGCTTTTAGAAATTGACTTCCAAACTAACCTATCTCTCTGACCAGGTCTTTATTTATTCCTTCCTTAGCCTTCCCCTGTCAACTGACCTTTTTACCTCAACTGTTCTACAGACATATATTCTAAGAATGTTAGACTATTGGAATGTCCGCACAGAAATTTTTAAAGGAAAAAAAAAACGATATTCGGTGCAATTTTAGTATAAGCTCCATGCAGAAAATTATTTTCATGTAAAATCATTATTTTGTACTTACTCAGTCATAGTTTCTCTCTCACGGCACGAAAAAGAATTAAAAAATATCAAGCAGAACTTTAATTAGAACGATTTTTCCATTTCCATAAGGGCGATATGAAACGTCGACTCGCTGACATTTTGGGAATGGCCGGTTGATGGAATAGCTAACTAAGGGCAGATAAGTGTCGCTGACACCCAAAATGTCAGCGAATACAGGTTGTACATCGAAATGGAAAAATCGTTCTAATTAAAGTTCTGCTTGATATTTTTAAATTCTTTTTCGTGCCGTGAGAGAGAAACTATGACTGAGTAAGTACAAAATAATGCTTTTACATGAAAATAATTATCTGCATGAGCTTATACTAAAATTGCACCCGATATTCTATATGGTTTACAAAATGTTGTAAGTGGGGACGCGTCGGCCGTGATCAGAGTACAGTCTAAGAAGAGGATACAGTGTACTCTGCCCAGTTCTATCCAAGTTATTTATCTACCTCCCACAAGGTAAGATGTGACACAAGGTCGGGAAAAAGGGGTTAGATAAGCCAGCGCTCGAGAGGTGAGCACTCTGGCCATTTAAAAATTGCCTGGGCAGCCCCGTCGGCATTCCCCTGTAGAGGCGCCTCAGACAGTAAGCAATAAACTTACTCCTCCCCAAAGAGGGGAGGCGAAGCCTGGGAGGGTGCACCTCCTAGAACTGCACAGGACCGGCAACCCCCAATAGACCGGCGTAAGTTCTATCCAAAACCATTATATCTATATTCATCCAATTCCATCTTCAAATATTCTACACTATTTCTGTTCTTAAGCTGTTCTAGCACCTTGTTCTAAAAATATATTACTCTATTAGAAAAAATATTTGATTGGTTAATAGACGTAGTTTTTTGAAATCTCTCTTAACAATAACTTTCCTGATCGAGAAGTATTGGATCGTACATGTTTTTAGGCTGTTTTTCAACAAATTCTATTTAACAAAAACAATAACGAATTGACAGTTTATTTGTTTCATGAAACAAATCCTCTTTTCCTAACGTGCATCGAAAATCATATCCACATTCGTCATAGTATGTTCTACCACTTTGAGAAAAGTTGGAATGCAGCCGAATCATTTCACGATCTCAATGTACATTTTTGATGAAAGAACAATCAGTAATCAACAAGACTATTGGAAAGATGGTTGAGAAAGTTCAAATCAAACGATACAAAACTCACAGATGAAGAAGGAAGGCCATCAAATTCCAATGACTAAGCACTTTTGACAGCTGTGGAAGAGGACGAAAGCTTGACAACATGAATGTTGGCTGAAAACTTCAATGCGGACCATTCAACCATCATTCGTCTCAAAAAGCTTGGAAAAGTATGGAGATTACCTGGGTGGGTCCTCCACGAATTCTCCAATAACAACGTGTCTGAATTTTTACTGATTTGCTGAAGAATTGGAAAAGCAGTCGCAACAATTATGTGAACCGATCGCTTGGGACCGGCACCAGTGTGAACCGTTTGATGGGGTGGGGGTGGGGGACCTTTTTGGAACGTTAGGGCGATCTGTTACAACATGTGCACGTAATTACTCGCCGTTGTTACCAGTGAGCAATCATCGTCTCTGTCGTTTACTTCTGGGACCATTATGCTGCAAAAAGAACCTTATTTGAAATAAGGAAAGAAACTATTTACTTTTAATATAAAAATATATATTTATTTTACTTGAAGACATGTTTAAACCTTTTTGAGAGCGCAACCAAAACGCGTCTCCTAGGTTCGAATTCAAAACCCTGTCTTCATTTGCAAAATCTCTTAACTAGAGATAGAGAAGGGGAGAAAGTGAGAGAGAAGGAGAGAGACAGAGGGAGAAAGAGAGAGAGAGAATACAGACACAATCAGTGTACGACCCGTCAAATGTTTATATTTTTGAGTCTCATAGCCGATGTTGTCGAATGATCCCTGACCCCATCGCACTCAAAACCTGTCATCGAATTGTTTTGACCTTTATATTTCCTTCGTCAGGATCAAATATGATTCTCTTCCCATTCTGACTTTGATATATGAAATATAAACAATTCCATTTTTGTTGAACTTTCAAGCTTTCCCGAAACCTCAGTGCAAGCCTGGCACAAGGCTCACGAATATTACGCATTGTTCCACAATTATACACCAACGCAATATAAAAAAGATAATGTCTGCCTCTCGTTGTGGCTTTGCATTCATACCCATAACTTTCTCCGACGAGCAGCTACTGTTGAAATTTAGTTTATATACAGGGTGATCTGAAAATAACAACCGGACCCATGCACACTTTTTGTCATACATGGGACAAAGTGATACAGATGAACTTGAGAGAAAGAGGGATGAATAAAGACGTGGCCAGAGATAGGTTAGTTTGGAAGTCAATTTCTAAAAGCCGTCCAAAGCATGCCAGCGTGTAAAACGGATGTTAAGCTGATGAGGATGATGATGCAGAACTAAGAGTTTATGACTTTCTCGAAAGTGTTCATTGCCAAATTTTGTCTAAATGGTCCTTTTTTCCTTCTGAGAAGATCAAATACTACATACAACTTACCTGGCACAAGGGATCGTCGCCCTTGGATTGGATTGGAGTATGATTCTGTTTGGTCCCAGGAGGCCATCTTACCATCTTCGAGTGGGAGGATTGATTTAGCACTAGTAACCTGAGATGTCTCTGCGGGGAATGTCAATGGGTCTGATAACGGCTAACTTTGCTGCAGTGGAAGGGGCAGGTAAATATACAACTTGTGGATTGAAAATAATAAAAGCATATATGAAATTTAAAAAATAATATGAAATTTAAAAAAAAACAGAAAAAAAATAGATGTAACATCAGCAGAAAATCTTTAAAATGAATTCAAAATAAGAAAAAAAACAAAGTACATTTTATCATAAAAGTATTTTTAATATCCCCATAAAAAAAAACAGAAATCTATTTTTAATATCCCCATAAAAAAATAGGAAAAAAAAAAGATTTATTTCCTTTTCTTGACGCCTGGTCTATCAAACAATTGCTTCATTCCACCCCCTTTCGTCATATGGAATTTAATATTTTGAGCAGAGTCTGTAAGCCACGGAGAGTCAAACTGTGTCGTGTCTTGGTCAACCAAGTGCGTATATTTTGTTCGGCCGGAGCGGCCAAAGTTCTTCACCTGCATAACCTTCGGAAGAATTGTTTTATCAAAATGATCTTCCAGAGTGGGAGCAGAAAAGTCCCGTTTGTACACCGTGTCATCCTCGTCCATATAGAACGAACCCCTGTGATAATATTTCTGGAGAAACTTGTACCTTCCCTTGGGCGCTTTGTTCGGAATCACCTTTGGATTGGCACGCAGATCGGCCCTCCTCTCCTCGTCTGTCATAGTTCTTAGCCGATCGACCTCGCCTTTCTCTTTCTCCAGCGCTTCCCTTTCGTCGCGATCTCGTTTGATTCGCTTCAATTCGCGTACTTTCCAAGTCTCATATTCTTCTTCATCGTTCTCGTCGCCTGTGTCGACAGCGTTGCAAGGGTCGTCCTCCGTCTTCTCTTCGTTCTCTTTCTTTGTCTCTGTCTCAATGATCTTCAAGGTTTGCCGACGCCGCTCTTCCGTCATCCGCTTGGTCTCTATTTCTTGTTCACGTAATTTCTGGTCTTCTTTCTCTTTTTCTTGTATCGTGATTCGGTCTTTCTTGCGCACAAAAACAGGTTTCAACCTTGGCCCGGTCTCTTCTTCAGAATCGGTATACTCTTCATACTCTGAGGATTCCTCTTCGCTTTCTCCTTCGGAACGTTCGTCTTCGACGTCCATCACCTCTTCTTCTTGCTCTTCTTTCCGCTGCATGGCCCGCTGCCGCAGAAGCTCTCGACGCCGTTCGATCTCCTCCTCATCCAGCTCTTCCTCTTCGCTGCTCTCCTCTTCTTCCCGACGGTGCCGGTTGGTGTCGACCTCCTCGTCTTCGGAGACTTCCTGCAGGACCTCGGGCTCGATCACCTCGCGGCGATGTCGTGTCACCCGGTCCTCGACGTCGCTATCATTGTCATCCTCGTTTGCCCTTTCTTTCAACCGTCGCAGGCGAGGGTCTTCGTACTGAGTCTCGACGGGGGTTATTTTCGCCGCATCGTGCAAGGTCTTCTTGGGACCAAAGTGAAAGTCAACATCTTCCTCATCGCTACTGGTGTCAGGGGCATAATCGGGTCTTTTACCAGTGACGTAACGATTCACCTTTACTTTTTGCATTGTAATATCACCCTTTTCATTTTTGATAGGAACGGCACCGGCCGTCGACTGGAGCGGGACGGAGTTGTTCGGCCTTCCACTCATCTTGTTTCAGCGTTTAGTTCTTACAGAAGAAATGAAACAAGATGGCTAAAAACGAAAACAATCGTTCGACTGTTTTGTTTATAATTACTCCAATGCGAGTTAGGAATAAGTGAAAAAACGATATAATATTTCGTTCTAAAAGTCCATAAACAACAATTGTTTTTGAAGATTTTAAAAAATACTCACAAATGCAAATTGTAACATTAGAAAATACACGGAGTAAAATTGTTTAAAATTAAAAACACGGCCGCAGAAGAACATATCGTGATTCCGAAATTAGAGATTTCCACTTCCGGTTATAAATTACTCAATCAGAGTTATTTCCCCTTCACTAATATTTTCAAGTTTCCCTTTTGTATAAATCTCTAATTTTTAAACCCCATTTTTTCAAATTGCTAAGAGCGACATTATATAGAGCAACGTTTCGCAACTTTTTTAATCTTGCATAAACCTTAAAATAAGTTACATGTCTAAAAAAAAAAAAACCTGTGCAAAAACAAAATTATATACCATATCTTTCTCATTTTATTTTCATCGTAGTTCACTTGGTAAATATCATAGTATATCCTTTTGAATGTCCATCATTACTATTATTACCGACATAAATTACTTTAAAAGAAAATACCGTTAGGAAATTAGTCAAAAACTGTTTATTTTGCTTTACCTACTCATTTTGTGACCTATTTGCGTTAAAAATATCTATAACTTATTTAAGAAAAAATAAATACATCTTCGTCAAATCTTTCGGGCTGCCGGCCTCTGGAACTCCCTCCCTGCTCCCTGTTTCCCCGACTGTACCGACATGCAGAGGTTTAAAACTAATGTAAACAGACATCTCGCTGCACAGATCCCAACTAAGGATGACACCCAAAACCTACACCCTAATTCTCAGTAGCCCCTTACGTCTACAGTGAGGGCATGTCTTGTTTGGGGTGAAATATCTTTTTTTAAAAAATAAATAAATAAAAATAAAATTCAGCAGCTTTTTTACTGACCAATTTTTTTCTTTTTTCAGTGCACAATTTACCTAGAGAATTTTTGTTTTTTTTGTTTTGTTAGTTTTCCTTTACAAATATTTTAGATTTTAGGAGGGGGGATCAGTTTCCTATATAAATTTAACGTAAACTGATAACTCACTTTTGAACCATGTTACAAAAATCTAAAATACTGTTTTTTAATTAAAAGAAAAAAACGGGAATTCTCTAGCGGCATCATAGGTAATTGTACACAGAAAAAATATTTAAAAACTTGGTCTGTAAAAAAGGTGAAAAAAAAATGTTGCATGTTGTTTGTTCGTAATACATCACCAACCATTTTTTTTCCACCTTTTTTACGGACCAATTTTTTTTCTTTTTTCTGTGTACAATTACCTAACTGATCCCCCTTCTAAAATATTGGAATTAAAAATAAATAAATAAAGCGACATAATAAGCAACTGTACACAGAAAAAAAGAATTTTAAAAATTGATCAGTAAAAAAGTGGAGAAAAACGGATGGCGGAGTATTACGAATTCATACTGTTCGTTTATGAAACTTCATCAGAGAATTTTCATTCACACAAAAAATCCTAAACTCAAACGTAAAAAATAAACATAAATAACCAATATCATATACTTATATAATATAAATCTAAACAACGAAAACAGATAATTGCTGCATCAGTTCATTGGCGATTGTACAGTATAGTTACCAAGAAAAAAAAGGGTGAAAAAAACCCAAATAGACAACAAATAACTGTTAGCAAACACAAGAAAATTTACTTTTTTGCTTATCTGTATAATTTTTAAGTAATTTTTTTGTAAGATTTATTATCTATGCATTTGTTATCGTCACTTTTACTTAGCTAAGCACGAAGCTTCCACCATGGCCGCCAAACGATAGTAAAAAGAATTTTCAAAATAAGGGGTTAGTAGAACCATAAACCTAAATACAAGGGTAGTTGCCAATCGGATTAGGGTAAACTTCTTCTTCTTCTTCTTTTAAGCCTGAAATTCGTGACCAAGTTCCTCGATTTTTTTATGGAAGTCGCTCCAGACAAGACATGAAGCCACTTGATGTAAGGAGATAAAACAAAGAAGCTTCTTCAAAGTCAAAAACTATCCAATGATAAGTGTTAGATGGATAGATTCCGACCCAGAAAACAGCAATTCTTTCCCCTTTGTCAGAAACATCGCTCATGGAATGTGAGGACTAAAGGACAAAATAAGGAAAGCAAGAGTTATGATTTCTGCCTTTGCTCTTAATACATACTTGTTAAATAAGAAACGGCTTGCACCTCACACATGTAGAAATATATTGTGCATGTTTAGAAATATTATGAATATGAAATTAATTTTTTCTGAAAGTCAAAGGTGCATGAGCTTATCTCATGTTCTTGTGGAAACATTAGGGACCTTTTGTGGACCCAGAGTCCTGAAAAACCTTAGGGACCTTTTTCGGAACCATAGAGTCCTGAGAAAACCTTAGGACCTTTTTCGGAACCATAGAGTCCTGAGAAAACCCGGTTGAGTAACTCTGATATAGAGGATAACCTCTATTTTGTGGTTGTTGGCCGCAATTCGATTTTGACGATGTTAGTTTTTGCAGGGTTATGTCCCCGTCCTCCCACATACAATGTCTAGTATTTCCAAATGGTCACCCATCTGGTACTGACAAGGCTCAACGTTGCTTAACTTTGGTGATCTAATGAGTAAAAATCTGAAGAGACCTATTGAAACTTTTATTTTTGTGATAATATCTGAAATATCAGTAAAAAAAATATGGTGTTTATATAGATCAGCCCATATGGCTGTTCATATTGGTTTGGTAAAATCCAGTAACGAATTACGATAACAGTCGAAAAGCCGAAAGTCAACCACACAAAATGAAACCTGGGTTCTTTAAACAGAAAACGAAAAACAGAAAACGACAAAGACACTTGCTAATTTATTTACATTGTTGCATTGTTTTTTTTTGTGTGTAAATTGTTGCTTTTTATTGATTTATTTTTCTAATTTTTTTCTTGTGTCATTTTTAAAAAGTTTGTCGGTCACATTTACATTTTATTTTTATTCATATTTTTAAGGGAGGGGATATTATTTGAGCTCTGTACTTCGTAAAGTGAAGTCCTTTGCGATCGAATGCACTTTGGTGCAAGCAGGGCATGTCGATAATGAATTACATCTTTTAAGTATTAGAAAAATTTTAAAATAAAAAAAAGAAAAGGAACATGATCCAATTGATACTGAAACTGAACTTTATTCAATATTAATTAAAAACAAAAACAAAACAAAATAAGAATTAATTCAAAATGTATCGTTGTGGTGTTGCTGTGTTGCTGTGTTGCTGTGTTAAAGTAAATAAACATTACGTCATTTCACGGATTTTAAAAACTAAAATTCATTTATTATTTTGATTGTAACAAAGTTATTAAAATAAAAACATGCAAAGTCAAATAATGGCGATTATGTCTTTTTAAAGTGTAGCAGTTACATCTAATCTCTTGCGTAATGATTGTTGCACTTTGCTATTTTTTGCCAAATAAATTTGATTTGATTTTCCCATTATAAGATTTTAATTCTTAGCGTAGGTCATGCCACATCTAAAGACGTGGTCATCATCTATATTTCATTCATGCCAGGACCACGCTACAAGAGTATGTATGATAAGTCCCTAACCCTAAGTTTTCTTTTCAGCCTCTTATTTTGATTTTAGAATTTCCCTCTCCCTTCCCCATTTAGGTGACAGGCAGCTCGATTTGCCAGAAATGCATATCTGTTTTCGATATTTCAAACTAGGTGTATGTAATAAAGATTTCTCTGCTTGCATCAATTTTTCGACTGACAAATCTGCTACAGAAAGTTGGGCGTTTTTATAATAACACCATAGTTTTTACATTGTGTATATATATATATATATATATTCATACCTTTATTTTTCCATAGCTCCCCACTGTGTATATATCAAGGGAGGTGCGAGAGCACTCTAATAGACTTCAAAAACGGCCTATGCTAGAAATCTCATTTCTTTGATCAATCATAACTCAAAAACCAATAAACCAAATTAGTTAAAACTTTGCACAAAATTTTTTTTGATAGGTTCTATAAGTGTGTAGAATTTCAGTATCATTAGTCAAGGCAACCCAGAGATCCAGAAAGGTCAGGCATGATTTTGCGGTATCCGTGTGTATGTACATACGTATGTGCCACCCTGTATCTCATCAACTATTTGATGGATTCAATTGATTTTTTGGAAGAGATAGAGGTCCTAGAGTCTAGTTGATAGCATTTTAATTTTAGTTTACCATATACCTTAGTTTTCCAGAAATCTCCAAAAAACCTTAAAAATGACCATTGTATTGAGGTATAGCCTTTACAAAAGTAGTGACATTCCATGAAAAATGCCAGTATACTGAAATCATATGCCCTTAATAGGGTTAAGATGAAAATTCATATACACTTAATGTACAAAAGCAAGGAAATTCCCAAATTTTTAACAATTTTATTGTCATTAAGGGTATGGGAGCACAACAGAACTATGTATTTTACTGGTAGGAATTTTTCTTCAGCGCACCTCACACACTTCATCCACTCATGCATAGAGATTTATACTGTAGTTATGTGATAATGAAATGGTTTGGTTGATATGTAGTCATACCCTTAATTAATGACAATAAAAGTGTAAAAATTTGGGAATTTCCTTGCTTTTGTACATTTAGTGTATATGAATTTTCATCTTAACCCTATTAAGGGCATATGATTTCAGTATACTGGCATTTATCATGGAATATATATATATATATATATATATATATATATATATATATATATATATATATATATATATTCTAACTAGGTAATTAATTGAGCGAGCGATTTTGTTTTGATTCATTTTTTGTGTGTATCTTTGAAGCATGTGATTATACGAAAGTTCCCCACTTTTTTACTTCGGTAGAAGCGTTCACATCGCAATCTCTGTCAAGTAATACCTACTATTACCTGCAAATTCTACCAAACACTTTGAAGCGAGCCATAAACCGAGCGATGTCCATAAACTCAAATATTTATTTATATATATTAAAAAATATATACAAAATGTGGCACAAGGCCAAAAAGGGACGGGGAAAGGTCGGTCTTTTCTAATATTTACTAACTGATTAAACTTAGCTAGTTTCATGGGTGGCCATTATTCACCAAAATACCACATTCATACTACATTCATGCACCATACACCAAAAGAATTCATGCCATGACTATCAAACTTAAAACCCATATATAAATAACATGCAATGGAGAGTTTGAGAAATAAAAAATTTATGTACAGAAAAAAAAAAGAGAAATATTTACAATGAAAAAACCTGTTAGTAAAAAGATCCCCCATTTCTAAGCTGTGGCAGATATGCAGATTTACCAGTCGAAAACGAAAAAAAAAAATTGATGCAGGCCCCAACGCTTTATTCACAACACCTCCTTCGAAAATATCGAAGGGTGACCTGCATATCTGGTAAATCAAGCTATCTATCACCTATATTGGGGAAAGGGTAGGGGGTTATCAAAACTAAATTGGAGAGGGGGAAAAGGGAGCAAGGAGAAAACTAAAATGAGGCCCAAATGAAATCATTCATCACTAGCCAAGTTATGAACTATAACGAGCAACCTAAGCTAGTCTTAAACGGGACGTTGTTAATGGTCGTTTCGGCAACCCAAAATTCTTTGCCTAAGGCACGTCCAAATTCCACTCAATGCCAGCTGCTGTCATCCAACAAACACGCGCCATTATCTCCATTTTTCACCAAATTCTTCCGGCGATATTGGAAAATTCGAATAAGGCTGAGCGAGGTGAAGATCTCACTGTCGTAGACTACTTTTGACCATATGACGCCTCTCGCAATCGCTAGTAAGCGTAATTTACTCCTCTCCAGGAGTTAGGCACAAGGCCAGTTTTTATCCTACTCCCACAAGTAAGATGTGACCCAAGCTCGGGTCGGAAAGTGGGGGTTGAAAAGCCAGCGTGGGCCTGGGCAGCCCCGTCGGCATTCCCCGGTAGGGGTGCCTCAAGCAGTAAGCAATTAACTTACTTCTCCCCAAAGAGGGGAGGCAAAGCCTGGGAGGGTAGACCTCCTAGAACTGCACAGGACAATCCCATAGACCGGCGTAAATCAAGCCCCGAAGGCCAAGACAATACCAGAATATAGGGTGCAGTATCCATCGGAACAGATAACAAAACGTATTTCCATATCTGTTGACGGTGAACAATTACTACAAACATTAATTGGTTTCAGGTCAAAAGACGTTACATTCTGTATGCGAACCATGAGAGCTTCAAGAAACATAATCAGATCAGCGGCACAACGAATGTAAGAATTTTGATCTGTTATATGGTCAACGTACATGTCTAGATAAGACCTACCTCCTCTTTTTGGCATTGTATCAAATTTTGATTTTAATTACAAATAAATATTTTAAAAAATTAATTGGTATTGATTGCCATTTTATTACTTTTAAAATGTGAAGAGTTCCACTTCCGGAAATGATAATCAGATGAGAGTGATCTCCCCTGACTAAAGGCGATTCCTTTCTCGGTAAGTCCCTTTAACATCTTATGAGAATTCTTCACTCTTCGCGCATTTTGTCCGAATACCCAAAAATCATCGTTGCACTTAATTACGAGTTTATTGTAATTTTTAATTTACTGAATGTACATTGGCAAGTTTAAAGGAATCCGAAAAAAACAACAACAATGTTTTAGGCTTTTATTTTATTTTTGTTGATAAATAACGAATGTTAAAGTAATCGAATTTACCTTGGTTGTCAATTGGAGTTTTCGATTTCACTGACTTTCGCAAAAAATAATTTGGTGCTTCTGCTGTTTAGCCCCGACATTAAAATATTGAAAGAAATGTATAAACTTCGTCATGTACTTACGTGTTAACTGAAAATAGGATTGTACAGAAAAAATGACGCAAATTCATCCAGTATTTATTAAATTATAAGAAACAGAAGAAAAACGATCTTACGTATCGGTAGACATTTTCACTTATGAAATAGACAAGGGAGATAACTCAAATTTTGTTTACTGGTTTAACAAAAAATGGCTACCGAATGATAAAATCGTTTTTTATTTTTTTTTATTTTAATTTAATAAATACTGGGTGAATTTGCGTAATTTTTGGTGTCCAGTCTTCTTTTTAACTACCACGTAAGTACATAACAAAGTTTATGCATTTCTTTAGCAATTAAAAATAAATAAAAGGTTTAACATGTCGGGGATAAACAGCAGAAGCACCAATACTTTTTTTAGAAAATTAAGTTTGGAATTTGATTTACGCAGTTCTAGGAGGTCCACCCTCCCAGGCTTCGCCCCCCCCCCCTCTTTGGGGAGGAGTAAGTTTATTGCTTACTGCCTGAGGCGCCCCTACCGGGGAATACCGACGGGACTGCCCAGGCAATTTTTAATGGCCAGAGTGCTCACCTCTCGGGCGCTGGCTTTTCAAACCCCACTTTTACTTTTCCGACCTTGGGTCACACCTTGTGGGAGTAAGATAAAAACTGGCCTTGTGCCTAACTCCTGGAAAAGAGTAAATCAATACTTATGCAGATTAACCGACGCCAAGTCGATTTTAGCTTGGATCCTAATTTGATAGTACCTGGTATTCTGACAGATTTGAAAACCATTTGTCGTTTCCCTGATTACTGGCGGCCATTATAAGCCCCCCCCCCCCAAATAAAAAGAACATGGTTATTTCGAATTCGCAATTTCTACAAGAAAACTTTTTTTTTTTTTAGATTTCCAGGACCGAACATTTTCTGAAAAATCCGATGATTCGTCTTTTTTAAAATTTAGTTTTCAATGACATTTTTCTTTGATTATCTTAAGTAAAAAGTAATCTAAGAAAAAAAAAAAGTTCGTAATTTTAGGTGTCGGGATTTTGTTAAATAACTTTTTTTTAAAGCTAGAATTCGACAGAACACGTATAAACATTCTCCTGTGATTTTTTTTTTCTTTCTTTTTCAACTTCCATTCAAAACTTCCGGGTTTCGTCTTTCTTTTTTTTAGTAAAAGTCGGAACTTGAAATCCTTTCGCTTGTTGCTTTTTATTTATCGACGTTTTAGCGTACTCGTAAATAATGAATTAATATTGGGTTCTGTTTCGGAAACGGCAACCATAGATTTTACTGGCGTGACATATGCACAACGAAATCGAGAAAGACGAAGCAAGTACACCGTTTCGAATGTTACCGACCCCCCCCCCCCTATGTTAAGAATGGATTCTAAAACTCCGTTAGTAAAATCTATGGTTGACGATTACGAAACGGTACCACGAAAACGAACGGAATTAGACGAAAGAAGGTACGCCGTTCCGAATGTTACGGTAGCCCCCCCTCCTCCTCTCCATGTTAGAATAACTTCTGAAACTTGTATTTTTTTTTTTTTAAATGATATCAAATGGTAAACTAACACTAGAAACGACGACCTTTTTACGCAATTAGAACGAAAGAAAGCGTTTTTTTTCACTTTTTTTTTCGAAGCAGACGACTTTAATGAAATAAAATTTTAACTTATTATTTACTTATTTTTTTTTTTAAGCAGACGACTTATAACAAAAAAAGCAATTTTATTTTTTGAATACAAAAAATTTAGTTTTTTTTTTACTGTCTGCTTTTTTGTCTTTAGGGTTAGGTAATTTTTTTTTTGGGGGGGGGGGGTCCAAATTGTAGGGTTAGGGATTTTTTTTTGTGGGAGGGGGGTCGAGTTTTTTTTGTTTTTTTTTTAATACAAGGAACTTTTTACTTTGTCTCTCTTATTTCTTCTGTAAAAGTTGAAATTAAAAGAACGCATATTCACGAAATGTTAGAAAGCAAAGAAGTAGAATGGAAGAGATTTAGCTGAAGAAGAAGATTGTTTTGTTTTTCTGCAATCGGCAACAAGCACGAAACAAGAACATAGTACAGGCACGAAGTGCAAACGTTTCCAATCTGAGAAACTTTGTGCTACAAACTTTGTCACATGGTAACTAATTAAAGTTGACATGAAAAGAAAAAAAGTTTTTACGATGGAGGGGGGGGGGAACATTCGGAACGGCGTACCTTCTTTTGTCTATTTCCGTTTGCATTCGTTGTATATACGTCACGCTTAGGTCATGCCTGTAAATTTTGGGTTGTATTTCTCGAAACTGTACCAAAAAAAAAATTTTTTTTTTTTTAAATTTAGAGTGGGGGATCTCTTTCGCATATAAATTTAATGCTAACACTTATCCTCGAGTGGTCTTTGGGCCTTGATAAGCGGTGACTCGTTAGATAAAAAAGTAAAATGCTGATCACCCACTACGGAATTAGGTTTGCGAATTGACAATTTAAAGACTTCAAAAATGTCATTTTGTTCTCATCGTGAATAAAAAAAAAAATTAAAAAATGGTGGCCGTGAGACATTTGGAAGTAATTTCTGACTGAAGTTTATATGCTAAAGTAGAGTATTATAGTTCATTTGTGCTCCTAAAACGAAGTAAACAGTATTTTTAGACTGCCAGTACTATTGTATCAATGAACTGATTTCACTGATTTAGGAAAAGAGCCACTATCAGTGGTCCACTGGTCCACTATCTAAAAATAGCCAAGAACGAATGCGTCGGCATTCCCCGATAGAGGCACTTCAGACAATCGGCAATAAACCAACCTCCCTCCTCAAGGATAAAGTCATGCCTGGTAGGTGCACCCTTCCAAAACCGATCTGAACCATACTTCAATCCTTATTCTAACCAAAAAGTGCCTGGTAATGGTAGTTCAATCAACCCCTAGATTGCTAAAACGATGTATCTCAATTAGTAGGCGAGTTATGGCCATTCAAAGTTAACTGACATTGTGTTTTATGTGATACTGACTGCAAGGCCAACTTAATCAGTGTATAACTGAAAATAAACGCTTCAAATAAATGAAAAATCTTTATAAATAAAATGCCATAGTTCATTAAATGAAAGATAATATAGATGGAATTAATAATTCTTAGATATACCCAGTCTTAAAAATTTGAAAATCACATGCCGTCACAAAAATTGTGTGGAAACAATACAGAAGAGTAACTTTGACTGTTGATATAAATTTTATTTTAGCAGCTAACACATTGAAACTTTTTATTATGATTCATGACATCATACAGATTAAACTAAAAAAATGTTTGATTAGTACATCCATAAAAACCTTATTTCTAACATGTAAACACGTCCCAAAGCCCAATTTGGAAGTTGGTGAGAAAAATGGGTCAAATGTACACTTTACCCAACTTTTTATAAAAATGGGTCAAATGTACACTTTACCCAACTTTTTATAAAAATGGGTCAAATGTACACTTTACCCAACTTTTTATAAAAATGGGTCAAATGTACACTTTACCCAACTTTTTATAAAAATGGGTCAAATGTACACTTTACCCAACTTTTTATAAAAATGGGTCAAATGTACACTTTACCCAACTTTTTATAAAAATGGGTCAAATGTACACTTTACCCAACTTTTTATAAAAATGGGTCAAATGTACACTTTACCCAACTTTTTATAAAAGATGCAAACCTAAAAGTTTTATGCTTGACTAATTTCTTTGGATGAGGAATTAAAAAAAAAAAAAATTTTTTTTAAATAGAAAGTTGTTTTCTTTCTAATATCGGAAGATTCTGTGGAGTGATCCAACTTTTTGAATGTAAAAATTTATTTTTGACATCAAAATCAAAGGCTTATTATAAAACTTCAAATGTGTAAAAATAAAATATATTTATTGAATAATGCAAGATTTTACTGGCAATTTTACTCATCTTCATCATAATTAGTCTTTTTTTAAAAAATTTATTTCACTTCTGGTGAAAGAAACCTCCCTAGTTTCTTTCACCTTGTTTTATCCCTGGTTAGGCGTGGCCAAGTTGGACCTAGTTGATTATTGAGGTCGTCTCTCCACCTGGTTTTTTTCATTGCCTCGGGGTTCTTTCTGTTGCTCTATATGTCCACATGTTGTCTGTACATACCGAAAGGTGACCTTCCCATCTATGTTTTGCCGTTGGTATGGTAGTGATGATGTCATTTACTCCAGTTTTCTGTCTGATCCAAGTGTTTCTTTTGCTATCATGTAAACTGATGGCGAACATAATGCGTTCCATTTTGCGTTGTGCCACTCTTAGGTTTTCTAGAATTACTTTTCTTTTTAAATTAATTTTTCAATTTTTGGCAGGGGGACAATTTTCTATACAAGTTTAACAACTGATACCCCCCCCCCCCCCACCTACACTATTTTTCAATCAGGTCTGTTTGCTTACCCCCATCTCCACCGCAGCAATATTGGACATGATGTCAGTTTATAGTAGGGAATCCAGCTGTCCTTCAAAAAAAAAGAAAAAAAAGACACTCTGGATGGATGCAATATTTGCCATGATTGAACCTGTCTACATTCATTCCTCTTAGGCAATTGGCAGTAAGTCAATCCCTAAGGAGAGGGTAATGCCTAAGAAGATGGCCTTTTAGAACCAAACAGAATCATCTTCTACTCTGACATAAACTCGAGGAAGGCCCGTAGCAAAACAATTCTAATTATTTAACGGTAACACTTTCACTTTGGGTTTTGAAAAAATTGTTGCATTTGATGTGTAAACGTTTTAATTCTTCTTCGGCTTGTAGAGGAATCAATGTAAATTCAATAAATTAATAATGCAATTCGTATAAATTAAATTATATATATTTATTTACAAACATCAGATGCTAATAGATAGAGGATTTAAACATTCATACGACGATAGAGTTGAGTCCAGATTGAAATAAACTTAGCAGTGGCAGACTCCTGATGATTGTGTAAGTATGCACTTGTATGAATATCTTGTGTGCATTTTTCTCCCACGTGTTGTTTAGAGTCATGCTTATTTGACATGAGGAGTGTGTATGTTGTTCAAACTGCTAAACGTCATCTGATGTTGCTGCAGTGACAAGTGATTGAATATTAGACTGTGCTTATTTCTTTTATAGTGTGAGAATAGGCTCCCAGCAGCTTAGCGTAAAAACTTTTATGGATTTTTTTTTTTATGGTGGAAATATTTTTAGCTCTGATTGGCTGAAAAATGTATTATTTGAATTTGGTGTTTTTTTGTTTTGTTTTTTTCTAATGGATCACCATTTACTAAGGCCGAAAGCCACTCAAGGATAAGGGTTAATGAGATTATCAGTTGGATGATGAACAATAATATGAGAGGATTGGAAACGATGGGTGGAATGGACAGAATTTGGTTACTTAAAAGAACAGCTTGACAAGTATTTGCTGACATTGAACTTGAAGACGACCATGTTGTAGTCAACAAGGAAGTAGTCCCATGCTATTTTGTTCTTGGAAAGAAACTCTGTTCATGGAAGTTCCATCTGGTTTTTAGGTACACTGTAGTGGTAGTTAGATGAGTTTTTGCTGTAAACGTTTAACCGATAGGAATCGGAGATTGGAGCTCAGTCGAGCACCTACTATGAAACTAACGCTAAAATAGAGAAAGATTAGCAATGTCTCTTTTGTGAGAAAGGGGCTGTAGGGACGAGAAGAAATCATTTTCCTCTCGATTGCTAAGTCGATGTTTAACTTTGTCAAGGCAAGCAAGAGTGCTCTGAGCAACACCTTCACAGATGTGGAAGCAAATTTCTTTGTGCTTGCACAGGATTTATTTAATATGAGGATGGATTTAAACATTTTTCGTAATTTTTTTTTTATTATAAATAAGTTTTACCTACCCGTCATTTTACTTTTTAAAAATTTTTTTATTCATTTATTTATTTTTTGCTGAAGAACAAAAACGCTTTTATAAGGGATATAAAATGTTAATTTTATATTACAAAAATATTGTTGCTTTCTTTTCTGAATAAATGTTCACAAATATTCACGAAGAGTTTTAGGAGTGCCTTTTACTATAGAACCTCGTTTTCATTTTTAATGTGTGCGCAATGTGCATTGCCTTATTGATTCCATATGCAGTTTGGCGGTGCCAATATAGACCTTTACGACATAATTTTATTAATGTAGACATTTAAATTACTTAAAATATCTCAATAATGGCATAAGAAAGAATCTTTTTAAATTTTTAAAATCTGACTAAAAATAAGGAAGTTATGACTATTTTTGTGCCTCGTACAATTGGATATTTTCCCCTCTTTAAGACCATATGCGTTTCGTCACATTTTTTACACTAATTTTTCAGTAAAAATGTTATATCTTTGTTAAAAACCAAGATTAAGCAATTTAATTTACCATATAAGTGTATTTTTGTACAAGGAATCAGAATGTGCCACTGAAAATCTCTAGAAATTAATGATTTCAAAGTAATCTGCAGTAAGGGCACATAAATATGCTGCAATACTTTAAAAATACCATGTATCCATTAAAAGAAAGAAGTTAGAAAACTCAAAGTTGAATTGTAATACATTTTATGTACAAGAAACTAAAATCTAATACTAGGACTGTTTAAAAATGAATATATTGCAAGATTTCTTTGGCATTATTGTAGATTAACACCTTCCGCTAATTCACCCCCTTACCTCCCCAAAATATGCGATTCTACTTTTTTTATTTAGGCAATTACATGTTAACACCCTGAAAAACTTGGCAGAAAGAAAGAAACAAAAACAATTATTTTAGAATTTAGAGTGGGGATCAGTTTCACATAAATTAAATATAAAATAATCCCCCATTCCAAGGCCATTCTAGCGTTTTAGGACATTAATTATTTTTTCTATGGGAGATAAATCCTGTGCGTTTTTTTTTTTTTTGTTGTTTTTTTTTTGTTTTTTTTAGACGATTATGAGGGTCTTTGTGGGAGGAGGGGGCTTACCACTTGAACTTCAAGTTAGTGGTAGGGCTAGAGGCAATTAAGTGAACACCCTGAAAACTTAGCAAGAAAAAAAAACAATTAATTTAGAATTTCGAGTGAGGGATTAGTTTCACATATATTTAATGTAGAATAATTCACCATTTCCGGGCCATTCTAGCGTTTTAGGGCATTAATCAATTTTTTTCTATGGGAAATAAATCCTGTGTTTTTTTTTTGTTGTTTTTTTTTAGACGTTTATGTGTGGTTTTAATGGGCTTTTTTGTAGGATTAGGGCTTGCCACTCGGACTTAGGGTTAGTGATAAGGTTAAGGAAGGGGTTTTGTTTTGGATGGAGGTTGCCATTCGGACTTAGTGTTAGGGTTAAGGGAGTTTTTTAGGGGGTGGCTTGCCACTCATATTTAAGGTTAATGGTACGATACGTTCAAGAAGGCATTTTTAGGAGGTGGGCTTGTTAGTCATACCTAGAGTTAATGGTAGAGTAATTATTTATTTTATAAATTTCACTAAAAGGCAAGAATGGCCGGGAAATCGGAGATACTTTTACATTAAATTTATATGCGAAACTGATCCCCCATTCTAAATTATTTTTTGTTTTTTTCTTTTTTTTGCCAGACTTTAAGGGTGTTCACACGTAATCGCCTAAAAAAGTAGATTCTTAATTTTTTTTTTTTTTTTTTAATTGGCAACTAGAAAGTCATTACTACTAGAAGTTCGAAAGTTGAGTGAAAATCAGTATTTCTTGAAATATTTTTTATAAAAGAACCAAATAGGATTAACTTTTTTAAGCACAAAAAGTATGTCTTATTTTCAAAAGTTCGTAAACGAATTTTACAAAGCTTTACAAGACTAGTTTATAGTTAGCTGCTGCTGATTGATTGTTATATCAGCAATACTAGCAGCCATTGTTGACTTTCGCTCAAAAAAAGGACAATATTTTTTTCGGATAAGGTAATTTAAAATTACTACTACGGAAAGACAAAACAACATACAATTATAATTTTAATACATAAAAAAAAGATAAAAGATTAATTTATTTACTAGTTGGGTACAAAAAATGTAAGAACATTTTCTATATTCATATTTTCAAATTTTTCAAATTCGTTCTAGAATGAAAATAAACAAAAATCGCCTCGTGTTTATAGCTGCTATTACTGCTGCTACTACAATCAGTTTTTCAAACTATAAATAGAAAACTTTTTTTTTCGGATAGGGTAATGAAATATTATTACTACCAAAAGAGAACACATATATACAATTATAATTTTAATGCATAAAAAGTAAAAAGATTGATTTATTTTTTGGGCGACAAAAATGTATTTTTCAAAAATCTTCAACCCACGTCATATTGAAGGATTATTTTTAAAATTTCAAAAAAATGAATGAGCCGATTTACTTTGTACACTAACAAACATTAAAAGTGTTGTTTCTCCTAATTGGGTTCTAAATTTCAGGACGAAATTCCGCACAGAGGCATGGTACGAGAGTTTTAAACGAAGGGGGGGTTAAAAAAAAAAAGTGACGTAAATTGCTGAAAATAGCGTTAACATTTTTTGGCCTTTATTTGCTCAAAACTCAAAATATATTATGTATATTATTATTCATGAATGCACGTGAAAGGATATTCATTTCCTAACAAAATGATGGTATTTTGAACACTTAAAGTGCTTTAGTTTTTAAGATATGACTATTTTAATAGAACTACACTCAAATCTGTGATTATCCAAACAGTTTTCTGGTCGATATGTATTGCTACTCTATCATTCTTGCTTGCTTGCTTGCCATATTTTATTTTAACATTTTAAAAAAAATTTTAAACCTTTTTCACGTTCTGTAAAAACAATTAAATAATTTTTTTTTAAATTTCATTTCAAGCTGATCATCTCATGGAAAAGTTAACGACTTCAATTCTCCCATAAATGGATATTTCCAATGATGGTCTTCGGCACCGACGCAGAACCGAGCCATTGAATATGCTTAGGTCTGCCATAAAATCAACGTCTTCAAAATTCAACCGACTTTCCCTTCGAACAAAATGCATCCTCATATTCTGCGGGTTCATGATCATAATGGTTTACATCCTGATGGCAATGCATCAGGTTTCCAATCGGCTCCAAGAAGACACTTACCTAGAGACTCAGAAGTGCCCCGCTTGCTATGGAGCCAGCATTTGTAAAAAACTTTACGATGGCAAGGCGCGATTCACCGGCTTTTCCAACATCCGATCTTTTGATGTCATGAACTTTAAAAACTTCCATTATGGAAAATACCAGGGCGATGACGTCATCTTGAAGAAATTAGCCCAAGACAATGTCTTGCAGGAAATCGATGAACGGATATGCTATTCAGCGAATAGGAAGATCGGCTGTGATGTTGGTAGGGTGTCTTATGTTTCAGATTTCACCAGGGAGATTCGCACCTCTGAATTGCAGGTCACCCATCTGACGGGTGTGAGTGACATGTTCCGATGTCCCTCGCCACGGTTCGTCCGACGGGTCCTGTCGAAGTACAAGGAACGCGCCAAACACGAAGTTCCCATTTATTACATCACCGATAAAATCCAAGTGCTTATCACAGCGATGATTAACAGCGAACCTCTAATGTTACAGGTAAGTCTTGCTTACATTTAGCTTTAGTGTTGTCTTTCAATAACACTAGCAGGGCTACCCGGCGTTGCCCGGGAGCATGGATAACAAAATAGAAACGTGAAAGTATAACATCTTTCCTTTAGAATTTCTCTCTACTTCTTCATACTGCCTCTTTTTCTGTCTCTTCTCTTCTCTCCCCCACCGAGGTTCCCATTTATTAATCTTTTCTCCCCCTTCCCCATCTTTTCTCTTTCCCCTCTTTTCACAATTTTGTTTTTGTGTCTTAAAAATGCAAATAGCATCGTAGCAGCAGTTATTTTTTTTTTTTTTTAATTTTTAAAAAAATTAAAAATAAGGAATTTTTTTTTTTTTTTTTTTTAATTTTTAAAAAAATTAAAAATAAAGAATTTTTTTTTTTTTTTTTTTTTAAATTTTTAAAAGAATTAAAAAGAATTTTTTTTTTTTTATTTAATTTTTAAAAGAATTAAAAATAAAGAATTTTTTTTTTTTTTTTTTTTTTTTTTTAAATGTATCTTTTGAAAATGAAAGAAACCGAATCTGTTAGAGATTCATTATTCTGTGTTGTCAGGGTTTCTTAAATGATCTTTTCTTTTTTATCTTCTCTTTCTAGACATTTCCATCTTCTGACGGCTGGCCATTTCCCACTTACATCGGAGCCTGTGGAAGGTTCATTATGGTTGAAAATTGTGGACAGCCTCTCAAAAACTTCTATAATGAACCAATTATGAAAAGAGTAAATAAAATAGAATTTGTTTCTCTTTCCTTCTGAAAATTTCAAATGACCAGAGAAAAGTAATGCATGAGTTATCTCCCCTGCGATCACTACTCCTTGAAGTTTTTTTTTTTTTGGGGGGGGGGGTTAAGATACTAATAGAAAAGTACAATTTTTGACAATTAGGCAGAGGAGTATTTCTCATTTTGATCATTATATTCACAGCGTTTTGGCCGATGTAATCTCCAACTTTCTTTAAGTGCATCCTTTCAGACTCGGAACTTGTACAGAATTTCGAACTGGACCCGTAGCACAGTGGATATAGTATTAAGTAAAATTCAGTTTTAAGTGATAGTCATTTGAAGGTTGAAGGTTCAATCCTCGGTGCGGACGATACGAAGAATTGCGAATTACGGAACGAGAACATGGTACTCCCGTGTATTAAATAAAGAGTTCCGTCCAGTACAACAGAAATATTTCCGAGTTCAAAAAGATACACTTGAAGAACGCCAAAGGTTAGTGGCCGAAACGTTGATGATAACACTCAAGATGAGAACCGTAGTCCGAATAATCCAAATTATACAAAGTGACCCTTCATTTAATCGAAGTGAAACCACTCTCCAGATCGAGTGGATATTTCTTTTTGAAAAGGAGGTTTACTTCGAAACATTAAAAATAAAATCAGTCAGTGGCAGAGAGACTAACTTCTCTCAGCCCGGACCTTGGTCCCGCTCTTTTAGTAGCCACAGCTACTACTTTTCCTTATCAACACATCATGTCAACCCAATATTTCGCCTGGTGATACCAGATCAGGCTGCCCTGTGGCTCCCTGAGACGAAATTCACCTACATTGACGTTTTTTTTTTTTTTTTTTTTTTTTTTTTTTTGTAAAACTTAATAATGTTCTACAAAACCAAAAACAAAAACAACAGCCCCTCTCCCTTTCTCCCTCCCCTTTTTTATTTTATTTTTAGAACTTGAAGCATAAATCTTTTACTATAATGACCAGATTCGGCATTAAATAACCCAAAAAGGGTTGATATGCCGTAAAACAAAACTACCAAACCAAAAACGATGATTAAACATTTGAAGATATAAAGAACTTGAAGCATAAAAACTTTTACTATAATGACCAGATTCGGCATTAAATAACCCAAAAAGGGTTGATATGCCGTAAAACAAAACTACCAAACCAAAAACGATGATTAAACATTTGAAGATATAAAGAACTTGAAGCATAAAAACTTTTACTATAATGACCAGATTCGGCATTAAATAACCCAAAAAGGGTTGATATGCCGTAAAACAAAACTACCAAACCAATATTTCGATGTACTTGCATGACATTTTTCTTAAAATTATCATCCTGAGGAAGTCTTACAAATAAAGACGAAACGTTGATGAATATATAAAAAATATCTCTTGGTTTTTCCTTTTTCATCTCCCATTATATCGGATTACTCTCATCCTTCCTTTCTCATATATATATATATATATATATATCTATATATATATATATATATAGATATATATATTGAATTGCATACATTTTCTTGCTTTTTTCCAGGCAGACCTTGCTTATCAAGTATTAAAAATCGCAGAAATTCTAACGGAAAATCCCGATGGCTATGCAATTTATTGGACAGAATTGAAAGTCAATGACTTTGTTGTGGACAAATATGGTCAAGTGAAATTTGTCGATCTCAAAAATACGGTGGTTGTGGACCGGCAAGCAATTGAGACAAGTAAGTTTTGGTTTACTTATTCCTCAACACTTTAAGATCAATGAGTTGGTGGTGTAATTGCTGTAGCTCTTAGCATGATATACATCATATTCAGTTAAACATCCGTTTTACATGTTAGCATGTGGTGGACGGCTTTAAAAAAATTGACTTCCAAACTAACATATCTCTGGCCAGGTCTTTATTTATCCCCCTCTCTCTCTCTCTCAACTTCTTCCTTATCACTTCCTCTCATGTGTACCTTTACCATGGCCTTCTTCTGTGAACTGAATCTGATACTTTAACTGTTCTACATCTACTTACCCAAGAACTCTCATCAATTTTCTTCACCGTGGCCATACCATAAAAATCTGTTCTGCACACATCTCCCTATACTGTCCAGATTTAATCTTCTTCTGAGGTCATCATGTGACAGAGTAGTCAGGACCGACGGGGATCAGGTACCCTAGTGGCGCACTAGTATGCATCTTGGTGATGATGTTAGGCCCTACGTAGAAACAAAGTGGAGATATAAGACTAGTACATATATTCAACATGAATCGACTATCCAAACACGGCCAGAGCCAGCGACGAAATAGCTGGCAAAAGTCGTGTAATTGTGAATTCTGTTTAAACCTCACAAAGCTGAGTTAAAATAGATGTACAAAGTTTGGGCAAAATCTTTTATCACCAAAAGAAAAACATATGATCAGGTGTATCAGTGCTACACTAGCCGGGTGGGCTAAGCTGATCGTCAGAGATAACCATCTAAGCTGTCGTCATTAATTAGGGCAGAGGTCTGCCACACGGTGAGAAAATACTGAGTAATTGTTTTGATGATAACAATAAAATGGGAAATCCCATTTATCTGTGTCATTGATAAAGAGACGCGCCCTCCCCCCCTCCAAACCCCTGAGAGAGGAAGAGGTACAGAGAAAAGGAAAAAGAGACCAAAAGGGGTAGCAATGAACATTTTCAATGAGATTCTATGCGTACAAACGCGCCCCCCTCCAAACCTCTGAGGAAGAGGTACAGAGAAAAGGAAAGAGAGACCAAAAGGGTGAAGCAATGTACATTTTCAATAAGTGTCGACGTGTGAAGATGCCCAGAGACCAGATCCCCAAAGACAGGCATGAAAGCAAGTCGGGGAAAAAAAATTGCCTGAGAAAACAGAATTCTCGCCATCGCCGTTCGCCCATAGTTTAAGACTTTAATTGCGATTGTATGCGCGCACAGAGAGACGACGTAATAGTTGAATGCAAAAGACATTTACGATATGATAGACATAACTTCAATCTAAAGACAATTCTTTTATCTTTGTTAATAATTACTTTCATAAAAAAGACCTCGTTGTTGCATTATTTCTATTATTGATTTGTGCCGCTTGAATAACCTTTGCCTTCACAGAGACGAGATCGACATATTTTTTATTGCCACTACGACGATCGGCTGAAGAGTGTTCACGGTCTGGCAAGATCTCTGTGTAGTGAACCAGAGGCGTGAGCAGCAAGACAAAGACACGAGTGGAGTACCATGTTATAAGTGGTTCCGTGACACGGAACAGAGTGGGGTACCTGTTATAATCAGATCTAAGCCTGTCTTTAAGATTCACATTACACTTCCATTGTATCATTCTCATATGATTTCTCTCCATGCATGCCCTCAATCCTAACTGGCCAGGTTTCACTTCCATACATCATCACACTGCATACACATGCCTGATCATCTCTTCCCTTGGTGGACAGTGGTAACACTCTGCTGGTTAATAATGACAGAAGTTCCCTGAACTTACTCCATCCATTTCTCATTCTTGCAATCACACTAGCCCCTGCTCCACCCTGTGCTCTAATGGTATCACAAACCTTTAACAACCTCAATAGCTTTGCCATTCAGATATACTTTCTCCACTTCTGAGTTCTCATCCATCTCCATTGTCTTAGACTTCTTGCGCATAAATTGGTTATTTCCCCTCAACCTACCAGTAATTCCACTGCACTTCTTGTGTACCCAATGCTTACAAGTACCACAAAGAATTAAATTGCACTACAGACTACGTAAGGGAACTTTCCACCTTCTGAGGAATTTCCAATAGTACGACCACTGATCATCACTTTAGTCTTGGTAACATTCACTTTCAGACTTTTACTTTCCATAGCATTCCTTCGAGTCTTTAACTTAACAAGTAGGTCATCCATCGTCTCACAGGCAAGTACTAAGTCATCAGCATACAGCCGAACAACCCATATGAAAATCTCTACATCTGATCGGCTGATCTACTACGACACAAATGAAAAGCAACGAACTCAGTACAGAACCCTGGTGTACTCCTACTTTAACATTAAAGCTGTAACTAATTGTGCTGTTAATTCTAACACGACTTTAAGCATTTCTGTACATTGCTTGAATGGCCTTCACTAACCACTCGTTTGCCCCTTGTTTACGCAAAGCCCACGAGACAACCTCTCTTAGCACATTGTCAAAAGCTTTCTTTAGATCCACAAAGACCAGATACAGGTTCTTCTTCTTTACCAAGGTACTTCTCTTGCATTTGTCTCAGAATAAATATAGCACTAGTGGTACTTTGCCCAAGCATAAAACTAAACTGTATTTCATCTATGCTTATCTGACTTCTTATTTGCTGCTCAATTGTTAACTCAATCTTAAATGACAATGTAATTATCAAACTACAAACCGAATAATCATATTTAGAGTGATGTCTTTTGACACCAAAACTCTCAATTTCTAACGCATCAATTTTTGAGCAATTAGTTTTAACGGTCATCAAATATGGAAATTCCTCATTTTTTAAAACATTTTTGTAGAAATGTGAATCTCTTCGTAACTCCAAGGTCATCAAATATGGAAATTGCTAATTTTTTAAAACATTTTTGTAGAAATGTGAATCTCTTCGTAACTCCAAGGGCTGAGTTTCTGAAAATTGGTGTATTGATTTTGGTGTGCCAATTGCGACACGCTTAATTTTGAAATATCACTTTTAAATGCGTCCACATGTAGCATTATGGTAAGCCAATTCTTTGCGGTAAAATCATTTTAGTTTTTAATTCTAATTTTTTCTACACATTTTTAAATTTATATAGAAAAAAAGAAATTTTAGTTGTAAGATAGATAATTCCTATTATATTCTTCAATTAAAAATATGAGTTATCTCTCTTTCTATCTTGCTGATTTTTTAAAAGTAATTATTTAATGGTTTATATTACCAGTCGTCTAGGTCGGATTAAGTAATTTTGAAATCACGTGTCCTCATGTAGCATTACAATGGCCAATTCTTTGGCCCCTATGGATTATCATGTACACAGCGTGAGTCTTGTGTAGATAACACATAGTAGTAATTTGTTCTCTCTCCTCCTCCTCCTCTTCTTCATTCTTCTGTCATGATGCACATTGATTAAATGCAGCGATAGTAAATGACAGCACAAAATCATTTGGGGTTTAACGATACTTTCAGAGTTTTTATTTATAACACCCAACTATGGTCTGATTTCTCAGAAATCCCAAAATTAAATGAGAAAAAAAAATGAAACAAAACTTTTGTATCTTTTTGCTGTTTTTCTTGCATTCAAACGCATAAATGGCACAAGTCACCAAAACACTTTTCCACGTGCAAACGACTTTTTTAAATGAATTTCGACATAATTTTGCTGGAAAAAAAGACAAGAAGAAATTAAGAATCAAAATTAATACAATTTTTTTCTTTTGTAGGACAAAGACATACAAGAAAAAGCATTTTCCTTTTCAGCGTCCCAAATTCGTTTTTCAAAAGATAATTATTCAGTTTATAGTTTGTAAATTACAACTTAAAACTAGACCCTCTGGGCCTAGACAGTCTAGTATGTATGTATATATATATATATATATATATATATATATATATATATATATATATATGGCCCCAAATTCTAGTATATATTATACATTAAATAGTTTTTTATAGCAATACGTAGTTAAAGCAAAATAAATTGTTTTGGACTATCAAAAGAATTTCCAATGCTATTGATAGTTTTTAACCATTCATTTATTTATTTTTTATTATCGCTTATGTTTGAATTCATGTTTTGAAACATGACGTAAATCATAAATCTATGACGTTATGCCTTAAGGTAATACCGTTTTTAACATTATTTTCATGCACAGCTTGAATGTAACTTAATTTCGATCATTGTTGAAATCTAATTGCTCGTTTTATTTTCTATTTTTGATTCCAGAAGATCAAGATGCGTACATGGCGAGCTACGAAGCTAAATTTGTTGTTTACGATGAAGTTGTTCCTCCGACACCTTACAAGGAATTATGCAATCACGTTCATTCTGACTGGAATATTTATATGACTTGTCGTCACATCCTGTCTGAACATACAGCAGACCCCGAGATTCCTGGCGGCTTCCTGCATGACATGTCCAAAGCCGCCCGAGACGATTGGGACATGGACTACCTACTCAAGGAGTGCAATTCGCCTTCGACAAAAGGCGGAAGATTTAAAATGCTCCAAAAGTTGTTTCACACTTTAGATGCATTACGGAACGGAAAAGAGACGCACAACGTAGATGTTTGAAAAAAAAAAACCACGCAATTTTTTGGGGTTTTTTTTTATTAGGTTTTTATTTTTGTAGTTTTACTTTATTTCATCATTTTTATTTTTGTAGTTTTTTTTTTTTTTAAGTAGTTTTACCTTTTTTTTTCTTTTTACATTTTTTTTATTTAATTATGCCTATTTATATTTGCTTATAGGGTAAGTTTTTATTATTACGCTAGTCTTCAATTCATATATAGTAGAAAACATCGGCCCCATTGGGTCACCCGTTGAGTTTGGGTTAGATTGTGTGAATCGGGGGGGAAAAAAAGGAGCTTGCAACGCCAGTTTAATTTTTTTTATTAATTTTTTAAAAATCTAAACTAAATTTTTCTGTTTGCTATATCCTACCCTCTCTTCTCCACTCTTTCTCTCTAGCTATGGGTTAAATTGTATTGATACTTGTGGTGATATTCCCTTTTGTTTATAACAGACCATTCCAATCTTTCGTTTTATAGCTAGTTTTGTTACCTTTGACTGGTAATAAACTAAACAGATAGTGACGAAGCAAGAGCAATAGATAGTGTATCAAATAAGTGTGTGTGTGTGTGGGGGGGGGGGGGTCAGACAACATACAGGAGAGTAATAGAAGTCTTCATTTTATTCTTAATATCGCCTTTACTGAGGATTGAACCATCCAGCTTCAGAAGACTGTCACTTAGAACTGATTTTTACTGATCACCTTTATCCGTTGCGCCATATGTCCATGTGGATTCCATAATGATCCCTTAGTTTGACAAGATGCACCTGAAGAATGTTTATGGTTACATCAGCCGAAATGTAAGAATAAAATTCAAATTATTAATCCTTATCTAAAAAATTCCGAAACAAAAAGATTTGTTTAGAAAAATGGTTTGCAGCATTTAACGGGTGTCGGCGTTGATATGCCGTTAATTTTAGTCATTTTTATTTAGTCATTTAATTTCTAGTCACATTGATATGCCGTTAATCAAAATAACTCAAACCTTTATTATACACTAGTGGCTCAGCATTATTCGGGGGTGGGGGAGTGAGAAACCCAAGAAACTCCTGCTCCCAGCCCTGGACCCATATTACTATTTTTATTATTTTGTAATTTGTGTAATTATCAATTTTCGAGTATTAATAAAACAAAGTAAAGCATTTTCTTTGAATGTCCATCAAGACGTTAAACATCAGAAATTACTTTATTTTGGAGGAAGATTTAGTTTGTTTAGATTTCATGTAAATTTATCCATTATGGCGGATTTTTAACTAGAACGATCTCACCTAAAATTATCTATTGTTAAAAATCTACCCGTAATGATAAATTTACATGAAATTTAAACAATCTGTACCACACCCAAGCCCCATTAAAACTTAAACTAAAATGTTTTTTTTTTTTTTTTTTTCTATATTTCTGAAGGTAAAACTAAAAAAATTGTAGAAATGAAAACTGGTGTAATAGTAAACATTTACCACTTATAATTTAATAAATTAAATAGAAAAAAATGAATTAATTAGTGTTAATTGGAAATCATTTTTTGTACAAATGATTTTCAGTTTTTGCCATTTAATTTTTTTTTATTTTCATTTCACTCATCAATTCTTCGGGGGCGGGGGACATCCTAACTTTTTTGTTTTTTATTTTTTTTAACTTTATTCTAAATAAAAGATTTTTTTATAAAACTATAGCCTGGAATTAAAATAATTATTTGTAATATTTTTTCACACATACACACAGTTGCAAACTAAATGGCTGACGCCCATAATATTATATTTTCTTATTCAAACATTAAACTAACCAAACTGACTAAAAGTGCACTCTGAAATTTAAAAAAAATTGTTAATGAAAGTTGGTAAAAAAAAAAAAAAGACAGGCGTCCTAAATAGCTTCCAAAACTTTCCCTATTTTAATACATGCTAAGAATTTTAAAGCCAGTTTAAATTTTCTTTTTGACAGTTTAAAAGCTTTCAAATTTGGAAGGGTCACAAGGTAATTTAATCTTAAAAAAAAAAAAAAAAAAATATTAAAATGGCTGAAATGTTTGCCTGAGCAATGGTGTGTTGGTTGGGGACTTTATTTATCACTAACAATTTCGAAGTGAACTGCAAAAGCAAAGGCGCAGAAACAACTTCTGAGCACAAATTCCAAGCATTTTGTAGTGAAATAAAACGGTATTTCTAAACAAAAGTATAGTCTATATCAAACTGAAAATAATAATTGAATTTAAAACTAATAAAAAGGAATAGCTAATTAATGAAATGTCTTTTTGCACATCAGTATGCAAATTAGTTAATCATAGGACGTAGATTGCATATACCTCAATATACCAGAAAGATGTTTTTTTCTATTGCATTCATTTGAAAAAGCGTTTTAATCTCACTTAGTGTGAGAAATGGGTCAACTTTATAAAGATACTAGACCACCCGTGACCCGTTGAGTCAGTTAGTTATATTAGCTATGGAATTCATGTATGAGCGTGACACTTGTGGCATAAAGAAAATAGGTTTTTTTTACATAACAGAAGCATTTCTATGAAAGTATATTAAAATGAAAAAAGAATATAGATAGATTTCTATGAGTCGTTCTGTTTATTATAATTGTTTTTTTTTTAAATTACAGTTACTGAATTATAAGTGGTTGGTTAGGGCGATTTGAGAAAGGAAGGGGGTACAGCAGGCATTCTCGCGTACGTAACGAAAACAGAGGGAGTAGGAGTGGTGAAATCTATGAGAGGGAAAGTGGGAGGTGGTTTCGTTCACCGACCGCTAGTATGGCTGATATTAATAATGAGTGTTGTTTTTTTGTTTGTTTGTTTTTGTTTTTTAAAAGGGAGGAGTTTTTTTGAAACTGCGACAGACTTTACGAAGTCCTCCCGTTGAATGTTTTTAGCCGTGAAGAAAACAAATAAACTATTTGATGAAATTAAATGAAATTGTTTAAAAATTTCCAGAATGAAAAATTTCATGCGTTCGTTAATCATAATAGAGAATAACGGAATTGGAATAACAGATTGAAGACGATGCTATTTACACATGCGCAACCGGATGTTGAAAACCGGAAAGCTGATACAAGAACAATAGAGTTTTAGTATTATATAGATTTGCTTAATTGATGTCTCATGACTATGGATCAAATTTAATGCAAATCTGAAATACTTAATTTTCAAATGAGAGGTTAGGTCCATATTATGCCTCCATAAAAATCCTTAAAAATACTCCAAAGAAACTGAAATTTGGATAATATTTAATAACTGATTTCTAATATCTATTGTTAAAATTTCACAAAAACTCGGAGGTGTCTGAATTTTCAGCAAAGGCATCCAACCCCTTTATGCCCCCTTTTGCATAAATTAAATAATTAAATATACCCCACGTTACCAACCCTGATGCTTAGTAAGTGTATTCCAAAACTCATAATGATCAGTTTAGGAGTGAATCCTAAACATACAAATGTATAAACATATGCACAAACCTAACTTTATATGAATAGAAGTTTCATATATTTTGTAAATCCGATAAATATTTGATCTGCAAATGTATAACAAAATGTCTTGGGATATTTGACACTCATCAAATGCAAGATAGATCTGCTAGGATTTAAAGGATGTTTCTATTAAGACGATATTCGGCAGAAGAGGGTGAGAGCTATCCCCTGCCAACCACAATGATGGTTAAAATGCATTACTACCCAGCACCACCGTTATAAAAATATTTATATGAAAATCTGTAAATATAAGATTAAAATCTGAAATTTTTCATGTACACTTAGAAATTTAGATTATATTTAGGATATGACGTCATAGGAGGAGAAACATAGCAAGAAAGCAAAAGAATTCTTGCCTTTGAGAATTTGACGTTAAACGGATACGACATGGATTTCGAGTTCGTCTCCATCTTACGGAGGTTTAGAAATAGAAAGCGGTAATTTGTCTTGATTTATTTGCTGCAAATTATTGTAAGAAGCAGTAAATCAAATCTCGGAGCAATTGTTATTTTTAATGGCTCCTCTTACTATAAGTTCAGCATCTCTACGACTGCTGCATCACCACTAGGGCCATCTTTACAACTAGATATCACCCACTACTTCAGAGAGAGAGAGGAACAGCTGTCTCTGTCAATGGAAAACATCTGTGGGGATCGAAGACCGCTACCCCCCCCCCCCCCTTCATGGCTATGCTACACCGCAGTGAGATGTGCTGCAAAAACCACGCTGTTTCGCGAGGCTCGTGCTTTAACCAAGCCACAATCCCGCCAATCATCAGAAGGAACACAATTGAATGAGTGTCAACAACCTCAGAAGTCTCTACTGCCACTCTAGTAAAAATAAATCTCCGTGAGAGAAGAATATTTATTTTTTAATCTTTCCTTTCTATGTTCTGAAAGTTCAAACTTTACTTTCACTTTTACATAAACAATTTAGGCTTCTGCCTAACAAAGACTTATATATATATATATATATTATATTAGACTAAAAGTATACTTTTAGGGAATTGAACCTATAGTGAAATGGTTTAAGCTCAATATACGAGATAGAGCAATTATAAAGATAAATAAAGGAAGAGAGATAAAGATGTGCAGATGACAAATCTATTTCATCTTCGATTGTTCAATGCAAGGTGTACTCGATAAGAACATGTTTATTTTTCTTTCCTTAAGCCAGACTTTTCAAAGATTAAAATCTTAACAAAGGAATTACATAGATGGATAAGTTGGCAGGGGAATAGCCAAAATTCTCATTTTCAAATTTTGAATTTTGGCTTTTCCCCTGCCAACTTATCCATCTATGTAATTCCTCTGATAAGATTTTAATCTTTGAAAAGCCTGGCTTAAGGAAAGAAAAATAAACATGTTTTTATCGAGTACACCTTGCATTGAACAATCGAAGATGAAAAAGATTTGTCATCCGCACATCTTTATCTCTCTTCCTTCATTTATCTATCTATCTATCTATCTATCTATCTATATAACCACTACCATCCATTTGGATTATTCGGACGACTATTCTCAGCTTTGTTACTTTCATAAAGTTTAGACTGATGTAACCTCCAACCTTTGTCAAATGCATCGACCTTTGGCACAACGGATAAATGTGCTGAGTAACAATCGGTTCTAAGTGACATTCTTTTGGAGGTTGAGGGTTCAAATCTTACTAGAAGTTACAATAATTAAGAATAAAATAATAATTCACAGTTGAACGCGGTCATGGCTGACGAAATGAGAACAATCTACCCCCTTCCCATATTCAAAAAGATGCACTTGAAGAAGGTTGAAATGTGAAAAGATGAGAATAGTAGTCCGAATTATATTGGCTCTATTTATGTATTAAACACTTGAAGTAAATACTGAAACAAATATATGTAATATTATTTGATGATATAAGTGTTAGGGTGTGTGTATGTGATTTTAGATATTAAGGATGTGAATCTGACAATGTAGAAAAATAAAAATGGATGAACAAAGACGAAATAAGAAAAGAAATCCCAACATATGTTGGGATTTCTTTTCTTATATTTCGTCTTTGCTTATACCTTATTCCTCTTTATTTTTATACATATATATATAATAAATAAAATTATCAAAACATTCCAACTGCAGCCAAACTATTTTCAGCTGTTAACATTTCAGTATTTTGTAATATTTGCAACTGTTGTAGAGATTTCTTTTCATATTTTTTTTTCTGTACATATTTATATTGCGATAAAACTTTAAAAAAAAAAAAGTATCCGTGTTTGTTTTTCTTTTATCCAAAAGAAGTTTAGTTTACCTTTTTCAGGATTTCATTGTGTCACATACATAGAACGAAGGCAAGGTGAGAAAAGGGAAAGAAAACCCGAGAGAGAGGATGAGGGTAAGAGGAGAAAGAGAATGAAAAGTGGGCTAGGGAGCTTGCACAATGAGTAAAAACGGAAATTTTCATCAAAGGTTAGATTAAGTTAAAAATAATTAAAAAAAAAAAAATAATAATTAAAAAAAAAAAAAAAATAATTAAAAAAAATAAAAAATAAAATAATTAAAAAAAAAAAAAATTCCGTTAAAAGTTAAGCTGACGTGTACAGCAAGTTACATCATGGAAGAGAAGTAGGATCTGTTCTGCCTTTTGGGTGTTCGGTGTCAGTGATCAGATTCCTGGACACAGTCACCACCACTACGGAGGTTGGAAGGTGAAAGTTTCAGTTCATCTAGATGTATTTGCTGCAAATTACTGTAAAAAGTATATCAAATCCCAGAGAAAATAATGGAGTTATTTGTTGTTATTTTTGATTGCTTCCTTTACTTCAGCCACAAAGAGAAAGAAGAAAGAATTAACATTTTTGCGTTTTTCATTAGAAGTCAAGTTAGAGGTTAGAGCTAACGTCCAGGAAGTTGCATCATAACAGAAAATTGACATGGCAGGAAAACAAGATTGGTTCTGGCATTTAGGTGTGCTTGACGTCGAAGTCAACAGATGGATGATTTTGAGACTTCTACCACTCCTTAGGTGGTAGGAAGGGGAAAATGCAGTTCATCTACGTGTACTTGCTGTGAAATAGTGTAAAAAAAAGTAAAACCAAATCCCAGAGCAACTAATGGAGTTATTTGTTGTTCTTTTTAATTGCTTCCATTATTCCACGACGATGCATAGTGATCAGATTTTGATGCAATTTTTTGAAAATGTTGTTATATTGTCATTTATATTATTCACATTTCAGACTGTTTCCTCTATTTTCACATGTTGCCAGTTGTAATCTCTGGCCTTTTTCGGTTGCCTTTTGTCATAGTTGGTAAACCCTTTATCTCCTTGAGTGGATTCCGATATGGACTGACGACCTGAGTGTGTCAAGTTTGAATCTTATCGGTTTAATAGTATCACTATGTTGGCAACCTTTCTGTGCGTACTCGATTCTAAAAAGAAATCGGGGGAAACCAATGATAACAACGGAATCAAGCAGTTTAAAAAGTCGTATCATGCTGATTCATATGAATTTATGTCTTACAGCTGGCTGGGGTGAAGTGGATACCAATGTGGACTGATGACTTGCATGTGCTTAGAGTCCTATCTGTTAGTTTGTTCGTAACATAAATCCAGTCATGGGCACACATCCGTTTGCCCAAACTGTCATCTTTGTTTTCCCAGCCAATAACCACAACAACAACAACAAGCAAGTGGTTAAGGAATATTCTGGAGTGAATTCAACCTAGAAACTTATTTAAGTTTAATGCCTGGTAAAGGAACTTCACATGACAACGTTAAGGGTTTGTGTCTGTATTAAACCGCTCAAAATATTAAATCTTTAGATGCTTCATGAACTTATCTTTCATCACTTTATAATCTATTATTAAACTAAAGCTGAGTCAATCAACGTTTGTTTTTCTAATGCCTTTTTCTTTTATACTTTAATCACACAAAATACATGCTGAAATATACCTTGGTTTTGGGATTGAGTTATGTTTGAAAAAAAAACTGTTTTAAGTGTTCTAATTAGCCGTAATTTATAATACATTGAACAAGTCAACCGTCTCTCTTTTAGCTATCAAAGTACTTTTCTTACCCTCTCACTCTATGTTGATTCAACCACTCTCGAATATTTCTTAATGTTTCCGTGAGCGTTTAGCCAAAGAGTGGCACTTTTTTCAGCATCGTCACCTAATTTAAATGCATGTCTGTACGCACCACAAACATGCATGTAAATTAGATGGCAAAATAATACGTCTCTTTACTTCTATATAATAATAATACATAATAATAATAAATAATAATATCAGAGAAGTAAAGAGACCTATTATGCAATGTCTTAAAAGGTATGACGTCACAGTTCATGAATTCATGAATTAAATCAAAGTAAAATAAATACTGATAGTGGTTGTGACCCAACGGGGCACGGCTACGTCTAGTATAAATATAAAAGATATCTTTGAGAAATGTGACATAGTTTTGGTTACAGACATGCAAGCTTCAAATCTCTATTATATTTTCTTCATTAATTTTAATAAGTTTTATGAAAACATCTATGTAGTAGACAAATGTCTGTGTTGCAATACCCGTTCCTTCGGGGGACCTGGTAGCATCAAACACAACGACGTGTTCGAGAAACTCTGTTTCTTTATTCTTCACCAACAACTGGCGTAAGTTGGGTATACACATATATATAATTAAATATTTCTTTGTTAACAAAAGTCTTTTGGCATTATTTTTCTTTCCCTTGTCTTACGAAGAAACCTCTTTCTTTACCTTGACGTTCAACTCTACCCAACGTAGGTTATTTTCACGAAAACCAGGCAGAGTGATTTACCTTGCAACCTAGAAGGAAACACGACAATACGTTCTGTAGCAGTTTGCTCCTGGAATCTAGGGAAGGCTTGTGATCCCCACGCCAGTTGTTTACAGCAGTTCGGCCGTGGTGAGAGTACCTCTCTTCGGGGCTGACCTACGACAAGTTTTTCTCTATATCTTCCCAAACTTGATGTCTGCTATGTAAGCGCTCCTTCTTCCTTTGTTTAAAACCGACGTTTTAATTTCTGACTTTGCACTCTGGGTGCCTTCCTCTTCTTCTTCTGGCCTCGTGCACCTGACTCTTTTAAAGGTTACCGAGTCGTTTTTTATGGGTTTTTTTTACGACGTCATACTCCGAAATGAACTCGCCGACCTCACACACCTGGGCTCGTTCAAAGGTCATCGATTCATTTCCGTTGTTCTTTTAGCCTAATTGACAATCTATCTAGTCTTCGACTTTTCTTCATTATTGCGGGGTCATGCCCTTAGCCTCCCCGTGACGTCTTATGCGTTATTACTCAACATGTCTGCATCATTATTTTACACCTGCAGTGTGATCATGTATGGAAGTAAAACCTGACCAGTGAGGGTTGAGGACATGCGTTGCATGGAGAAAAATGGCTTAAAGAGAAAAACTCTACTTGGTGACGACTTCCGGTTTTGAAATCAGAAATCGACAAGTGGTGTTTATTAAAAAAAACAGTTACTCATTATATTTTAGGTAGGATGTTTTTTTGGGGATGGGGCAATTGATAATTTGTTTTCACCATTTTTTAAAAATATTAACACAAGAAAATCAAACTGTTTTTTATAATTGGAAATTTTACTTTTTTTTATTACAAATAATCAAATTAAACTTTTGAGGGGACAGGCGTTCTACTTTTTTTAGGCGATTACGTGGTTTTACAACCTTGCCACTTGGACTAAGGGTTAGTGGTAAAAGGAATTTGGTTAACTCTCTTAACTAAACGTTTACAAACAAGTGAAATTAAAAATTTTGCTAAAATCTAAGCGGTCTAAAATGAGGGATTGCTTTTTGATAAACACTGCTTGTCAATTTCCGATTTAAAAACAGGAAGTCATCACCAAGTAGACTTTTTCTCTTTAACCGAGAAATGATATTAGAGTGATACGATGGATCTGTAATGTGAGTCTTAAAGACAGTGTTAAATCTGATGACCTCAGAGGAAGATTAAATCTGGACAATATTAAGAGATGCGTGCAGAAGAGGAAACTTTCTTGGTTTGGTCACATCGAACGAATGAATGACAGTGCATGGATTAGTTGATGTAGAACAGTTGAGGTAGCAGAGTCAATGTGGGAGGAAATGATAAGAAGGTATAGTAGAGAAAGAGGGATAAATAAAAACCTGGGAGAGACAAGTTAGTTTGAAAGTCAAAAAGCCATCCAACACATGCCAGCATATAAAATGAACATTAAACCGAAGAAGATGATGCTAATCCCTCTCTCTCTCTCTCCATCTCACTCTCTCTCTCTTCCTCCCTCTTACCAAGTCATAAGAAGTTTGCCTACTTTGTTAGCTTGCTCGAAATATCTGTACATAATAAGAAACACTGATATATCTATCTACTCATCTCAATTTCTTTCTTTATTTCCAGTCTATGATGAATGAATTCGCTCTTCATTTCGTCTACAGAAACTGACAAATGCGATTAAAATATTTAATTTATTCTGGGAACTGAAAATTGTATTCCTTACTTAATGGAAAGAATATTACGTTCAGTAAAAAGTATTTTATTTTTTAGAATATTTTCTCTCGGTTCTTTCATAATTTATTTCAAGTGGCAGGGTAGCTGTGCGTTTGGTTGTCTGATTTGATATTTCCATCACATTCCCGAGCCAACTGTGGGATTGATAGATTTTGAACCCAAACTACCAGACCCAGCACGAGAATAGGTTGTGAAGAGTAAGTAGATAACTACGAATCCTGCTAAATTTGCAATCCCTGCTGACAAGCTTTATCCTTTGCTGCTATGCTTGCTGATAGACTCCTTTACCTCCCCACCTGCGTTGGGTGGAACCTGCACCAATTTTATCACCAACATATTTACTCTGTAGAATTGGCGATGAATACTGAAAAATTAAATCTTTATTTTTCTTATTAATTAAATTGCAATATAAAATATTTTTTAATTTATATAATTCTTGATTATTCTATCACATCTTACTTTCTATTTGAAATTCCCTCATTATTTTGCTGGCCAATCAGAACAAAGGATTTATCTCGCTCTTGTTGTATGGCGTCACATCTGTGTGTATGTTTTTAAAGTTGGTTAACATATTGTGTGAATTTTTGTCCTCAAAAAATTTCACTTGATGCGCGAGAGAAAAAAGGATTTGTACTCGGCGATAAGTATATAATGTAGAAATGGAGCAACAGCTTTTGTAGAAAAGGAACAACAAACGTGTATATTAATTGAACTATTTTACTTAGGCAAGTAATAAAGAATGTTGGTGTGAATAGTAAACGGTAAATATACAGAAAAGTGATTTGCAAACTCGTGCTTTCACAGAACTTACCTTAGTTGAAGAAGTGTATTTTTAATATTTGTTTCATGCTTTGTTTCCCCTTGTGTAGTCGCTGTTGGCTCTTCTTTCCTAGCAGAAGAGGAACGTTTTACAACAGCTGTCTCAGGCAAAAAAAGGAAGAACCCTAAGCGTTTATATAGACTTGGTCACCTGACACCTGATTGAGTTTACTTATTGGCCAATCAACGTAACCCTTAAAGGAGCACAACACATTGACCAATTTATGTGTATCTTATAAATTCTAATAATTAAAGTGTGATTTTTTTGTGTGGAAATGCAGCTTTTGGGACTTGCATTAACATTTTAACTGACACAATTAGAAAGTGCCGGGGTAGGGGCTATACTAATGCCAGGGTTTTCATTGTATATATTTTCGGCATTATATTGTCTATAAAATTTTATTCCCCCAACTCCCCACTGCATATTGTAATATATGCATTCTAAGTATGTTATTAATGGAGTGATTTTTTGTGGTAAATGTCAGATAATTGATCATATCACTCGCCAAAATATTGCAATCATACCGATTGCAATATTTTGGCGAGTGATATGATCAATGAATGTGACTAAGTTAGATAAGACTGGTCTTTCCCCACACTCTGCCCATTTAGCCTTGTGCCATTTAAACAAAAAATATTTATACAAATAAATAACATTAGTTTGTTTTATATGGCATGGTAAAGAAGTGAACTTTCAATCTTTTAATTAAATAAACATTCTTTAAGAATTTTAAAGCCAGTTTAAATGGCTTTCTATTCAGCAGTTTAAATGCTTTCAAATTCCTTTTAATTTTCAAATGGTCACAAAGTAATTTCGTTTTTTTTTTCCAACTATGAACAAAAGATGATAATGGCCGAATCATTTACAAAGAAACGGAAATGCATTCCAATGGATTTAATTTCTTAATTTAAGGATTTTAAAAAATTCGTTTTATTTTATGCTATTGCCTTTTTTGATTTCAGTAAATAATCGATTTATAGTAAAAAAAATAAAAATGTGCGAGTCACGTAGAAGCGAGAAACACACGAGAAGTGGTCACACAATTTTATTAATATACAGGTGAAGTCATTAAAATATTCATAAAATATTTAGAGAGCAAAGTCGTTTTGTTTACGTAACAACAGTTGTCGGTCGACAAGAAAAAATGTAGATAAACTCTAAAACTTTTAAATGGAAACATGATCAATCATAGCTGAAGATTTTAAAACAGTTTTCTGGAGAGAAGAATGAGGGGTTAGGGTTAGGGTTAGGGTTAGGGGATTGACTACTTTGCTGGAGAGAAGAATGAGGGGTTAGGGTTAGGGGATTGACTACTTTGCTGGAGAGAAGAATGAGGGGTGATATAATTGAGACTTTCAAGATAATTAATGGCATTTCTAACTATGGTGGGCACTTTTTTTTTAGTATTTCTTCTAGATCTGGAAGGTTATTGTCAAGGCAGTTTTCAAAAACTAGATCTGTTAACCAGTTAAGTTTTTTTGCTCACAGAGTAATATGTTTTTGGAATAAGTTGTCAGATCGGATTAAGAACAGCAATAGCGTGGATCAGTTTTGGATGAATTCAGAGAAAGTGGTAGGAGGATAAAAATTGAGGGGGCACTTTTGGGAGTTATCAAATGAAAGATTCAACAGAATTTGACCTGGATATCGATACTGTACTAAGATTTTAATTTATTTTTTAACAGTTGAATTGAGAATATAGTTAAAGGGGAGATACCCAAGGAGGCATAACAAACAAATCAATTTATAAAAATAAATAACATTAGTTTGTTTTATATGGTATGGTATATTGTAAAGAAGTGAAGAGCCACATGTCTAAGGGAAGTAACCCCGGAATAACTTCCGCAAATTTTATTTATATTTAAGAGTTACCGAACTTGGCAGCGACACGCTGGAGAACTTAAAAAGAAATCTTACCAGGTTGGAATTATTATTTGTTTTTTTGTCCTTTTCGTAATTGCGATTATTTTGTCATTAATTTAAATTTTACATTTTGATTCAGTATGGTTTGTATTAAATGTTTATTTTAATCCCTTCATTTGACAACATATTTTGTTTTTCGCTTTGTTCACCTTGTTTCGTTGCAAACATAAAGAGAACATTAACAAACTTATGAATGACCTTTTGATGGCGCGGTCACAAAATCATGTTTATATTTGCTTTTAGCTACACAAATGAACCATAATACTTGGCTTTCGTATCTCTAATTCTAGCCAGAAATTACTTTCGATCCCCAAATTCAAGGCTTAAAATCACCTTTGACTCTTGAAGGCTATGTAAACACCGTCTACGGACCTCCCTCCCATTTTATTATTATAGATAAAAAAATTTTTTTAAATAGGTAAATGTTTATTTTAGGGTCCTAAACTCCATATTGGCAATACATTAAAGTAAGAACGATCTAATTCATTGAAAACAAATTTATTGATAACTTTGTTTTTCAGCTAAAGAAAACTAACATGCTCTTTAACCTTAATCCGCGGTGACGAGAAAAAAATTCTTTTTTCCAGAACAAGTAGGCATATAGTTTAGATTGGGGGGGGGGGGGGGGGTAGGCAATATGTAGTTTATGACCCTGAAATATCGTAAACAATTATGGTCGTGCAAAAAAATTGGTGCTTATCCAGTTCAGCGGATACTTTCGAAAAAAACAAACAACCAAAAACAAACAAACTAAGGAATATCTGTTTGATGTACGTACCTGTCACCGGCTGAATATATCCGATACCAAAAACCACGTAAATTAATCTAGTAGTTTTTTGTGTTTTTTTTATAAAAGAAAATAAAATTTTATCGATTTACAAAGAGGAAGTGCAAATATGACAGCCATTTTGATTTATTCAAAGGGGGGTAAGCGTAATTCATTTACGGTTATCCCCCGTTGAATAATCCCCAAAATGGCTGTCATATTTGCACTTCGTCTTCGTAAAAATTTAATTGTCTTTTATAAAATAAAAACAACTTGATTAATTTACGTGATTTTTTGGTATAGGAAATATTCATCCCGTGACAGGTACGTACATCAAACAGATATTCCTCAGTTTGTTTGTTTTTTGTTTTTTTCAAAAGTATCCGCTAAACTAGATAAGCACCCAAAATTTTAACGTGATTTTGAAATCTTTAAACTGTCATTTTGGGTGAAATTGACTTTTAATGGGTCCGTTACACCCAATGTGCGCATCATTATTTTTTACACCTGGATTTAGGGCATGTGTGTATTTTCGCCAATTCCTTATCCCTGGCAGAACTATTCACGCAGTAACATATGACTTGCTTATAATGCATTCCTGTAAACCTTCTTTATGTATCTGAGATAATAAATTATTGAATGAATGATACAAAAACACACGCCCTTCATTAATCCTAAGTCCGGGTGGCAATACGAAAAATACTGCAACCAAAAACCCTAATTTGTCGCGTGGAGATGCACTGTGTGCAGGAACTTTATGTCCATATGTAACGCCACCTTTTTCAAAGGTCAAAGTTGAAATTGGAGCAGATATTAACGTTTTTGTATTTGTGGTCCCACGGAAACGCTAGCTACAAAGACATACAACGTGAGTGTCGCATTACTTCACGGGAGGCGTACACTTAACTAACTAAACTTGACATAAAATAAAAGAAAGCTTTGACAGGCTTTGGTAACATTCGGAACGGCATACCTTCTTTCGTCTATTTCCATTCGTTTTCGTAGCATTCGTTGTACATACGTCATGCTTATGTCACACCTGTAAATTTTTGGTCGTATTTCCCAAAACTGTACCTTAAACTATTTAAAAAATGTCTTCAAAATAAAAAAAAACAATTCCAATTATAAACGAAAGTTTGATTTGATTATTTGTTAAATAATTACACACATGACATAACCTCCAAAACACAAGATCTAAATAGTAAAATAAGTTTTACTTACAAGGTCAGATGTATCCGACACGATACAAAACTGCATCCAAAATTGGTTGCTAACAGACATAACAAATAACTAAATAATAAAACCCAAAAAAAACAATTATCACTTCACTTCCAAAAACCCGCTCTAAAAAGCTTTTCTTTTTTCAAAAATATTAATAAAAAAGTGGTCGCTAACAGACATAGCAAATAACTAAATAATAAAACCCCAAAAAAACAATTATCACTTCACTTCCAAAAACCCGCTCTAAAAAGCTTTTCTTTTTTCAAAAATATTAATAAAAAAGTGGTCGCTAACAGACATAACAAATAACTAAATAATAAAACCCCAAAAAAACAATTATCACTTCACTTCCAAAAACCCGCTCTAAAAAGCTTTTCTTTTTTCAAAAATATTAATAAAAAAGTGGTCGCTAACAGACATAGCAAATAACTAAATAATAAAACCCCAAAAAAACAATTATCACTTCACTTCCAAAAACCCGCTCTAAAAAGCTTTTCTTTTTTCAAAAATATTAATAAAAAAGTGGTCGCTAACAGACATAGCAAATAACTAAATAATAAAACCCAAAAAAAACAATTATCACTTCACTTTCAAAAACCCGCTCTAAAAAGCTTTTCTTTTTTCAAAAATATTAATAAAAAAGTGGTCGCTAACAGACATAGCAAATAACTAAATAATAAAACCCCAAAAAAACAATTATCACTTCACTTCCAAAAACCCGCTCTAAAAAGCTTTTCTTTTTTCAAAAATATTAATAAAAAAGTGGTCGCTAACAGACATAACAAATAACTAAATAATAAAACCCCAAAAAAACAATTATCACTTCACTTCCAAAAACCCGCTCTAAAAAGCTTTTCTTTTTTCAAAAATATTAATAAAAAAGTGGTCGCTAACAGACATAGCAAATAACTAAATAATAAAACCCCAAAAAAACAATTATCACTTCACTTCCAAAAACCCGCTCTAAAATGCTTTTCTTTTTTCAAAAATATTAATAAAAAAGTGGTCGCTAACAGACATAGCAAATAACTAAATAATAAAACCCCCAAAAAACAATTATCACTTCACTTCCAAAAACCCGCTCTAAAAAGCTTTTCTTTTTTCAAAAATATTAATAAAAAAGTGGTCGCTAACAGACATAGCAAATAACTAAATAATAAAACCCCAAAAAACAATTATCACTTCACTTCCAAAAACCCGCTCTAAAAAGCTTTTCTTTTTTCAAAAATATTAATAAAAAAGTGGTCGCTAACAGACATAGCAAATAACTAAATAATAAAACCCCCAAAAACAATTATCACTTCACTTCCAAAAACCCGCTCTAAAAAGCTTTTCTTTTTTCAAAAATATTAATAAAAAAGTGGTCGCTAACAGACATAGCAAATAACTAAATAATAAAACCCCAAAAAAACAATTATCACTTCACTTCCAAAAACCCGCTCTAAAAAGCTTTTCTTTTTTCAAAAATATTAATAAAAAAGTGGTCGCTAACAGACATAACAAATAACTAAATAATAAAACCCCAAAAAAACAATTATCACTTCACTTCCAAAAACCCGCTCTAAAAAGCTTTCCTTTTTTCAAAAATATTAATAAAAAAGTGGTCGCTAACAGACATAGCAAATAACTAAATAATAAAACCCCAAAAAAACAATTATCACTTCACTTCCAAAAACCCGCTCTAAAAAGCTTTTCTTTTTTCAAAAATATTAATAAAAAAGTGGTCGCTAACAGACATAGCAAATAACTAAATAATAAAACCCCAAAAAAACAATTATCACTTCACTTCCAAAAACCCGCTCTAAAAAGCTTTTCTTTTTTCAAAAATATTAATAAAAAAGTGGTCGCTAACAGACATAACAAATAACTAAATAATAAAACCCCAAAAAAACAATTATCACTTCACTTCCAAAAACCCGCTCTAAAAAGCTTTTCTTTTTTCAAAAATATTAATAAAAAAGTGGTCGCTAACAGACATAGCAAATAATTAAATAATAAAACCCCAAAAAAACAATTATCACTTCACTTCCAAAAACCCGCTCTAAAAAGCTTTTCTTTTTTCAAAAATATTAATAAAAAAGTGGTCGCTAACAGACATAGCAAATAACTAAATAATAAAACCCCCAAAAACAATTATCACTTCACTTCCAAAAACCCGCTCTAAAAAGCTTTTCTTTTTTCAAAAATATTAATAAAAAAGTGGTCGCTAACAGACATAGCAAATAACTAAATAATAAAACCCCAAAAAAACAATTATCACTTCACTTCCAAAAACCCGCTCTAAAAAGCTTTTCTTTTTTCAAAAATATTAATAAAAAAGTGGTCGCTAACAGACATAGCAAATAACTAAATAATAAAACCCCAAAAAAACAATTATCACTTCACTTCCAAAAACCCGCTCTAAAAAGCTTTTCTTTTTTCAAAAATATTAATAAAAAAGTGGTCGCTAACAGACATAGCAAATAACTAAATAATAAAACCCCAAAAAAACAATTATCACTTCACTTCCAAAAACCCGCTCTAAAAAGCTTTTCTTTTTTCAAAAATATTAATAAAAAAGTGGTCGCTAACAGACATAACAAATAACTAAATAATAAAACCCAAAAAAAACAATTATCACTTCACTTCCAAAAACCCGCTCTAAAAAGCTTTTCTTTTTTCAAAAATATTAATAAAAAAGTGGTCGCTAACAGACATAGCAAATAACTAAATAATAAAACCCCCAAAAAACAATTATCACTTCACTTCCAAAAACCCGCTCTAAAAAGCTTTTCTTTTTTCAAAAATATTAATAAAAAAGTGGTCGCTAACAGACATAGCAAATAACTAAATAATAAAACCCCAAAAAAACAATTATCACTTCACTTCCAAAAACCCGCTCTAAAAAGCTTTTCTTTTTTCAAAAATATTAATAAAAAAGTGGTCGCTAACAGACAGCAAATAACTAAATAATAAAACCCCAAAAAACAATTATCACTTCACTTCCAAAAACCCGCTCTAAAAAGCTTTTCTTTTTTCAAAAATATTAATAAAAAAGTGGTCGCTAACAGACATAGCAAATAACTAAATAATAAAACCCCAAAAAAACAATTATCACTTCACTTCCAAAAACCCGCTCTAAAAAGCTTTTCTTTTTTCAAAAATATTAATAAAAAAAGTGGTCGCTAACAGACATAGCAAATAACTAAATAATAAAACCCCAAAAAAACAATTATCACTTCACTTCCAAAAACCCGCTCTAAAAGGCTTTTCTTTTTTCAAAAATATTAATAAAAAAGTGGTCGCTAACAGACATAGCAAATAACTAAATAATAAAACCCCAAAAAAACAATTATCACTTCACTTCCAAAAACCCGCTCTAAAAAGCTTTTCTTTTTTCAAAAATATTAATAAAAAAGTGGTCGCTAACAGACATAGCAAATAACTAAATAATAAAACCCCAAAAAAACAATTATCACTTCACTTCCAAAAACCCGCTCTAAAAAGCTTTTCTTTTTTCAAAAATATTAATAAAAAAGTGGTCGCTAACAGACATAGCAAATAACTAAATAATAAAACCCCAAAAAAACAATTATCACTTCACTTCCAAAAACCCGCTCTAAAAAGCTTTTCTTTTTTCAAAAATATTAATAAAAAAGTGGTCGCTAACAGACATAACAAATAACTAAATAATAAAACCCAAAAAAAACAATTATCACTTCACTTCCAAAAACCCGCTCTAAAAAGCTTTTCTTTTTTCAAAAATATTAATAAAAAAGTGGTCGCTAACAGACATAGCAAATAACTAAATAATAAAACCCCCAAAAAACAATTATCACTTCACTTCCAAAAACCCGCTCTAAAAAGCTTTTCTTTTTTCAAAAATATTAATAAAAAAGTGGTCGCTAACAGACATAGCAAATAACTAAATAATAAAACCCCAAAAAAACAATTATCACTTCACTTCCAAAAACCCGCTCTAAAAAGCTTTTCTTTTTTCAAAAATATTAATAAAAAAGTGGTCGCTAACAGACAGCAAATAACTAAATAATAAAACCCCAAAAAACAATTATCACTTCACTTCCAAAAACCCGCTCTAAAAAGCTTTTCTTTTTTCAAAAATATTAATAAAAAAGTGGTCGCTAACAGACATAGCAAATAACTAAATAATAAAACCCCAAAAAAACAATTATCACTTCACTTCCAAAAACCCGCTCTAAAAAGCTTTTCTTTTTTCAAAAATATTAATAAAAAAAGTGGTCGCTAACAGACATAGCAAATAACTAAATAATAAAACCCCAAAAAAACAATTATCACTTCACTTCCAAAAACCCGCTCTAAAAGGCTTTTCTTTTTTCAAAAATATTAATAAAAAAGTGGTCGCTAACAGACATAGCAAATAACTAAATAATAAAACCCCAAAAAAACAATTATCACTTCACTTCCAAAAACCCGCTCTAAAAAGCTTTTCTTTTTTCAAAAATATTAATAAAAAAGTGGTCGCTAACAGACATAGCAAATAACTAAATAATAAAACCCCAAAAAAACAATTATCACTTCACTTCCAAAAACCCGCTCTAAAAAGCTTTTCTTTTTTCAAAAATATTAATAAAAAAGTGGTCGCTAACAGACATAGCAAATAACTAAATAATAAAACCCCAAAAAAACAATTATCACTTCACTTCCAAAAACCCGCTCTAAAAAGCTTTTCTTTTTTCAAAAATATTAATAAAAAAGTGGTCGCTAACAGACATAGCAAATAACTAAATAATAAAACCCCAAAAAAACAATTATCACTTCACTTCCAAAAACCCGCTCTAAAAAGCTTTTCTTTTTTCAAAAATATTAATAAAAAAGTGGTCGCTAACAGACATAGCAAATAACTAAATAATAAAACCCCAAAAAAACAATTATCACTTCACTTCCAAAAACCCGCTCTAAAAAGCTTTTCTTTTTTCAAAAATATTAATAAAAAAGTGGTCGCTAACAGACATAGCAAATAACTAAATAATAAAACCCCAAAAAAACAATTATCACTTCACTTCCAAAAACCCGCTCTAAAAAGCTTTTCTTTTTTCAAAAATATTAATAAAAAAGTGGTCGCTAACAGACATAGCAAATAACTAAATAATAAAACCCCCAAAAAACAATTATCACTTCCAAAAACCCGCTCTAAAAAGCTTTTCTTTTTTCAAAAATATTAATAAAAAAGTGGTCGCTAACAGACATAGCAAATAACTAAATAATAAAACCCCAAAAAAACAATTATCACTTCACTTCCAAAAACCCGCTCTAAAAAGCTTTTCTTTTTTCAAAAATATTAATAAAAAAGTGGTCGCTAACAGACATAACAAATAACTAAATAATAAAACCCCAAAAAAACAATTATCACTTCACTTCCAAAAACCCGCTCTAAAAAGCTTTTCTTTTTTCAAAAATATTAATAAAAAAGTGGTCGCTAACAGACTTGCAAATAAAATTTTAAAAAACACCTCTTTTTACAAAAAACATAGACACACAGAATTACAGACATAGCATAACACAAGATCTAAATACTAAAATAAGGACTGTAGCAGTTATCTCCTCCTCTCAAACATAATTGCACTGGTTTGCCAGTAGGCGTCGTTTTTCACAGTCAGGTGGGCTGGAGGACGACAACAGATTTATCTGCCCTTCTTGATTATATAAACCGGTGCACAACGTCAGCCAGGCCTCCTTTTCAGTTCCGGCCACGGCAGACGGTAGTCATCGGAGACGCTACTCATCTCCTTATCTGACCCACAAAATCACACATGTTCAAATTAATAAACACGTTTTTCTCGGTAAGAGATTTTTCGTCACACACGCATTCATATTCCTACAGAGACAATTTCTTATCCAGAACATTTTATTTTCACGTACACAATTTCTTTATTGAACATACTTTCCCATGTGCATTTCAATCATATGAACTGTTTCAACTTCACACACATTATACATACATACATATATACACACAGCATTCATCATTCCACAAACACACTGTATACATATTGATGTACTCTGTTTCATTGTTGTTACACACGTTCAATAAATGCTTTATTTAAACAACCTATTGCCTGTGAATTATTATTTTGCCTTGCATGTGACATTGCTTGTATTATGAACATGTAAGTGGGATTCCCCCTAGAATCCCGACAGGACTAACAGCTTTATTTACTAAACAAGATTAAATAACAGATTACAAAACCAGTAGTGGACACTTACAGATGCACATACACTGTAAATCCGACAATTACAGGTACCAATATAAACAAAAAATAAATAAATAGTGACATCGCATTCAAATATACTCTCTTAAAAGTTTTTTAAAAAAAATAAAATACACACACACAGTTACACCAACATAGAAAAACACGATTCAAAACAATAAGCGGAAGTGGTTGCTAACAGTCTCGCAGATACCTTATGTCCAACATTTCTACGTAAATAATCAAATATCAACAAAATAAATAACCACATCTTTAAAAAAAAAAACAGCCTCTAAACACATTCAATCAACACTTAGCCGATGCCCCCCCCCCCCCCCCAATCAAATTTTTAGCATATTAATACCCGGCACATTTCCGTGTTTTTCTTCATCACACTAATTCATTCCCGCTGAACAATGCCGAGCGTTTGAAATATTGAATTATCATAATAAAAATTTATTAAGAAACAACATCATTTTATGCTTCAACCATCATCACCATCATCATCATCATCATCTCTAGAAGCATATGTGGAATATCAAACTTATCTATCTCTCTTATATAATATTATATTTTATATATATATATATATATATATATATATATATATATGTTAAAGTGAATAATTTTGGTAAGAAATCCGAATAAGGGCGCTCAATGTAGAAAACAGAGCAAAAATAGAATCCCGTTAGCATTTTGAGGAGACTAGGAAGTCGAAATAAATTATAAATGCTGACAGTTGCAATGTGTATGTGAATTTTTTCTTTCTATATTCTATATATATATATATATATATATATTAGATATAATGAAAAAAAAGTGAAAAGTTATAAAAGACCTTTTAGAATATTGGTTAATTCTTAGCCATAACTTTAATAACTTCAGATGAATATTATTTTTTATTTTTTCAAGGAACAAAAATTAAACTAAAACAAAAATCAAGAAAATCATCCTCAAAATGTCAGGTAAGTAAATGATGACTTTAATGTTTTGATTTCCTCTGAAATTGTGGAGTCATTTTTTATTTAAAAGTGGATTTTTATTATAAGCAGTGTGATTAAAATTCTGATATCAGATTTTTGTATACATTGTCACAGAATTAAAAATTTTTTTAACTTAGTTCACCCCAAACAAGGCAAGTTGCCACTGTAGATGTAAGGGGCTCCTGAAAATTAAGGTGAAAGTTTAGGAGGTCACCATAAATTAGGAGCTGTGCAGCGAGATGTTTGTTCTCATTAGTTTTAAATTTCTGCATGTTGGTACAGTCGGGGAAACAGAGCAGGGAGGGAGTTCTAAAGGCCGGCAGCTTGAGGAAATAAGCTATTGGAGTAGAAGGTTCTCTGGAATCCGGGGACCTCCACAGTGAATGAATGGGATTTAGCTGATTGTTGGGTTGGTCGAGTGTATTTATGTTGAGGGGGCACCAGGGCAGCAAGTTTATCAGTGCACAATCCATTGAAGTACTTGTTAAACAAGCACAAGGATGCAACATTGGGACATGGGCTGGAGTTTGTTGGATAGTGAGGGACCTATTAGATTAGAGACTCTTTTTGGGACCATCCACTAGTTTCTCCCTCTTAGAGGGAGAAACTAGTGGATGGTGCACCAGCCCAGATGTGACAACGATACTTCATGCATGAGTGGATCATGGACGGCGGCACCAAAGGGGGGGGGGGAGCAGCGGGGGCTCTAGCCCCCCATCCACTTTACAGTCATCAATAATGAAGTTATATATGCATGTGTTTAACCGCCCCCCCCCCCTCCACTTTTATAACTGTCCCGCCGGTCCTGTGGATGGTGGCTTTGTAGAAATATAGGATACTGTCAGGTGTGAGAAGTTTTCTAGCATGGTAGAGGGATCCCATTTTCTTTGCAGCAGCCTTAGCAATGTCTTCTATGTATTTGTTCCAATTCATGTTACATGTGAATGTTAGGCCGAGGAGTTTGAACGTTGGACTTTTAGGTAGTGTGTTATATGCCATGACAATCGGTGGGTAAAGAGGTTTCTTGTAGTTGTTGAAGGAAAGGAGCAATGTCTTAGCATCATTAAATGTTACCATCCATTTATGACTCCATTCCACTACAGACTGGAGGTCACTTTCTAAGGATTCAACCATTGCCTTGGATATGTACGCGTCCGTTTTGCCCACATAACAAGAGTAGAGCGTGGTGTCATCAGCAAATATACCTATCTCAGACTCTGTCATCAGGGCGGTCGTTTACGAAAATCAGGAACAATAAAGATCCGAGGATCGATCCCTGTGGTACACCTGCATTTATGTCTTGTTGTTTGGATGAACGGCCATCGAGGACAACCTCGATCTTTCTTTTGGTTAGGAAGGATCTAATTATATTAAGTAATTGCCCAGTAATACCATATGAGTGAATTTTTAAGAGGAAGCCCTTTATGCCAAACCTTGTCAAAGGCTTTGAATATATCAAGCACTATCGCCCTAGCTTCGCCTGCTTTCTCTAGTGTATGATATATGCGTTCAGAGATGACCATTAGAATATCCACAGTAGACCGTGCTTGCCTAAATCCATACGGATGGTCAGAAAGAAGTTTAGCATTAACGAGGTGACAGACTATCACTAGATTGATTAATGATTCAAAAATTTTAGCGAAGAGCGGGAGAAAACTGATGATTAAAAAATTATTGAAATTAATTGATTCACATTCATTTCATCTTAAAATAAAATAAAAAAATGATTATGAACTTTATTATCAATGCAATTTATTTTTCTATTAAATAAAATCCTAATTATTTGTGCATGAATGATTGAAGATGCTTTGAGATAAATCCTCAGCAACGTGTTGGTTTCACTGAGAGTTTTGCATTTTTCAACATCGTACCAGCTCAACCAGCAACCCAGTCTTGTTTTGATCAGAAACAATACCCATACTGCACAACTAAATGAAGTCCTATTAAACATTAATTTATTTTTACATTTTAAAAAGAACATATAAAACTTTAAGTCACATGTCCGTCGTGTATGAAGAAGAAACACCCAACTGTTCTCAAGCCATCATCAAAGTTTTCTGAATTATGAATGGCTGCCCCACAGGGAACGCTGTAATTGGATCATTCCGCCGGCAATGTTCAATTATTTGTTCAGAATGGCAAGTCCTTATCAAAAGGCGTTCTGCATTGTTGAGTTTGCAAAGAAATTCCTATATTAATCTGTCCTCTCCTAAGAAGATTCGATGACGGTTTAGAGTTTCAAGAGAGTTGGTGTCTCTGCAAAAGAAAAAGTCCAGTTTTGAAGGATCAAGTGAAGAAAACCTGTGCTGTGTTTGAGGCGAGTCGATGGAAGTCAAAAAATCAAGCTGTGACCGTAAACCACTATTTGGTGTCTTCTAAGAAGACATCTATGTTTAAAATCTTAGACTACACCTACAGGCACCTACCAATAACGACAAGAGAAAGTGGATGGAATTTTGCAATTCGATGCTCTTTGTATTTGGCCCACAAGATCTCCAGACCTCATTGTGTGTTTTTTCTTGTGGTGATGATCACTACCCACTAACTGTGATGATTTTAAACATTGAACAACAACAACAACTATCAACCCAGTGGAAGGTGATATGTTGATACGCGTCTGGAAGGAATACTCTTATTGCATTGATGTTGTCTGTGCTGCAGGTGTTAGCCACATTAAAATAAAAAATAAAAAGTTCTTCTGAGTAGAATACTTGTGACTTGGCTGGAGATTACTGTTGTTTTTTCCTTATTAAAACATGGCGTAATGAAATCTGTTTATTCGTTTGAATAATATATTAAGTGTAGTGATACTGGCAATTCAGTCTGCCTAATTAGCATAAGGGTAAGAAAGAGCCTATATAATTCTCTCTTTAAGAATAGTGGGGGGGAAAGCTTGTCTAGACACTAACGAGTGTTGACCTTTCACTTCACAAAAGGTTTTCTACTAGCATACAATTGTATTTGCCAGATTATTCAGAATTCGCAAGTGAAATTTCTTAAATCCTCTGGTAACAATACTCTAAAAAACTTTGACTTCATCATAAATGTATTTGGTTTCTTCCACAGTTTTTTTGGTTCAGTTTGAATTAGACTCCGTTACACATTCAACTGTGCAGCTTTCAAATCTCATACAGGGTGAAACCATGTACAATGTGCCACACCCCAATTATTACTGTTGGGGTCGCTTTTTCCTAATGCATGGAGTCCCAGATCATATAATGATGAGGCGGTCAACCATTGGTAGATTTAGCCACATGGTCACCGATATAAAAGGCATGGCTAAGAGTTCACTTCCTCTTTTCTCCCTTTTTGGGTTTACCAAAGGGACCAAAATATTTGTCAAAGTCCCTCTCTTTTTTTCAGTTTAATCACTGAAAAGACAATATTCATTTGTCCGTTCATTCAGGCCAGTTCTGTTACATGCAGTCGGTCGTCTCCTCGCCTAGACCAGTTCTGTTGAGGTGCCTTTACACATACAGTAAGTTCAAGTTTTCATATCTCCACATATTAGGATTGTTTTTGCCTCTTTCGGTGTGTTACTTGTGAATGCAAATAAATCCGGTTATATTTTTATAAATAAATAAGGTTTTGAGTTCTTTTTTGTTTGATTCCAACACATGCCAGCATATAAAACAGACGTTAAACCAATGATGATGATGATGATGATGATTGTATATGTGTGAGAATAATTAAGGGACCGATAAATCTTATACCACTGCTGTCTGCAGAATTATCTGAGGTATCTCCCTTAGATTTATTCTGCCCAACGTTAGAGAGTGTGCTCTCCTGTTTGAAATAAAACTCATTCCATTCACGTGCTGAATTTAGAATGAGGCCTTATCCTTTTTCTGGCGGGTCCTTCAAGGCGATCAGACATGGTTCAACCGATTGTCTATCTTTGCATAGCCTTTAGAAATCTTGACACTGTCAGGTGTCCTTTCTGGTAGCAGTCATATAGACTCTCAGAACATCACAATGTAAAGAAAGTAACAGTTACTTTCATTGCTCATGCATATTTCTCTATGACCCTGGCAATATGTATTCTTTTATTGTTGTAATTGGGACTATAATATATTCGTCCTTTAGTACTTACGTCTTGTTCTCCCCTTGTGTGTTATATATACCACATTACATGTTTCCGTAACCCTTTTTTTTCTTTAACATAGTTCACCCCAAACAAGGCAGGCCGCCACTGTAGACGTAAGAGACTACTGAGAAGAAAGAAAAGGGGAGAAGTTTTTTTTTGGGGGGGGGGGGGGGGTCAACCTAAATTGGGATCTGCGCAGCGAGATGTCTGTTTACATTAGTTTTAAATTTCTGCATGTCAGTACTGTCGGGGAAACGGGGGGCAGGGAGGGAGTTCCAGAGGCCAGCAGCACGAGGAAAGAAGCTATTTGAGTAGAAGGCTCTCCGGCATCTGGGGACCTCCTCAGTGAAAGTATGGGATTTAGTTGATTGTCGAGTTGGTCTAGTGAATTTACGTCGAGGGGGCACCAGAGTAGCCAATTCATCGGAGCCTGTTTGTTTTCAACAAAAATTTTATCTGAGAATAAATGTCTATATATGTAAATCCAACTGTTTCTTTGCTCTTTCTTTTCCATTATAACACAACACAAAATGAACGGAAAGGATATACTCGAACATAAAAATGAATATAAAATGTTTGTCAGTTTTACAACAATATCATCATTTTTTGTGCGAAAAATCGAACTCCATAGAAATTATGATAAAAATTGTTTATTTTTTGTAATCTATTAATTTCTTGTTGATGGATTTTTTAATCTCCTTTTCAGTGTCCCGCCTGATTGATAAAGTTTTGATTGCCAACCGAGGGGAAATAGCATGCCGCGTTATCCGAACTGCTCGGAAAATGGGCATCCGTTCTGTGGCTGTCTACAGTGAAGCGGACCGTAACTCTATGCATGTTGCCATGGTGATTATTTTCTTTCCGTTTCTTACTGTGTCACGTGATGGGGTGGGAAGGGTCTAAAATTATAATTGCTTTCAATTATAAAATCCAAATGATGCAAGGGAGATAATCCTGATTTTTTTTTTTCCATCTCGTTTGTTGGAAATAGTTCCCCTTTGACTCTGGTTATTTTGTTGACGAAAACAAACCAAAATTGATGCCGGTCGTATTACCAAAGAAATGTTTTTCTTATTGTTTTGTGACTTCATAAAAAATACAGAAGAGTTTTCTTATTCTATTTCGTTAACAAATTGGCCAATGTTTTCAACCCTTCTTGAGGAAGGCCCTTACTTTGATAAGCTCCTAAGATTGACTTTCACTCCAGATCTAAAATGGAAGACATATATCCAATCTTTTGCTAAGGTTGCTGGAAAAATGGTTGGATCATTCTACTGCCCCAGAAAGTACCTGATTCCTGATGCAATCCTCCACCTATAAAAGTGAGATACGTCCTCAGATGGAGTATTGCTGCCACATCTGGGGAGGTGCCGCTCAGAGCCACACTCTTTCTTGCCTCGACAGAGTACAAAATCAACTTCGCAATCTAGTGGGAGATGGTCTCTTCTGTTCTCACTAGTCTTTTGCTCACAGAAGAGACGTTGCTAGTCTCTCTCTACTCTATTGTTATTTCAATGGAAGGTGTTCGATTGAGCTCTAATCTCTGGTTCTTCCCTACAAGACATTCACAGCAAGAACTCGTCTAGCTACAACCACTGTGAAGACCTTTCCCTTCTTCCTCTAGGTACCTAAGACCAAACGGAATTTCCATGAACAGAGTTTATTTCTAAGAACTTCTCATCTGTGGAACACATTACCACAGGACTGCTCCCCTGCAGACTACACCATAGTCATCTTCAAATCCAATGTCAACAAGTACTTGTAAAACCATCATCTTAAGTAATAAAATTTTGTCCATTGCATTTATCATTTTCAATAACAGCAGGTGATGTTATGGTGCGATCTCGCGAATGATGTTATGGTGAGAATTGAACAGAAAACTGTGCGTGCCTTTTCACATCTCGATCTTCTCTCTCTCCCAAAAGCTCGAGAGATATGGGGTGGGATTGGAGGTCTTTACATATCAGCTAATTAATAGTACGGTTCTGCGATATCCTGGCCAGAGAGATATGACAGCAATAAATCTATGAACTGTAAAAAACGTGCGTTGTATCTTCTTGAATTCACACACTTGTATCTTTATAAATAGGATAAAGTGCGGATGGATGACACTTACACTTATAGCTTCAATGTCAAGGTTGGAGTTCACCAGGAATCTGTTCGTGGGAATTACTCTATGCTGATCATTTAGTCATCATTGTCGAGTGCTTGGAACAGTTAAAGAATAAACTGGAAATATGGAAAAACGGTCTGGAGGTCAAAGGTTTGGGAGTGAACTTGCCTAAAACCAAAGTGATGGTATGTAGCTCTGGTTTGCAATCCCTAAGGGACTCTGGTCAGAAGGGTGTTAGAAGCAATACAGTGTAACATGTGCCTACTGTAGGTCCACAAAAAGTGCAGTGACCTGATTGGTAATTTAGCCCTGAACCCCAACTTCAAGTGTAGGACATGCATGCGACAGGCACATCCTATTGAGATGGTACTAGATGAAAATATCCTGGAGGTGTGTGACTCTTTCTGCTATCTAAGAGATATGGCGAGTGCAAGTGGTGGATGTGAACTCAGTACGGCCACAAGAGTGAAGGCAGCTTGGGTGAATTTTGTGAGTTGTCGCCTCCGATAACATAGCGAACTGTCCCTCTCTACTTCCGAGGTAAGTTGTATAGCAGCTGTGTCAGGAGCGTCATGATGTATGGCAATGAATGCTGGGCCCTCACCCAGCCTTGTTTTGTCCGTTTGCAGCGCAATGACAGATCCATGATCAGGTGGATGTGCAATGTGAAATCTGACCAAACCCAATACATAAGGTCAAAGAATTTGCTGAAAGCACTACACCTGCCCAGCATGGAGGATGAATAGATTACACTGGAATGGTCATGTGGAGCTTTCATCCTTCTGGATAAACCATTGCAGAAGCATGAATGTGCTACAGGAAGGTTGGCCAGCCGAGGAAACTTGGAAGCAAGTGATTGGACAAGACTGCACAGAGTGGAATTTGGAGACTGCTGACCTGCTGAACAGTGAGAACTGGAAAGAGAGCTTGCGTAATATCAGAAAACACCGGACCAATGCATTTTGTTATGTAACAGTAGTACTACCAGTAATCAATGCTTAGAGCCTCCAAAAGTATCGGTCAGAGTGAAATTACCGTGGCCCCATTGTTGGGAATCTCTGTTCTTGACCAGCAGATAAAGGTGAACATATTGACCTCTAAATGCCTAAATTTGATGGTTGGATTAATTCCTGTTATCTTATTTACATGTTTCAGACTGTGTCCTTATCTTGGTAGATAATTAGTCTAAAAGAAGAAAAATTCTTAAAATTCTGTTTGGTTGTCTTGCATGTCTCTTTGACACGAAACCAATTCCGGGTTAGTTGAATTTAGTTGGAGATTGTGTGATCGTATTTTTCTTTTCTTTTGAACATTAATTCAAAATCCTAACAGACTTTTCATGTACCTCAAAAGTTGCGAGGGTTTTTTTCTCACCAAAACTTGTATTGCGAAATTGCTGTTTTAGGCGTGCGTTTTTGGATTTCCCTGTTGTTTTTGTAGAATAGAATCTTCTAAGACTTGAAAGTGTTTTTCTTTTGGAGAATTTTCCAAAATATCCTCTATTTCTTGTGTTGATGTTATTTTATCACTTGCAGTTCACGCAATCATATTCTGTTTATTTGTATGGCATTTTTTCCGGGTTTTCTTTTTCCAAATTGAATTTTTGTGAAAGTAAATTTTTTTTTCTCTTACAAAGGTTGAATATTTATTGAAATCAAAAACGTAACTTTTTTTTTTGTTCCTTTTTAAGGCTGATGAAGCCCACCACATTGGACCGGCAGCTTCTCAACTAAGTTATCTTCAACACGGCAAGATCTTACAGATTGCCAAGGCAACCGGAGCTCAGGTAAGATGACGATGACATGCCTCACTATTGCCATCAATTCAATAAACTTTCCAGGATATCTTCCGAAACAGAAGAGGGTAACATTCATTTTAGAGGAATTCTAAAAAATGCTGCTCAGCATAGTTTCAAAACAACTTATTATTGCATAAAACCATTTGAATTTTTTTCACAAAAAACAGTTCTCGCAAGTTGAAATAAAAAAAAACTCAGATATGCCACATAGGCAAATACAAGCAACATAAATAACAGTGGTCAGGTGAAAGGTAAATTAATAACATTTATTTACATAAGAAAAAAAACAACATATTTGCAATATGTACAGCTGAATAAAAGTTCTAGGAAGGTTTAAGAATAATGGAATAATTGTTGAGAGACAAAAATCACATGCACACTATTTCCAAGAAATTATAATCACATGGCAAAAAGACAACATGTTTGAAGCTGCCTAAAATAGCTTTTAACGAGTTTTCATGTGGTGTATGCATTATAAGCAGATTTTTCTTTTTTCTACTTGACTTTTTTATATTTTCTTGAAAAAAGAATATTTATGTGTGTGAAATTTCAAAGCAGAAAGTTACTTTATATTGTAATAGTTTTTCATAAAGCTGATGTATCTTTGTCCATGCAAGATATTCATTTTCAAATACCTGTATAGTCATAATTCTCAATGCAGTTCATAGACCTTGCAGCCGAGTCCAATCTGATGTTGGGGTGAACAAACCCCACTTCATGGTGCGTCTCATTTTTGATCACAAACACCATTCTGTTAATTGTAATCTCATTTTTTAAATTGATTTTTAATTGAATACAACGTTTCTATTAATTAAAATTATATCTTATTGTGTGTGTTCTACCTTTCTCTTCAGGCAATCCATCCTGGTTATGGCTTCTTGTCAGAGAATGCTGAATTTGCAGAGGAATGTGAAAGGGAAGGGATTACTTTCATTGGACCCCCACCCAATGCCATTCGTGATATGGGAATTAAAAGGTATTGCGTTTATACGTCAGCTTCTGTGCAACATGTTGGGTAAACCCTTCGATAGGTATTGTTCGTCTGTCTTCATGTGATAGAATGAGGCTGTTGAAGGGTTGTAGAATTGAAAAAAATAATTTATTTGGAATCGGTGAAAATTGGCAGAATCTGCATAAAAAAAAAAGGAGCAAAGTGTAGTATCTGTTCTGATGGATGCTACACTCTGTAGACCGGTACCGTCTTGGCCTTCGGGCCTTGATTCTACCGATCTAAGGTATTGTCCTGTACAGTTGTGCGAGGTCCACCCTCCCAGGCTTTGCCTTCTCATCGTTTGAGAAGAGGTTAGTTTATTGCTAATTGCCTGAAGCACCCCTACCAGGGAATGCCGACAGGGCTGCCCAGGCATTTTTTGTAGGCTAGAGCGCGCTAATCCTTGTGCACTGGCTAACCACACTTGACCTTGTGTCTAGCCTTTTGGAAAGGAGGTAAATAAAAATACTTCGACCTTGTGTCTAACCTCCTGCTGGGGAGGTAAATAACTTGGCTTTTTGGCTAGGAACAAAGTGTAGTATCTGTTCCGATGGATACTGCACTCTATAGACCGGTGTCGTCTTGGCCTTCGGGACTTGATTCCGCCGGTCTGAGGTACTGTCCTGTGCAGTTCTAGGAGGTTCACCTTCCCAGGCTTTGCCTCCTCTCTTTGGGGAGGAGTAAGTTGATTGCTTACTGCCTGAGGCGCCCCTACCGGGGAATGCTGACGGGGCTGCCCAGGCAATTTTTAATAGCCAGAGTGCTCACCTTCTCGGGCGCTGGCTTTTCAAGTCCCACTTTCCCGACCCGACATTGGGTCACATCTTACCTTGTGGGAGTAAGATAAACCTGGCCTTGTGCCTAACCTCCTGGGAGGTAAATAAAAAGTGTAGTATCTGTTCTGATACTACACTTTTTCATCTTTTCTGTCTTCGATTAGTGAAATAGAAACCTTTCTAGACTGAGGCAATTTTTATTTTTGTCCTAATCCAGAGTGCCTCCTTAAAAAAACGGCTTTCTGTCTAACTCATGGGGAAGCAAGTAAATAGGGACAACCACAACTTAATAATGATGACACGGATTTCTTTAAAACAATTAAATTCTGTAGATTTCCTTAATTAAAAAGAAGAAAAGAAAAACTTTGAATTCACAAAACCTACTATGTGTACGCAGATGTATGGAAGAAAAACCTGGTCAGTGAGGGTTGAGTACATGCGTTGCATGGATAGAAATGACATGAAAATAATGTGTAACATGAGTCTTAAAGACAAGCTTAGATCTGATGACCTCAGTGGAAGATTAAATCTGGACAGAATAGGAAGGTGTGTGCAAAATAGGACACTTCGTCGGTATGATCACATGGAAAGAATGGATGAGAGTTCTTGGGTTAATAGATGTAGAACAACTGAGGTAGCAGGGTCAGTTGGCAGAGGAAAACATGGAAGGAAGTGATAAAGATAGACTTGAGAAAAATAGATATAAGTAAAGACCTGAGTAGAGGTAGGTTGGTTTGGAAGTCAATTTTTTAAAGCCGTCCAACACATGCCAGCGTGTAAAACTGAAGTTAAACCAGATATGATGATGTCCAACACACACACACACACATATACATGAACGGTTACGCACACATATATGAACGGTTACGCACACATACATGAACGGTTACGCACACATACATGAACGGTTACGCACACATACATGAACGGTTACGCACACATACGTGAACGGTTACGCACACATACATGAACGGTTACGCACACGTACATGAACGGTTACGCACACATACATGAACGGTTACACACACATACATGAACGGTTACACACACATACATGAACGGTTACACACACATACATGAACGGTTACACACACATACATGAACGGTTACACACACACACATGAACGGTTACGCACATATACATTAAAGGTTACACACACATACATGAACGGTTACGCACACATACGTGAACGGTTACGCACACATACATGAACGGTTACGCACACGTACATGAACGGTTACACACACATACATGAACGGTTACACACATATACATTAAAGGTTACACACACATACATGAACGGTTACACACACATACATGAACGGTTACGCACACGTACATGAACGGTTACACACACACACATGAACGGTTACGCACATATACATTAAAGGTTACACACACATACATGAACGGTTACGCACACATACATGAACGGTTACGCACACATACATGAACGGTTACGCACACATACATGAACGGTTACACACACATACATGAACGGTTACACATATATACATGAACGGTTACGCACATATACATGTTAACATCAAACTGTGGATACTTTAACACCATCGCATACAGTCGGATTGCTGCTGCATCCTTCTCTAAACAACACACATATGAATGTACGTATCAACGTACGTACATGTAAATCAACAACTTGAACGAGAAAATTATTTAATATTTCAAGGCACTTTTTTCACTCACCCCATGTTAAATATGCAACTATAAATTTTTTTTAAATAAACAAAATATTTTAATTGCATGATGATTAATTGCATGATTTTGATCATATATCTAAGAATTGGATCATCATTGAATAAAAAAAAAAATATTCCAATATAAAAATAATATCTGATATTCCAAACAGGAGGTCACCATTTTGTACGTTGTATTTTTTTGGATAACAAATGGCGGTTAGAAGAAAAAGATGAGGAAAGGTAATAATTATGAATGTGTGATTTGATATTTTGATATTCTTTCATTTCAGAACCATTCGAAGTATTTAATAGAAGTAGCGGTAAAGTGCGACTGATATCTATTGGTGGGTTTGAGAACTGGAAAGCACCGGAATATTGGAAGAGAATCACCTGCATCATGATAATTCGCGCCAGGTTCAGAAATCTTAGTTGCAGCTCCTTTAATACCTTGAAGGTTATAAGTTGTTAACCGGAGAATTGAAAGCGTTCTGACTTTGTCTGCGCAACAAAATTTCTCAAGAAGCAGCAAAAAAAAATATATGTGCGGCAAGATCCAGGCAAGGCTATGCGGACCTTAGTGAGAGAGATACACGTTGGAGTGGCGACTATGAAGAAAGTGGTGAATAAGGAGTGTCGCAAGGGACAACTACTTACCGCCGAGGTCCAAGAAAACAGCATTATAAAAACCAAAGAAACTCTTTAACAAGGTAAAAAACCCAGTCGAGTCTAGGATGTTTTTGTTCTTCTCAGGACCAGCTGCACAACCCATACAACAACAGGTTGCTAGCATACAGTCCGTATGAAGTACCGCACGCCATAAAGAACAAGTTCCCTCAAACTGTAATGGTCTTTGGATGCGTTTCCAATAAAGGCCACCTCATGCCGCCCCACATTTTTGCAAAGGGACTCAGACTAAATTAAAATGGCATTATTGAGTTCATGTTGTAAAGTGTTCAGTAGAGAGGGTGGATGTGGGAAGGCCATGCATGTGGCAGCCGGACTCGGCTTCATGTCACACGTCCATAAAACATAGAAGTGACTGTTTGAGAATTTCCATAACTTCGCCAATTCTACCCCCCCCCCCCCCAGCCTGATGTCAACCCAATGGACTATTACGTGTGGGGTGCAGTTGAGGAAGACATCAACAGTACCACCTGCAACACCAAGAACAAGCTGATTGAAAAACAATAAAGGCTGATCAAGTTCAAAGATCAAGTTCAAAGATCAAGTTCAAAGAAGAGGCTTTGAGTTAGCTTCTTTGACAAAAGATTCCTCGAAGAAATGCACTTTGAATTTGGGAATATGTCAATTATTGGCCAAGATATGACATTTTTTTCTGTCCTTTCCAAAAAGTGTCAAATTTGTCCTGAACACCCTGTATATGTGTGTGTGTGTGTGTGTATATATATATATATATATATATATATATATATATACATTTATTCTCACAAAGACAGTTTGTTAAAAACAAAGACAAAACATATGATAGATAACAAACATGGTACATAATTACTAACAACTACATTAATTTGTCCCAAACACAACCAAGAAAGAACATGTATTGCCAGGGTAAACAAATAGAAAGAGATGCATGAGTAACTTACAAGTAAATGTTGACGATGTTCTGGGAGCTTATACCTTATAGCTTCTACCAAGACAAGCCATGCGAAGATGATGAGTTGATCTGGGAGTCTTCTCTGACTGCAACCAGATTAGGGAACATCTGACTGGAACCATGTCAGAGTTGTGAAAGCCATGTCAAAATGGGGAGCCGATCAGCTGCAATTTGACGGCTTGAAAACCTAACAAGGAAAGAAGAAAAGTCTTGTTCTGAGTTTCGCACATGCGTAGAACTAGTCTTATTTAACATATTCTCTTGTTGGATACTATAATTCAGGAGAAATAACTTGGATCTAGTCCAAGGGAGATAACTCTTTAGTAATTACTAGCCACCAATTAGAACTACTTTATTTTCTATTTTTGTCCTATTTCAAACAGTATTCATGTATGCATGTGTGAAATGATTTTATCAAGCTTTTCGCAAAATTTTGATGTTAACGTAGCGTAGTCGGAACTTGATGTAAGTGATGAGTTCTATCGACAACCCAAATACAAGAAAAACTTGCTATGAACAATAACAAATATATATTGTTGCACACCTGTGTAACAATAATAAAAACAAGAAGTTATGTTGTTCTTTTGGGAAGAAAAGACAGGTTGAGAAATTTTACAGCTTTAGGGTAGTTTAAAATTTGCTTTGTGTTGCTCACCTTAGGAAATCAATCGTCTTTTGAATTTTTATTTTCGATCGGCCACCGACTTCGGTCCCTCTTTCGCTCTGACACTGTCTTCTGCTGAGCTGACCAATGGCGTCTGCTAAGTTCTCCAAAACTTTTAATTGAGATGAGTTTTGAGATTCGCTAACTAATCACAAAACGTGTTGCATTTTCTGCTCTATTATGATTGGTTGAACAATGAGAGCCTTTGTTTCACTCTTTTTTGGGGGTGAAACAAGAACTCTCAATTCTGATCCCCAATATGCGAGCTGGGTCTTATTTTAAAATTAGCACTTAACATTTGTTATTGGTATTTTTATTTATCAGCTATGGTAACCTTTTTAAATTGCTAATATAAAATAGTTTTTCTGAAAATTATATCTTGATAATTAAGTTATCCAAACAAATAATTTCTCCTGTTTTCGATTTTAACCTGAACATAAGGTATCAAATTATAAATGTAATTCGGCTTAAGTACTTTGTTTTATTTTTATTCAACAATATTGTTGATAGAATGGTAGGCCAGCTAATGAGAAAGAATTCTGGTCTTAATTCTCGACCGCATGTTAGTATGCGAGTTGCTATGAGATCTCGTGTTTGTCGGCAAGATTTTGGGTATCTACCTTTTGTTACCAATGGGAATAACTATAGTCTATAACATAATTTGTCCTCAAAGGGAGATAACTCTGTTACCATTTTCACCGATTTTTTGTTCGCACACATTTTGGGTGAATAAAATATTGAAAAATATTTACCTTTGTTTAAAATGTTTGCATGTTCTGATCTTTTGTGTTTTTCTTTCTTTCCGTCAAACAGTACTTCAAAGACAATCATGTCCGAAGCTGGAGTTCCTGTGATTGAAGGTTACCATGGCGAAGATCAGTCTGACGCTCGTTTAAAAGAAGAAGCTGCCAAAATTGGTTATCCTGTTATGATTAAGGCTGTCCGAGGCGGGGGAGGCAAGGTAAGTGGTAATTCTTCAATTTATTACTTTTGCGGATGATATTTGTCTAGGAAAAAAAATATTTATCAAACTTTGTTCTCATGATTTTTTTCTGTCAGTTTCATTCGATGAACTTTCCTTTGGCTTTGATGACAGCCTCAAGACGGCCTTGGAACCAGCTTCAAATCCAGCTTCGTAATTACTTGTCCACTTAGGCCCTCAAAAGCTTTGCTGATCCTGGCCACCGCGCCTCACACAAAGAAGTCAAAGGGGTTGTAGTCGGGTGAGCTGGAAGGCCACACATATAGCCTACCTACAGGTAACCGGTTGATCCAGGGTTTCACTAGCTGGCTCAGAACACGGATGTGTTGTTCAGCCTGAGGCCCGCAGAAAAAAAAAAGAAGTGGGGTTAGGGTATGAAGTCACCTTTAACAATGAACTTTGTTCTGACAGCGTGAAATCGTCGATAATGCGCTTTTCTGTCTTGTAGTCAAAACCTGAATCTTTCAATTCCTTTCTGATCTTTTCTACCAACCTCATCTGCCGATGTTAAAAGTGAAATCTCCTTATTTGTCCTTCTGGCATGGATTCAAAAAAGAACTCTGTCTCCCTTCCACAAATGTTTGTATAAATAAAACTAAAAACTAAATAATATTAATATATATAGTGAAATTGCCAGCTGTCATTAGCGACAGTGTGAAGCTCTTTGTAAAAACAAAGAATAGAGCCATCTTTAGCTGCTGGTATTCTGGTCAAATGTCAACCCAGGCTTTGAGAGGTTTTGTCATCAAATTTTATTTCCAATTTTGTTTGAAAAACTCGACTTAATAATGCTATAACTGAGACATGTATGCACATATGTAGCCCAAAAGTGTTTGGCTGTGATTTCTTTAAAAATCTCTTTCATTTTTTCTTTAATTATTTTTTTTATTATTTCACAACTCACTTGACTTTGGTCAATAACAACCAACCTTTGAATCTAATGGCCTTTTTTTTACCAACACAAGATTTCAGATCAAAGCAAAATAAGAGATGGGTGTCTGTTTATCAGCCATCAAATATGTATTAGATAAATAAATTATATTTTTCTCCAGAAACTTATGGAAATTAGATGATCAATGTTTGGTGGGTCGCAACATAGGCTACACTGCCGTCTAAGCTAGTATACAGAATGTATAAAATATTAGATGCAACGATGACCCAGTAAGTGATCCAGTATCTGTACTTTGAAGAACCCCGATAAAGTGAAACCTTTTTGATAATTATCATTCCAAGGAAAGACCATATATTGCTGGGTGTTGATGGGAGTAGGTTCGAGTTCACTACCTCCTCCCCCTCAAATGGAATTGGTCTAATGCAACATTACTAAATCCTTAGACTGGTGATACCAGATCAGGCTGCCCTGTGGCTCCCTGAGACGAAATTCACCTACATTGACGTTTTTTTTTTTTTTTTTTTTTTTTTTTTTGTAAAACTTAATTATGTTCTACAAAACCAAAAACAAAAACAACAGCCCCTCTCCCTTTCTCCCTCCCCTTTTTTATTTTATTTTTAGAACTTGAAGCATAAATCTTTTACTATAATGACCAGATTCGGCATTAAATAACCCAAAAGGGGTTGATGTGCCGTAAAACAAAACTACCAAACCAAAAACGATGATTAAACATTTGAAGATATAAAGAACTTGAAGCATAAAAACTTTTACTATAATGACCAGATTCGGCATTAAATAACCCAAAAAGGGTTGATATGCCGTAAAACAAAACTACCAAACCTAAATCCTTAGATCTCCTCATTTGATAATAAACCTCCTCTAACCTTAACCCTAACCCTAACCCTAACCCTAACCCTAAACCTCCTCTTCTTTTCCGTTTCTTATAGGGAATGAGAATATCAATGAGTCCGCAAGATTTTGACGAACAATTGGAATCAGCTCGCAGGGAAGCCATGAAATCGTTTGCTGATGATGTGATGTTGTTGGAAAAGTTCATCGTAGACCCGAGGTCAGTTCTGTGTCGATCTGAGAAAAAAAAAATTTTTTTTTTTTTTTTTCTATAATTCTTTTCTATTCTACAAGGTGACCCCCTCCCAAATGTCACCCATGGAATTGTTAATAAAATTCAGTCCTTTCTGCAATCATGAATGTCCAAGAGCCTTTGTTTTATCGCTGTTCAATGATAGGTGGGGACACTTTGGTGATCGTCTCATCAGTAGGTGGTGTGATCCTGAACGGGCTTCACACTCACCGGACCATAACCTCCTAGATTTTTTATCTGTAGGGTTATTTCAAAGATAATGTCTATCAAAACAATCTTCTAACTATTTTTGAACGAAAATAAGGGCAGTGCCAAGAGAGGAATGTGTCAGAGCTATTGACAATTTTCCATGTTGTATTCAATGCTGAGTTGCATATTTGGAAACTGTTATTGGACATGTGTCTGTTCTCTGCAGGAATGAATTTGCCTGCACCGCATAGTATATAAAGTGGGGAATCAGATGTACATTTTGATGACCTAGTTATAGTACCGCTTCCTATTCCAGAATTGTGAACTCTTTCCTTGCTGACTGTTTTCCTCCAACCTATAGTCTTGCTCTTTTCAAGACTAAAGTCTTTGCGATAATTATCTTTCTTTCTTTTTAGCTCTTTACATCAAGTGGCTTCATGCCTTGTCTGGAACGACTTAAATAAAAAATAAAAATTTAAAAAAATAAAAAATTCACTGAAATCTTTTGTTTGCTTCAGATTTTGATGAGGTTAAAACTGTAATTAAATGACACATAATTATGTTGATTCAAAAAATTTTAATAAATTTTATGTCCTGCTTTTAAACCACAAAATTAACGTTTTTTGTTTTTTTTCGGTCCAAAACATTTTCGGCCCGAGCATTCTCATTTATTTTGTCAGTTTTAGTGGGAGATTTCATTTTAATATAACAAAAAATTTGATTCACAATGAAACATTTTTCTAGAAATAATTTTCCTGGGAAGGGGGGGGGGGGTTAAGATGAAGAAAAAAAAAACAAATATATATATATATATATATGTATGCCGTTTGAAGTAACAAATGTATTTTCTTTTTTAAACTTTTGTCCCCTTTTTTTTTTTTTTTTTTTTCTTCTAGGCATGTTGAAGTCCAAGTGTTTGGAGATAAACATTCTAACTATGTTTATCTGTTTGAAAGAGATTGTAGTGTCCAGCGACGTCACCAGAAAGTCATCGAGGAAGCCCCTGCGGTAAGTAGATTTTTCTATATTGGTAACTAGCTCAACCTACTCTTTTGCTTTTCTTTCTTTTGCTTTTCTTGTTTTTACCAAAATATTATTATTTTATTCCAATCAGGCTAAAGACATTTTTTTCAACCAAAATGATGACGTCATCCTTTAGTGATGTCATCCACTGTGCATGGTTATCCTCATTGGTTTTAATGAATGATATCACAAAATGATGACATCATCCAGTGTGCACAGGGACAAACAAGCAAGCAAACAAGATCCAGAGTTTTAGTAGTAGATAGATAAATAGATTCACATCATTTGCCTTTCGTGACGCTATTCAATCAGCACAGAGATAAACAAAGAAGATCCACAGATTTTATACATATAGAGGTCTCAACATATTTTCATATAGAACTTATAGAACAACATGTGTATATATATATATATATATATATATATATATTAATAATGGAGATTATGTATCTGTCTGTCTGTCTGTCTGAAGCCGAAACTCCATCAGAGTAATATTACTATTTACTTAGTCTGCCAGCTTCTATATACAAAAACCGCCGTAAACATATAAATAAAGTAAAAAGAAATTTCAATACGAGACTGCGATTCAAACAGAAAACGTGTTAAGAATCTTACTTAAAATAATACTGTTTCAACTTATATACTGTTACAAAAATACGCTCAGACACCAGACGGGTTTTACAATTTACATAATTTATTTCTTTTGAACTTTTAATAAATTCATATTTACAAATATACACTTATAACTGCTATTATCAAATTTACATATGTATTTACAATATTTTCCGATAAGGTGATATTAATAAAAATTATTCATACAATTAATTGAACACATTTCATTAAGATACCGGCATATTTTTTAAACCATACTTTGAATGCCAAGTACTGTTAAAATTGCCGAGTCATCCTTTTGGAAGTGGCGCCATTTTGAGAGGATTTTTTTTCACATTATAATTCTTTATTTTCATTACGTTGTTAAGACAAGGTGTTTTGTTGTAAATTGAAGTTAAGCAAGGTATATCTCGGCCATTAGTAAATGGATGACCATTTTGGAAAAATAACAAAACTGGTTCTTTGATAGGATGTAGGTGCTTTCAATAGCATATTTAAACATGAGTTCTTTGATATGACTGAGGCGCCTCCTAAATTCTTTTTCTTTTCTAAACTATGTATGGGGGAGGGTAAAAAAAAATGGGGGGGGGTCAACATTTTTTTTTCTTTATTTTTAACTAAAAATATTCTTGGCCGGAAACAAAGAAAATCAATGTCTAACCAACCAAGAAATATGACTGGGGCTCCATTGATTTACGGGTGAGCGTTCATTTCTGACGCGGCAGCTTAGCAAAAATATGCGACTGGAGGGAGCATATATTTGCTAGTATATATAATATATATATATATATATATATATATATTAAGAGAGTTGAGATAAACAAAATTATAACATTATCTATTTTAGTTCCAAGAATTCAAACACAACGATTTCTTGGTGTACGATCGTTGCCAAGACAATTTTGAAAACACTGTCTCATTCTCAGCGCCTTTTACAACATCACATACAGAAGTCATTTAAGAAAAAACGTCAGATTTCAGTATTATCTATAAAAAAACATGTATTCAGACAATATTGGAGACATAACCTCTCATTATGCAACTCTATATTACTCCACCGGTCAGTCCAAAATGAAAATAGCAATGGAAATACATTAGAGACAGCAAATTGAGTATTTAAAATTTAAGATATAGAATGCACCAAAAAATTTGGTAATAGATTAAAACGTATTTCATGTTGTATGCAATTTTTTGTGTCATTTATAGATAGAAAAATTGGAGATGAATTCTGGTATAGGGAAAGTGTATACACACTCGACAACTCCATATATCTTCCTGTATAAAAAGTTATTTTAAAAGTAAAAGTTTTGGAATTTTAAAATTAAGAAAGTTTCTTTTTGGGGGCTGTATTAAAAAAAAAATAATTATGAGCCGCTCTATTTTTAATTAAAAAAAAATCAATTGGATGAATAAAATTTTAAATGAAATTTATATTAAAGTCGAGTGCCACCTGTTCCAGGACGATTCAGTACAGAATGCGTATTAACCGATAAGTAATCAAATTCACTTTTATATGAATTAGATTTTTTAAAATACTGTATAATAGTCTCTTTATCAGATGACAGATACCTTGCACACTCAGCATCTCTGGTCATTCGACCATGTATTCTGGGCTCTAGTATATTTTAAGGATAACGTCCTCCATCAAGAGAGAGTGGGGAAGAGATCCTTTATGATGTTTTATCTAGGCAACTCATGACTCGCAGATGAACCATTTAGACTCTTAGTGTACAACTGAAACTATGTGCATTTAGCTTGGCATCTTGTTTGTCTCCGTGCACACTGAACAACGTCACAAAGAGAAGATTTCATCCACTAAAACAGGTGTAAGACCCCAGAAAGATCCTTTATGATGTCATAAATTAAGTAACAAAAGGATTGCATCATCCATTATAACAAAGAACATAGATGACCCATAGGTTTAAGGATCGTCTATGCGGACAGTGACTAATATATATATATATATGTATTTGTAATTTTATTTAAAGGTGATTGTAGTGTTTGTTGCTTTACGCTTACTACTATTTTGATGGTTTCACTTCCTAAGTGATAAAAATGCAGAAGATTGCATTATAAGTCGCCCTTAACTTTATAGGACACATTTTTTGCTAATATATATATATTTTTATTAATTTCATACATACATAAAAGTAATCCATAGACACGTGTTTCTGGCTCACAGTCGTCATCAGTATGGCTAACTTAGACAAGGATCGAACCTGTTAATAGGCTGGCGTTTTACCTCCGGACTATGATGCCTTGCCTGGAAATATGTACGGTTTTTATCACCTAAATATTTAATGCATTTTTATGTAATTGTGGTTATAGGTGATTGTAGCGTATGTTGCTTTATACTTACAACTATTTCGATTGTTTCACTTCCTAAGTGATAAAGATGCACAAGATATATATATATATATATATATATATATATATACAGGACCGGCGGGACAGTTATAAAAGTGGGGGGGGCTCTCCTAAAAAGTGGGGGGTCCCGGTTAAACACATGCATATATAACTTCATTATTGATGACCGTAAAGTGGGGGGGAGGCAAGTAAAAAATTTTTCCTTTTATCCAGGGAAAAGTGCAACAACTTTGAGTCACTACTTATTTTTGTTGGTGAAAAATGTTGTTTTCAAATTTTCAGCCAGGAGTTTCGGAAGAAGTAAGAAAGTCAATTGGTGAAGCAGCCGTCCGTGCAGCAAGGGCCGTTAATTATGTTGGTGCCGGTGAGAAGAGACTCCTTTTTTTTCTTTTCTTATTAAAGAGTATTGCTTATAAAAATTGTCCTTGTCGTAAAAGACAGGAAAGACATAATCATTTTATGTATAAAGTATTTGGAAATCTAAATTTTTAGCCATTTTGGCAGTGAGCGAGGGGGGGGGGGTCTAACCATCTTCCTCATCTGCTTGGCCATTTGGGGGTGGGGAAGTCAACGTTCCCTGTTTGCATTGTCAGTCAGGTGACTGTCAACGTAGCGCTTCCTTACCCTTCCCTTTCAGTGTTGGCATCATTATCATTGACTGCTGTAGCCCGACTACGGGGGCGGGGTGGGTGGGGGTGGGGGGAGGATGACTTTCACAGAGGTACCGGGGAAACCCGAAGGTCAAGGCCATTTCCCCATTTTCTTCAAGCCTGCCATTTCGCGCCTTTTTGAAATTAGTTGCAGCCAGGATCAGAGTCTGAGGTAGACGTCAGCTAGCGCTCCGTCGGATAATTCAACGTTAAACTTTTAAAGAACCCGTTTTGGTGGTATTAAAGCTTGGGGCTTTGTTTAATTGAACCCGAAGTGGTTGTGTTTGGAGCTCATCTCCGTCGGATGGCCAGAGGCCATTTTTATTGAAGAAAACCCTTGGGAAGGGCAGAGGCCATTTATTTGGAAGAAAACCCTTGGGAAGGCCAGAGACATTTTTATTGAAGAAAACCCCTTTGAAGAAGGACCCTTTTTTTGAGACAATTATCCTTTAGAAAAGGATAAATTTTATTGTGAAGTTGGGCTCAAGTTCCCAACAAGAACTTTTAACCCTTTGAGGGTATAAAATCAAGAGGAGGACGGCCCCAAAGACTGTTACCCTTTTTGGGTCTTATTTGAGAGAAGATACTGAAAAATAGAAACCTTTGATTTCCTTCTAAGGACAATTTTTTGTTATATTTGTATGCTTTCTTTTCAGCCCTTTTTTTCAAATAAGACGTCTTCTCTTTTTATGTATATTTTATCGCCGGTACTTATTGTTGCCAAAGGCAATAATCTTTTTGTACAGATCTTTCGATCCACCCTTGTATTTTTGGCGTCGTTTGGAACGATAATATTTATTGGAGTAACTTGTTTTTTCTCCTATTATCGTCTGAAACGGCAAGCCCCTTTTTGGGAATAGTCTCTTGAAGAGACTCCTTTTTTTACCTTATTTCATTGTATTTTATTTTTATAGTTACCTTGGGTTAACTTGTTTTAACCCTGCTTTGGGAAACAAAAGCAGTTAACTAGTCCTTTTTGTTACTAATAAACCATATTGAATTACATCTCTGGGTATGTTTTTTTATTTGCTCCTTTTTTTGTCTATCTATTTTATTCCCTCTTTTTTTTCACGGTAACAAACGACAAATTTCGGTGATAACCCCGAGATTTTTCATCAAGTAGAATCAATCGATTTTGAATTAAAGTTTTTCAATACAATCGACAAATTTCATGGTTTTTATTATTTTCATGTAAAATCATACTGACATGTTTTGATTAATAATATCATAGAGTGAGTGAGAGGAGATCACCCTCTCACAGTCATAGTCCTGCTATTGTCACTTATTAAAACAGATATTTTTAAATAAGAGAAATTTTTGTATGTTTCAGTCCAGTTCTCATCCTGAATTTTGACATGAAAAAATAATGTTGTACACTTTGGCATTTGAATGTAATTTTTAAATGTCAAAATATTTATTATTTCTATTCAATACAAACAATGTAGGTAAACCGAGGTAGGTTTTTTTTTTTTTTAAATTTTTATTGCATCTATTCAAACCAATCTCTTACAGAGATGCTGGGATGCATCTAAAAATGCTATTTCAAACCAATCTCTTACAGAGATGCTGGGATGCATCTAAAAATGCTATTTCGAACTTAAGCATGACAGACCAACGAAAATGCTATTTCAAGCATGACAGACCGACTGACGGACAAATGCATTTAAAATAAGTCTATTCAAGCTGCACATTAAGCGATGAAAATGCTATTTCGGACTTAAGTGTGACAGACCAACAAAAATGCTATTTCGGACTTAAGTGTGACAGACCAACAAAAATGCTATTTCGAACTGAAGTGTTACAAACCAACTGAGAGACTGACAAATGGATGCATAAAACATTTAAAAAATAATAATTATTATTCAAATTTTTTTTTTTGATTTACTAAAGTTTCTTTTTGTTAAAAAAATTTTTTATATATTTTAAAATTATTTTTAATTTTTTAAAAACTTGTTTCATATAATTTCCTTTCAGGAACTGTTGAATTTGTAATGGACAAGGATTACAATTTCTATTTCATGGAAATGAATACACGTCTTCAGGTTGAACACCCGGTGACAGAGATGATCACCGACACTGACCTTGTGGAATGGCAGATTAAGGTCAGTTTCACAGCTTAACTCTCCGTCATTTTGCTAATTGTTTTGGTGAGGTTGTTTGTTTGTTTTTTGTTTTTTTTATATGTCTATGCATCTTCATAAGAGCTTCCTGGCGCCGTAGGTTGGTCAGTTGTGCTTAAATTGAATGGGCACATTTTAAGAATATTTGTTCTGGTTCGCGAGCCAGCGAGAATGCAACAAATATTTCCTTCTAAGAATATAGATATTGATACATAGCGGCTTAGCTGATGAGATCTTTCTCTTTTTTTCTGGACTGTGAGAGATCGGTGTTGTGCTTTGGGACAGCTGCTCTCATTTCCCTATGGGGGATCAATTGGGGCCATTATGTATGTAGACTGGAGAAGTAAAATAAAAATATGAAATGACAACCCTAACTCTTACCTTAACCCTAAACCTTACCTTAACCCTAACCCTCACTTTAACCTTAACCCTCACTTTAACCCTTACCCTAACCCTTACCCTAACCTTAACCCTAACCTTAACCCTAACCCTTACCCTAACCTTAACTCTCACCTTAACACTAACCCTAATAACCATTCATCTTCATGTTATCATTTACCATGGGTCTTATTTTATTTCAGTATTAACTTAACTGTGTGGTATAGCGCATGGTTAGCGCATGGGTCGTCTAGTGTTGTTGTGATGTCTAATAGTAATAGCATCTGTATCTCATTCATGTGATGTCTGCTGCTGCTGCTTGTAGAATAGTTATCGTAGTAGTAGTAGCTGCCATCTGTGTTTCTCATCACAGTTACCAATACATGTCAGCAGCATGTAGCAGTCTACATATTTATATCAGAAAAATAAAGCAACATACTTATTTTATATTTATAAGTTTATTTATTTGTACATGTCTCTGCAGACAATCATCAAAGCCGTTTTATGTTCATTGCGTGTCACAATTTCCCTCTCCACAGAATGTTCGGTGGGAGGGGGGACTCACTTGAGCTTTCAAAATGTCTGTCTGTCCCGACCTGTGGCTTAAACTAAAGAGAGCAACTAATCTTTCTTTTCTTTTCACATATTTTCGACGAGTGTCATCACTGACTGTTTTCTGACATTGTATCCCGAGAGGCCAGATCACCACCATATTATTCTAAAAGGGGTTGATATGCCATTAAAAAAAGACAACACTCAAACCAAACAAAATTGTGTTAAGTTTTACTGTTTTGATTTTTCGTTTTCAGGTTGCAAGTGGTGAACAATTGCCAGTAAATCAAAATGAATTAGTTTTAAGGGGCCATGCGTTTGAAGCCCGTATTTATGCAGAAGACCCCGATAATAACTTCATGCCGGGAGCTGGACCCCTCCAGTTCCTATCTCCTCCACAGGCTGAAACAAATGTCCGAATTGAAACTGGCGTTAGACAAGGTAAATAATTCTTGAACCTTTTTGTGTTCTTTTTCTTACAATTAAAATTTTCTCTGTTCAACCTATCGGATATGTTGTGATAATCAATTAACACCTGTAGAAAATTATTGACCTGCCTCCTCCCCTATAGGTTTAATATACAGGTCGTCATCAACTTACGATTACAATTAGTTATAACCAACCGGTCATAAAGCGATTTCCTTCTTGGCAGACTGAGGAGTGGATAATGGAGGCATCTTGGGGATATTTTGAAGAAAATATATGCAAAATGCTTAAGATACAAACGGATACAGAGGCTGTTCGTTGTAATGGCTACTGATTGACTGAATAAGCAGCATCTTCAACATGTGGGTGGCACGCTGAGTGGGAACTAAATATCTAATATATATATATATATATATATATATATATAATTTAAATTCCCGAAACAGTTTTTCATGGTAAACAACTGATGATCCCTTAAAATAGTGTTAGAAATAAACTAATATAATAACTGTAAAAAATAAATTGACTTACATGAGTGATTTTCCACTGGAAGACTTGGGACTGAGTTTTTTTTTTTTTAATATAGTTTTAATGGTTGAGAAACTTCCGAGACTATATATATATATATATATTTATATATATATATTTATATATATATATATTCTAGAGATGAAAGATGAGAATAAAAAATTGTAAAGATACAATATTTATTAGAACATCAAAAGTTCAGAGCAAGGAGCCTCATATCCTTAATCCATGGATTTTCCGAACTCTAACTCTCAAACTTCATTCTGAACCCTGTGAAACGGATAATTCCAGTACCAAACTACTGCACAGACAGGATAAACTGGACGTTACCAATTGTCGTCTGAATATCATTATGATTCCTAAACAATTTGAGTATTCTTTTTCAAACATTCATTTCCAATATAGCAGCTGTTTTATTTTTGACATATTTTTGGACGGCGTCCACCCTGACTCTACGATAAAAGAAACAAGAAGAAAAAAACTTTCACATTTACATAACTTATAGCTATACACAAGCCGGCTAATCAACAGTCATATCTTCAATCCCTTTGTTAACAAATCGGCCATTTGGATTCTCTCCCTTTTTCCCTTTTTTTCTTCCATTTTTATTAGCAGGTCCCCCCTCTCAGTTAATTCTGTTTAACCAATCAAAAAGAAACATAATTCGCTGGCTCACTATTTGTCGTCAAGGTGAATCCACTTATTATTGTGCAGCAACCAGTGGATTTGTTACTTCGAGGTTGTGAGTTCAATCCTCACTAGAAAACTATTAAGCCAAAACTTATTTCCTTTTCCATCTGCAAGCCAGGCAAAGGCGGACGGACTCTTTTACTGCAGGGATGAAGTAAGTCGGAGCCACCTCCACCGCTCGAGTCTGGCTCAAGATCATCACTTCCGCCACACATTCTGTAGAGATTATCTCTCATAACCAATTAAAGCGACATCAGAATTTCAGAAAAATGTTATACCTTAGTTAAAGGTAGGTAATTCCTATAAAAAATAGTGTATACTTATCACCCTTATTCGATATTTTAATTTAAAGCCTAAAAATAATGGCACCAAAAAGCAAAAAGATGTTATTTATTTCTAAAATTAAATATTTATTCATTGACTTTTGATTTTTAAAAAAAAACCCAAATCGGTTGATGGTAAAAACAAAAATAGTAATGTAGAGGCACACATAGACACACAAAAAGTTGTCGCACAATTTTATTAATATAAAGACTTCAGCGAAAAAGTCAAAATAACGACGTCCGCGTAATAACTTGATGTTCAAGTTTAAAGAAACATGTTTTTGTTTTTTTTGTTTTTTTAACTATGTAGTCAAATGTCATGCAAATTTTTATGTACATAAAAAAAACACCTAACAAACATTTGTTTAAAAAAACAAGTTTTATTTATTTCTTTTCTTTTCTTTTCTTTTTTTCTTTTTGATCAGGTGATGAGGTTTCTGTTCATTATGATCCAATGATTGCTAAACTTGTGGTTTGGTCTGAAAATCGAGAAGCTGCCTTAAAAAAACTGAAAGCAAGTCTTTTAGATTATCATGTAAGTTATCTACCTATCTATATACAACTAAAACTTTTGGGATCTTGATTGTTTGTTATCGCGTTTGTTTGTCCTCGTGCACATTTGATGATATCACAAAATGATAACGTCATCCATTAGAACAGAAATGGAGGATGATCGGGCGCAGTGGATGACATTCAACCGCCTGAGAATGGGAGTGGGGCAATCAAAAGTTGCTATGCAGCATTGTCTTGTCTGTCCTCTACTGCCAACCGGTGCAACTTAAAAGATCGTACAGGGTACAACAAAAATGCAAAGGACTGTGTAAAAAAAAAAAAAAAAAAAAAAATGTGAAACTACTGTATGACCATGTCTTCAAAGACACATGAAGAAGGGGATGATATCACGAATGATAGCGTCATCCATCAAATATGAAAGAGGATATATGGGTGGGGGGGTGGTGGAGATCCTTTATCTAGACAGTCTGTTATCTTTTCGACCTTTTGATACATCGAAAAATAAACATAACACAACATAGACAAGTAGAGACAAGTTCCCTATAATACTAAAACTCTGTGGATCTTGCTTGTTATCTTGAATTATGGTACAAATCAGTCCGAAAGTGGTTTTGTTGCTGTCTGGCTAGTTCAATCCTTGGAGGTCCACTTTCCCAAGTTTTACTTTCTTTCTGAGAAGGGGTTAGTTTATTGTTAATCGCCTGAGGTTTCACTACCGACAGGGCTGCCCAGGCATTTGTTGTAGGCCAGAGTGTGCGTAACCTAGTATGCTGGCTTCTCAAAACCCTAACACCTGATCTTGTGTCTAACCATCAGAAGGTAAATAATATCTCAGGACAAGAAATACAATTTCAAATCAACAATAAATAAACAATCATGGCTGCCATTGTGAAGACAAACCAAAACAAGTCCAATTATTTATAAAACAATAATGTGAGAGAAAGAGAAGCAAAGGGACAGATACAGACATAGGTAGATAGAGAGGGGGAGAGAAAGAAAGAGAAGGGGAGAGACAGATACAGACATAGGTAGATAGAGAGGGGCAGAGAAAGAAAGAGAAGCAAAGAGACAGATACAGACATAGGTAGATAGAGAGGGGCAGAGAAAGAAAGAGAAGCAAAGAGACAGATACAGACATAGGTAGATAGAGAGGGGGAGAGAAAGAAAGAGAAGCAAAGAGACAGATACAGACATAGGTAGATAGAGAGGGGGAGAGAAAGAAAGAGAAGCAAAGAGACAGATACAGACATAGGTAGATAGAGAGGGGGAGAGAAAGAAAGAGAAGCAAAGAGACAGATACAGACATAGGTAGATAGAGAGGGGGAGAGAAAGCAAAGAGAAGCAAAGAGAAGCAAAGAGACAGATACAGACATAGGTAGATAGAGAGGGGGAGAGAAAGAAAAAGAAGCAAAGAGACAGATACAGACATAGGTAGATAGAGAGGGGGAGAGAAAGAAAAAGAAGCAAAGAGACAGATACAGACATAGGTAGATAGAGAGGGGGAGAGAAAGAAAGAGAAGCAAAGAGACAGATACAGACATAGGTAGATAGAGAGGGGGAGAGAAAGAAAGAGAAGCAAAGAGACAGATACAGACATAGGTAGATAGAGAGGGGGAGAGAAAGAAAGAGAAGCAAAGAGAAGCAAAGAGAAGCAAAGAGACAGATACAGACATAGGTAGATAGAGAGGGGGAGAGAAAGAAAAAGAAGCAAAGAGACAGATACAGACATAGGTAGATAGAGAGGAGGAGAGAAAGAAAGAGAAGCAAATAGACAGATACAGACATAGGTAGATAGAGAGGAGGAGAGAAAGAAAGAGAAGCAAATAGACAGATACAGACATAGGTAGATAGAGAGGGGGAGAGAAACAAAGAGAAGCAAAGAGACAGATACAGACATAGATAGATAGAGAGGGGGAGAGAAAGAAAAAGAGAGTCAACAGATGACGATTAGAATGGAAGTGACGCCGCCGTTACTGACATAGCGTTGCCACGACCGATAGCCACTGTCACTGTGCACAATGGATGACCTCGCAAAACATGAATGACGTAAATAATTAAAAGAGAGAGGGGCAAGAGAGAGAACGATTGTTATCAATAAAGAAATATATTTACTTGAAAATTGATTACGTCATAAAAGGTGGATGAGTAATTTACTCCTCTCCAGGAGTTAGGCACAAGGCCAGTTTTTATCCTACTCCCACAAGTAAGATGTGACCCAAGCTCGGGTCGGAAAGTGGGGTTGAAAAGCCAGCGCCCGAGAGGTGAGCACTCTGACCATCAAAAATTGCCTGGGCAGCCCCGTCGGCATTCCCCGGTAGGGGCGCCTCAAGCAGTAAGCAATTAACTTACTCCTCCCCAAAGAGGGGAGGCAAAGCCTGGGAGGGTGGACCTCCTAGAACTGCACAGGACAATCCCATAGACCGGCGTAAATCAAGCCCCGAAGGCCAAGACAATACCAGTCTATAGGGTGCAGTATCCATCGGAACAGATACTACACTTTGATCTCGACCAAAAGGCCGATGGTAATTTTTCAAAAGATTTTATTTAGACAAAATATAAATATTTAAAAAAAACAAAGCTCAATTTGTGACATCGTCCATTTTATAGTAAATATTTAATATATATATATATATATAACAAATACTAACCCACCGGGTCACAGGTGGTCTAGTATATAATAATATTATTGACTCTTTTTGTTTTTTCTTAGGTGATTGGCTTGAGCACAAATATCAATTTCTTAATCAACCTCTCGAAACATAATGAATTTGAAAACGGCAACGTTCACACGAATTTCATTCCGTTGCACAAAGAATCGCTTTTCCCCGAATCTTCCCTCTCCCCACTGATGGTCTGTCAAGCAGCAGTTGCACTTCTGCTCTATCAACATGACAAGGTGAAAAGCATGGCAGTAAAGACACAAGGTAATTTTTTTTTGTAACATATTTCACCCCAAACAAGGCAGGCCGCCACTGTAGACGTAAAGGGTTACTGAGAATTAGGGTATATGTTTTGGGTGTCATCCTAAGTTGGGAACTGTGTAGCAGGATGTCTGTTTACATTAGTTTTAAACCTCTGCATGTCTGTACAGTCGGGGAAACAGGAAGCAAGGAGGGAGTTTCAGAGGCCGGCAGCACGAGGAAAGAAGCTATTGGAGTAGAAGGCTCTCTGGCATCTTGGGACCTCTTCAATGAATTGATGGGATTTAGCTGATTGTTGAGGAGTTGGTCTAGTGTATTTACATCGAGGGGGCACCAGAGCAGCTAGTTCATCGGAGCACAACCCATTGAAGTATTTGTAAAACAAGCATAAGGATGCAACATTGTGGTGATGGGACAGGGGCTGGAGCTTGGTGGATAGTGAGGGACCTATTAAGTTGGCGACTCTTTTTTGACCTTGTCTAAGAGGGAGAGACTAGTGGATGATGCACCAGCCCAGATGTGGCAACAATACTCCATGCATGGGTGGATGGTGGCTTTGCAGTTGGTGCAGGTGAGGGGCAAGACTGAATATTGTTAAGAGGTGTAGCGATGAAGTTTACCCTTTTGTGCCCAAAATGAAAATGCTTAAACTCGTTTCTGCACAGGTAGCTTGGCACATACACTCGCCTGAATACATTTTAAGACAGATGCATTTCTTTGAATTTATCAACAACAGATCTAACATCAACATTTTGCCAGTGTCTCGCTCCTCTGTCGGGCGATTGGGAAAGCTAATAATTATTTTCTCAACTGACGCACACAGTCATACGTACTCTGACACTAACGCACATGCAGACGCAACGCATTAATTCTTTCACATTGTTGCTTGCTCATCGAAAACAAATGTATAAACTTATTTAATCTTCATTTTAATACTCCTAACATTCCTTACTGAACTTTCTACATTGAAAACAAATGAACATTGACTCTTCTTAATAACTTTCAATCAAATGCAATTTGTGTAATTGAGTGAGAAAGTTTTGATTATGATTTTTCAGACCAGTGGATAATTCACAGTCCTTAAATTATCAACTGTGACTTCCTAAATATCTCGGCTAATCAATTCCCCTTGTTCTGTAAGTATTCTCAAAATATGAACAAACATTCTATGTTTTCATATCTATGTAGACTTCACCCTTTTTTTTTTTTTAACTTAGTTCACCCCAAACAACGCAACTTTAAAAGTTATTTCTTTTGTGAACTTATGCTTTTGATCGCATTATTTTGTTTGTGTTTATCACATTTCTCTCAAGAGAGATACATTTAAGTATTACCTAAAACTGTTTTCCTTAAAAATGTTTCTCTAAAACTGGCTCTCCCCAAAGATCGACCCTAAAAACAAGTACCCTAAAAAGGGTCCTCCAAAGAGGCATCCATTAGATCTCTATGTTTCGTAATGAAAACTTTATTTCAAACAGAAGCGTGACGGCCCGATAAGCAATATCTGGAATTCAAGGCAGGGTTCTTTTGACAGGTTGTGGTTTAGAATTCTCATAATAATAAAAATCTAACGTATAATAACCTGCAATCTTTTGGATTTGGTCAAAATACCAATCCTTCAGATTTGAATCGAAACATTCTTGACAGGTTTCTTCAACTTCATCGAAAGCCTCAAATTGGCACCCCCTTGAGCAAAGCCGCATGAAACCACCAGAAAGATAAACAATAAGATTGAAGAATTGAACAATGTGGAAGTTCTGCAACATCCAGCCTATCCAATCCAGGCATTGCTCTATCTGACTACGGTCTATTCCGACCAATGCAGCACTTTTTCCGTTATTGGAGACTATCTCCAAGGAGAGCGTCGTCGTTGGGAGTTTGCTCCCATACGGTTGTCGTGGGAAATAGTAAAAAAAAATATATAACAAAGTCGGATTCTTACTTTCATTTAAAAAGAATGGATGTCCGTTCGAAATATTTGATTTATTATATAAAAAAAAAAATCTTGGCATCTTATTGATTTCTTAAACAAAATTGTATTTCATATATATCTATATATCTATATATCTATATATATATATATATATATATATATATATGACAAATGAAGGAAGAGGCTTTTGAAAATTACCTTAAAGAGTATCATAACAAAAATTAAAAAAGAAATAAGGATTTACCTTGCTTCTAAAATCGTCCAACCCACTCAGAATGTAATCATAAGTTATACATTTATTCATTCATTCTTTCGTCTATTTGTGTGCTTGTGATTTTCCGTCGACTGATTATACTCATATATATATATATATATATATATATATATATATATATATCCCTTTTCTACTTTGTGAACATTGCTTTGGGAAAGGAAAGGGAAGAGTGAAGCAAAACGAGAAAAGAAAGAAAGGCAGAGGCTTGACATACCAGTAATCAGTTTCGTTTTCTCTCATCTTACCGATGCCTACTACAGCAACATGCCAATGAAAATGTTTTTCTCTTTAAATGTTGGATACCAGAAATTGAATCCGGTTTCTTTTCTTTTTTTTCCTTACAGATCCGACTTCTCCTTTTACCCATTGCATCGGAGCACGGATCAACGAGAGTTTGGTCAAGAATTTAACATTGAAAGACGGAGATGAAAGTGAGTCTAATTTCTTTTTGTTACGATTTCATTAGTCTTTCTTGTTTATTAAATTGTGAAATATTTTGAAATATAAAATATGTGTGTGCATGAATGCGTAAGAGACGGTGTGCACTTATCCTTAAATTGTAATGGTCCAGGCGGTCTCAGATATTTGGCTCAAAGAAATGAAATCCTTGTCTGATACCAGTAAGTGGCCTATGTTACTAAAATAGTCTCTCTAGAACTTTCTGAAAGTAATTAATGAATGTATACAATAATTAAAAACTGAAATAATATTTATAAATTAATTATCAACTTAATTAATTTATGAATATTATTTCATTTTTAATTATTTTATACATTTATTAATTGTTAAAAAATAGGAGAGTTCATATTTTTTTAAAAAACATCTTTTTGTAAATTTAATAATAAATGTGGCTAAAAGCCGTTAAAAGCATGTTTAGATGCGATATTTATTGATAAAAATAAAATCAGAACAGATTTTTTTTCTTTTTTACTTTGACTTTTTGACTAATCATTTCGCTAGATACCTAGCTTCGTCAAAGTATGAGGTTGTAACAGTTCCGTATGTTGGTAGCAGTCTGTAAGAATGGAAAATAGATGTAGTGTTGTTAACGGATTTCTCACTTTTTAAATATAAGGTGATGTGCATGCACGCGATATTTGTATTAAAATAGGAAAGTTCATTTTTTTTTTTTTAAACATCTTTTTAAGAATTTAATAAATGTGGCTAAAAGCTTTAAAAGCATGTTTAGATGCAATATTTATTAATAAAAATAAAATCAGAACAGACTTTTTTTTTCGTTTTTACTTTAATCTTTTGACTTATTTATTTTTTTTATTTTATTTTTTCAACCCTATATTTTATAGGTGATCGACTGAGCTCTAATCTCTAGTATTCACAGCAAAAACTCGTCTAGCTACAACCACTGTAAATAATTTTCCTTTTTTTCTCTGTGTACCTAAAACTAAATGAAACTTCCAAGAACTGCTTGTCTGTGAAACACAATATTCTGGAGCTGCTTCCCAGCAGACTACAACATCGTCGTTTTCAACTCCAAATTCTTATCGAGTCGTCCTCTTAAATAATCAAATTCTTCCCAGTTTCAACCATCGTCTCCAATCCTCAACGTGTTTGTCTCATCGTCCACCTGATAAACTCATTTATCCTCAGGTGGCTTTTGGGCCTTGATAAGCAGTGACTCGTTTGTAAAAAAGAAAGTTTTTTTAAATTAATGGATCATGGTCTTTTTTATTTTGATTATTCACCTTACATATGCAAATGAAAAAAGATGGGTGTTTTATTGTCGACAAAAACATATTCAAATGGGATTCTTAACATGTAGATAAAACGTACACTAAATCTTATCTGTTATTTTTTTTTTTTGCCCCAACAGCGATTGACCTTCAGTTGGTGTACAATACTGATAAATCTTTTACTGTCCACCACAATGGTCAACAATATAACGTGATGGGAAATTTGCAGCCAGAAGGCGAGCGGAAGCGTCTTGTATGTTGCATTGATGGCAATGTTACATCCAGCTTTGTTGTCTTTCAGGGTGACAGCGTCCACCTCTTCAATATGGTAAGTCTTTGGATCGAGGAATTTAAAAAAAATTTTTTTACATAACAAACATTTTAGGATTAATACAAAGTTTCATCAGCAGATCTTAAGCCACAATCCTTTATCTTTGTGCGTGTGTGTGTGTGTGTGTGTCACATGATCTAGTCATAGGCAATTAAAGTGACCCACTTAGGCTTGTCCGAGGTTTGCGTCGGGTTTGAATAGTGAGGAAACAGCAGGATTCAAAACAAGACCTTTCTGAGATCAACGTCCAGATAACAAATGGGCGGAAACATGCACAATGATGCATGCTTAGTGGGTTTGCATTTATAGAAAATATATCTGGTCTGAGGTTTGACCACCCAGAATATGATTTCTCCACTTGGAAAAGTTATTGCCTCTCTGAACAGGAGTTCATACAGAGAGATGAAACCACTTAAAGTCCTTGAAGAATTTATGTTTGTCCAGGTATGTGACTCCATGTTATATTTGATTTGGACTAACCTATTTATTTGTTTTTCTTTACTTCCACTATGTTATTGACACATATATTATATTTTGCTTCAGTTTTTTTTTTTCAAAATACTTATTCCAGCTAAGAAAACTTGGAGACGTTTTCCCTTATTCATTGAAACAGATTAAAGGGAAGTTATCGTGTCCAATTATACTGAGTTGTCTCTCTTGGGGTCTTCAAAAATAAATATATACCATTTCCTTTTATATATATATATATATATATATATATATATTAAATTATGTGACTTCAAGTGTGTGTGTATTTCTCACTCAACACTAGTTGCAGTCAGGCATTATTATTTTTTGTTATTTTACTATTAATCGGTTAGTGTCAAGTACTAAAACAAACTTTTTAAGAATTCCTATTTCACAAAATAATTAGATTACAAAATTAAAGTCACAAAAATTAATTTCTGTTACTTCGTAAACAAGTCAGTCATTTTTTCGGTGCAATTTTAGTATTTTTCCATTTCGATGTACAACCTGTATTCGCTGACATTTTGGGTGTGAGCCGACATTTTGGGTGTCAGCGACACTTATCTGCCCTTAGTTAGCTATTCCATCAACCGGCCACTCCCAAAATGTCAGCAAGTCGACGTTTCATATCGCCCTTATGGAAATGGAAAAATCGTTCTAATTAAAGTTCTGCTTGATATTTTTAAATTCTTTTTCGTGCCGTGAGAGAGAAACTATGACTGAGTAAGTACAAAATAATGCTTTTACATGAAAATAATTATCTGCATAGAGCTTATACTAAAATTGCACCATTTTTTCTTTTACTCCAGGTAGGTAGGTATGTATATATATATATATATATATATATATATATATATATATATATATATATATATATATACTGGCTCCATCTTTTGATATTGTGCACTCTCATCTTCATGCAAACATGACTTCTGTTATTCCTAGACGACTCTGGGTAGATACATATAGTATGTGTGTGCATATATATATATATATATATATATATATATATATATATATATAGGCTCTATCTTTTGATATTGAGAACTCCCATCTTCATGCAAACATAACTTCAGTTCCCACCGGTATACTCATGTATTGATGATAGGAAACTGTTATAACAATAAGTTCTAAAATACGTTGTTTCAATGCATCAAGGCCAATCTTCAGTAATGCACTACCTTCATTGTCAATTCTGAGTATTTTCTTATCATATCGGTTCCAGTAGTTATCCTGATTTGTCTGAATCTCTGCCTTGAAAATTTGCTATTGAAATTGTGATGATAACAATTTTGACTCGTTTAACCGTCCCTCTTCACTATGTATTGAGAAAACTACCTTTTTTTTTTTGTTCATAATCCAGTGAATCTCTTTAAGCCACTTATTTTGTTGTTGAATCTCATTTTATCCTCTTATGTTTTCACCGAAATAAAATGAACCAGAATCAAATTCTAATCTGGTAGAATCAAATTCTCCTGTTTCTTTTGATCCCCCCCCCCCCTCCCAGTTCAGATGCACCCTGGCTCTAGTGGAAAACACTCAACCATCTGAGAACTGAAATGGGGCGATCAAAAGTTGCTATGTCTAAATGAAGTTACAAAACTGACCCAACCATCTGTGAATGTGGAGAGGAGGATCATACTATGTAAAACTGCCTGGTCTGCCCCCTACTGCCCAACTGGTGTAGCTTGAAATATCTTGCAGAATACAACAATAATACGAAGGACTGCATAAACAAGTGGGAAACTGTCATATGACCACATGACACTTCAAAGACATTAAAAAAAAAAAAAATAGCGTTGGAAATTCTTTTAATAGTCCAAAATAATTTATTTTGCTTTAACTATGTATTGGCGTTGAAAACTAATAATTTGGGCCTGTATATATATATATATATATATTATATATATATATGTCTCGGAAGTTTCTCAACCATTAAAACTATATTAAAAAAAACAAAAAAAACAAACTTTTAGTCCCAAGTCTTTCAGTGGAAAATCACTCATGTAAGTTAATTTATATTTTACAGTTATTATATTAGTTTGTTTCTAACACTATTTTAAGGGATCATCAGTTGTTTACCATGAAAAACTGTTTCGGGAATTTAAAAACAAGACAGTATTTAATTTCATGGCTTCCCAGCAGAGTTGATCAGACCCCACTTCCCTTAAAAGACAAAAACATAAACGTTCCTTATACTAAATCTACGTTTGGTTCCATATAAATGTTTTGCTAACTTATAGTAGTTATTTAAAAAAAAAATAAATAAATTAAAAAAAATTTCCCTTACCTGTGTTGTTCGTCTGTCTAATTTATCCGTTAGAGAGAGAGAGAGATCTTGCAGAGTACAACAATAATGCAAAGGACTGCATAAAAAAGTGGGAAGCTGTCGTATGACGACCACATGACACTTTAAAGACAAGCAAAGAAGAAGTAAGCTGCTGCTACTTCTGCTTGGTATGATGTAGCTTTGGGAACAGATACATACACAAAGTAACATGAACATATTTTGTCACTACAAATCACACACATATCTAAATAGAGAATTTACTCTACTCACACAAAATATTATATTTTGTAAACAAAACAAAATCTCCTTTTCTTTTACAAATTTTGTCTGTCTACAATGTTTATATCATCAGCGTAAATGCTATTTGGATCTGACTTTGAAAATCCGACAAGATAACCGGTAAACGGAATAAATACTATATTACCCTCTCCAAAATAGAAAGGGGGAAGTAATCATGGGAGGATGGTTTCATAGGAACAAACATATATTATACTGTGCCACCACCATAAAAAGAGGAGGTAATGTCTGGGGGAATTTATAATGGCAAATAAAAATATGTTACACTACAAGAGGAAGAGGGAGAGCTTGGGAGGACTCATATCCCCAAAAAGGAGGTGATAATGACTTGGGTATTGTATCATGATGGGAAAATGAACTTTTTCTAGACTGCCCCCAAAAGAGGGGGTAATGATTATCATAATAACAGATACCACATTACTCACTCAAAAAAGTAGTATGTTATACCTGGAAGTGTCCCCATAAAAGAAAAAAGTAATACCAGCGAGTATTATATAATGAAAACAGAACAGATACTACACTACCACCCCTTCTATGACTGTAAAAAAGAAGAATTATACTGAAGCCCTTTTTTTTCTTGGGCAAGTAGAAAGCATGCATCAGGATTTGTGAACATAATTTTTAGGAATTTATTTTCACTGGACTCCATTGCTCTGCTCTTTTCAACCAGATCTACTTGGACACGGCTAAAGCTTCTTTGGTTCCTCAGCGCTTCTGCTTTTTCTCTCGCTTCTCCCACTATCCCTAATTTTACACGAGCTTTGCACAATGCTTGTCCCGCAAAGCTATATTTATTGTATGAGAGAGATAATTACTGAAAGATCAATCAGTCGCTCATTTTTTTCTTTCTTTTCTTTTCACAGAATGGTTCCAGTGAATTAAAGGTTCCTCATCCGAAATTCATGGGATCAGGCACTACAGATATGGGTGGGAAAGCAGCCGTGTCTCCAATGCCTGGGGTGATTGAAAAGCTCTCCGTGTCGGCTGGCGATAAAGTAGAAAAAGGAGACCCACTTCTTGTGATGATTGCAATGAAAATGGAGGTGAATTATTTTTTATTTGCACCCTTTCCTCTGGTAAAATAAGTTTTGTGTTTCAGTCTGAAATAATCCCAAAAGGGTTGATATGCTGTAAAACAGGCAAGCTAAACACAAACCAAGAAAATGGCCCGCTTCAGCACATGGACCACCACGGCGAAAAACGCAGCTACTTTTTTGGATAAGAGCGTTTGTGCGTAGCCCCTTTTCAGTGTGAAGGCATCTATGTGCACCCCCTTTTCAACGTGAGGGCATTTCTACAGCCCTTTTCAGCATAAAGACATTCTACACAGCCCTTTTTTGGTGTGCGGGCATCTCTGCATCGCTCCTTTTATGGCATAAGAGCCTCTCTGCTCAGCTCTTTTTTTCAGCATAAGTGCATCCCTGCCCGGCTCCCTTTTTAGCATGAGGGCATCTCAGCACAGCTTCTTTTCAGTATATCTGTTGCTACCAGATCAGGCTGTCTGAAGATACCGTCTTCCTGACCAAAAATGCACCAAACATTGATATTATTGTTTTTTTCTTTCCCTTTGCAAAACTCAATCATGTTCTGCAAAGCCAAAAACAACATTTTTCCTCTACAAAACAACCAAACCAAACATATAAAGAACTTAATACATAAAAACTTTTACCAAATAACCTGAGGAGGGCTGATATGCCGTAAAACAACCAAGGCAAACCAAACCTTTTCAGTATAAAAACATTTAGGCGTAAAAAAAAAAAAAATTCTCAAGTAGATTTTTTTTGTTTTTTTTGTTAATTCATAGTGACGTAGTATCAGGTTGGAAAGAAAGTAATGTCGTTTTTGTCCAACGCATTTATTTCATCTGAAACATTCACATTAGGGCATTTTTAATCTTTACAATAATTTCCCTCATTTTCTATGACTTCTGTCCAACGATCAACTAGCTTCTTGATCCCTTCTTCAAAAAATTTCTCATTTTTGAGTTGGTCGTCATTTTCAGAAATGTTATTATTTAAGTGATGCTGCAACGACCGGAAAAGATGGTAGTCGGATGGAGCAATGTCAGGTGAATAAGGCAGATGAGGCAAAACTTCCCAATTGAAACTCATGACCTTTTCCCGAGTGAGTTTTGCTGTGTGAGGTTTCGCGTTATCATTTTGAAGCACTACACTCTTCCTATTGAGTAATGCTGGTCGTTTTTTTGATAGAGCAATTCTTAGATCATCCAGCTGGGAACAATATTTTACTGCTGTGATTGTTTGATTAGGCTCTAGTAACCCATAATGAATCAGTCCTTTCATGTCCCACCATAAAGAGAGCATAACCTTCTTTGGGTGTAGTCCTTGTTTTGGGACAGACTGTGGATTTTGGTTTCGGTCTAACCATTGTCTTTTGTGTTGGGTATTCTTGTTAAGAACCCATTTTTCATTTTGCAAAGATGGTTCTCGATGATTCCTGAAAAGCAAAGATGTGCAAACAGTCAATCTTTGATTTCGTTGAGGGTCGGTCAAATCATGGGGAACCCAGAGTCCAAGTTTTGAAACTTTTCTTAACTCGATGAAATAATTGTGGTATGGGTTGTATTGAATTGTTGAGCTAATTCTCTACTGATTAACTTTGGATTGACCTCCATAGCGTCTTTAATGGCGTCTTTATCAATTGAATTTGGCCTTCCCAAACGTTGCCGAACTGACAGGTTAAAGTCTCCAGAAGAAAATTTTGCAAACGACCGTTGACATTTTCAATCATTCAGAACATTTATCCCATAGATTTTCTGCAGCTGAGTTTCCTTTTTTGAATTCATAGAGCATGCAATGTCTCAGATGCTCCTCACTAATATCCATTTTTTGACGGCTGAGACCGTTAAACTTAACAAAAACAAAATTTTATTAAAAAAAATTGTTTGTCTTGCTATGTTTGTTATGGGAAATAACTCATGCTCTGACAAGAAACAAAAAGGTAAATTGGATTATGGCGCTTGCATCAGCAACTTTGACTTGATCTGACAAATGATAAAATTTGTCAGTGATCGTGTTACAGCTGTTTCTGTCGACGAAAAAGATGATGCGCAATCAATAGGGATAGAAAACTCCTTATGCAATGTTACAGATCTTTAAATTTTATTAAGTTTTTGTTATATTATTATTATTATTTTTTTTTTTTTACAGTTTGTGATCCGTGCACCAAAAGCTGGCGTCATAAAAGCCTTGCCCTACCAAACAGGTGTGACGGTACCCAAAGGCGCTGTGCTCGTAGAATTTGAAGACGATGCAGAAGATTCTTGATGCTTTCATAAATCTATTTACGAAAAAAACTAGCAGAATTCGGTTTTGACTTTTTTTTTTTTTTTTTTTTCTTTTCATGAAAAATTGAAGATGTTTTTTTTTCACTTTACCATTATGGTATTAGAAAAAAATAGATTGTTTGAATAAAAAAAATGTAACCATGGCATTCTTTATAAATTTAGAAAATTTTATTTGGGAGGAAAAAAATGTGTCTTGTACGTCTGCCAAAAAGTAAAATTTTTGCGAAAAGATCTCTTGATCTGAATTGTTATTCTCATACAAAGATGATTTAATGAAATTATTTTGATGGAAGACAAACTTATTTTTATTCATTTATTTTTTTTAGACATTTTTTTTTTCTGCTAGTATCACTTTAATAATAAAGTGGAAAAATGTCGCCCGCCCCATCCCAATTATCCAATAAAATTAGGTTTTGCAAAATTAGGACCAAAGCCAATAAAAACAATGACTTTTGTTTCATAATTTTTGATTGATTATTTGGATTATTTGAACTACGTTTCAGCCGAAGTAAGCTCCAACCTTCTTCAGGTGCAGCTTTGTTGAATTTGGGAACATATATAAAATTTCAAACTGAACCTTTTATTTAATCCACTGGGATAGATTGTTCTCGTTCCATCAGCCATGACTGGGTAGAAGTAGTAATGTTTATGTTATTCTTAGTTATCGCCTATATTAAAGATTGAACCTTCAACCTCCAGAAAAGTGTCACTTAGGTGTTGATTAACAATCAGTTCTTTGACTGTTCTAAGAGAAAATAATACTATACATCTAAAGTAAGAATATGGTTTAAGACTCGCAAAATTAAGACAAGAATTGTCTAAGTGACATTCTTCTGGCGGTTGAAAGTTCAATCCTTACGATTACGATAATAACTAAGAATGATAAAAAAAATTAACACTTCTACCCGACCATGGCTGACACGGAATGAGGACAATTTACTCCCGTGGAATAAATAAAGGGTTCTGTTCAAAATTCTGCATAGGTTGCAGAGTTTAGCTTAAAGATTTCTAAGTTCGGGCCGATGCAGTTAAGGAAATTGGAGGCTACATCGACTGAAACATAGAAAATAGTAAATAAGATGAAAACAATCCAAATAAAAGAAAAAAAGTGTAAGATTTGTGTAAATAAAATATTTTAGGTTTCTAGAGCGTTTGTTTTTTTAAATTCAATTTTCGCTTTTTTTTTTACATTTGTGCTTGTTATAAAAAGTTAATAGGAAGTAGATGAGGGCGGGGGGGGACTGATAAAAAGACTAAAGTATTAACTAAACCTCATGTCGGTCTCGGCCCCAAGCCTGTTTGCAGCTGATTTTCATATGATTCAGACATCTTGGCATCTTTGTACATAATTTTCCTGTTCCACTGGAGCCCACACTGCTTAGAGACCTGAACTTAGACTCTGAACCCAACTAGCTGCTCTAAAAACTGACTCTCCAATAAAGCAATAGAGATGATGATGATGATGATGATCATCATCATCATCTTAAACCCAACGCTCATTTTACATGCTGGCATGTGTTGGACAGCTTTAAGAAATTGACTTTCAAAGTAAACTATCTCTGACCAGGTCTTTATTTATCCGTCTTTCCCTCAGGTCCATTTTTCTATCACTTCCTCCCATCTTTTCATTGGCCTTCCCCTGCGAAGTTAACCTGTTACCTCAACTGTTCTACATCCCAAGAACTCTCATCCATTCTTTCAACGTGACCATACCATCAAAGTCTACTCTTCAGCACACATCTACCTATACTGTCTAGAGTTAATTTTCCTCTAAGCCCATCAGCAGGTCTAAGCCTGTCTTTAAGACTCACATTAAACCTCCATTGTATCATTCTCATATCATTTCTCTTCATGCAACGCATGTTCTCAACCTTCACTGGCCAGGTTTCACTTCCATACATCATCACACTGCGTACACGTGCCTGATAAACTCTTCCTTTGGTCGGCAGTGGTAGCACTTTGCTAGTTAGTAATGGCAGAAGTTCCCTGAACTTACTCCATCCACACTTGTAATTCTTTGCATTCATGCTAGCACCTGCTCCACCCGGTGCTCCAATGGTATCACCAAAGTAACAAAACTTCTCGACAACCTCAATAACTTCGTCATCCAGATATAGTTTCTCCAGATCTGAGTTTTCATCCATCTTCATTGCTGTACACTACTTGCACATAAATTGGTTCCCCCCCCCCCCCCACCTACCAGTAATTTCACTGCACTTCTTGTGTACCCAATGCTTACAGGTCAGGTACCACAAAGAATTGAATTGCACCTCACTTCTTTTCCACAAACTGATCAGGGGAACTTTCCGTTTTTTTTGTTTTTTTTTTCTCGGAATTTTTTATACCAAACACGCAATGTCCGGGGAGGATTTTGTTCCATATGCTTTCAAACTGATTGATTCTTATGTTAAAAGCGTGTTAACACTTTTTCTTTTTGAGATCTTGTTTGTATGAGGCGGCTGACTTGAGCTGATCAATGCCTGACAAGGATCAGCCTTACGTGATCAAAGAACAGAACATGGGGCAGAGGGATGCGAGCCATGTTAATTGCCAACCAGACACTAAGACGGACGACTTACGAGAAACCAGCTAGTGGCAGCTGAAAGGACAACAGCAAGAGGTAGACACAGTTTAGGGGTTCGCTGTTTATATCTATCCAACATATAAAGTCATCTTGTCGGATTTTCAAAGTCAGACCCAAATAGCATTTAAGCTGACAAATCAAACTTTGCTTCTGACTAGCCAATTTTCATTTATTATTGTTGTACCATGTTATTGGCAACAAGATAACACACAAAATGGCCGCCTCGCATTCAGGAAAGATACCCGAATGCATGGTTGTTAAAAACATAACAGCTAGAATATAAAATATTCGTTAGCTTTAAAAAGGGAACAGGTTTTTCATGTCACCATATCTGATGTTCTTCAAACATAAACACATATTTTCAAATTGTTTCAACCAGCGGAAGAAGTTACCCAAGGAAATGAAAACCATTATGCAGCAGGAGGAGGTGTTCTATTGTTTTGCTTATATTTGCCAAGGTGCAGTATATTTGCATGACATCAGATACAGTGTCACGCTAAACCCGTTCCTTTCAGAGGCTAGCAGAAAAGGGATGCTGAACATACACATGGTCCATTTGAACAATACAGAATGAATCATAGAAACAATGAATGTGTCGTTGAGACTGATGATGGTGAACATTCTTTCAACTATTTAGAGACACAAGACAAGTACAGCAATGGTCAAGAAAGATGACAAACACAAGTGTTAAATGTACGCATAATGGAAGAAGGTTTTTCAGCTGCCTGTGTCACAAGAAGAGTTGATGAAAGGTGTTACTTCTCCAACATTGGTCATCGAATGTGGATGTCACTGAGGTTGAAGAACTGTGGGTAGACTAAAGAACAGGAGGTCCTGGGAAGAACACAATGCAAGTGTAGTTGGTGAGTTGTCTTGAAAAGGGCAGGTTGGTTTGCATTAAATTGTAGTAGTGAAGTTTCCCTGAAAAGGATAGTTTTTTTATATTAAGACGGGAAAATGGAATGCTGGAGCAAGGGCACATTAGTTGCTGGATTGTTGAGTCAGCAACTGGACAGACAGGAAATCAATAGTTGGACACAGGCAGTGCCATACGAGCGGGAAAGATGATTTGTTTTTTCTTCTCAGCTCTGACCGCTGGATATATCTAAGATCAGGCAAATGAGTGAAAAAAGGGCTAGCCGATGATAAAAATGATAGTAATTAGTAGTCCACAATAATATTATCTAATATATTTAATATACTGTGGTGTTGTATTATATGTCGTCTAGGCTAATCTCTTCCTTCACTGCATGTTGATTTGATTTCGAAATGATGTGTTAATCTGAAATCAGTGCAAGTTACTTCTGTCTGTTCAGCAACATCCGATTTTGTTACTTAAAGCAGTGGCTACCCCGCAGGCAGGTCACGACAAATGTCATTTGAAAAGATCTTTCTTTTAAAGAAGCTGCCAACATCTAGTTTCTATCTGTCTCCAATAAAAAGACTAGCCAGAAGATCTGGCTTTGCCCAGGAGCAATAACTTCAAATTTGAATGTTTGGATAAACTTTTTATCACATATTTCTTTTTTTATATCCAGGTCGAGAATGAGGTCGGGAAAATGCGATGTGCTCCACGTGATCATATCACTACCCTGCACATCTACTCGATTCGATTCTTGGGCAAAACCAGGATCAGAAACCAGGCTAAATCAAGTCAGCATGGCTCATCTGTAACTCCCGCTAACCTTGTAGACATAAATCCTCACTATGTCAATGTGCGAGATATAGCCGCCCCATACCCCCCCCCCCCCCCAAAAAAAATTTACTAGTGAGAATGGTATTTGTACTATACCTACAAACCGCAACAACACCTTCTAATTAACCACAAAATCGCTGGTGGAGGACCCTGGTATCTGGGTCAAAAGGAACTGACAAACCCAGTGGAATTGATACAGAAAATTCGAATCTGAATGCGAAGGGCTCCTGACAGAGACTTAATACAACCCCCCCCCTCCTTCTTGGTACTACTTGAAGAATAAAAAATGCTGTAAAATAAACCAGCCCCTTTCTCATTGTTACTGGAAGGGAAACATTTGATAAATTATATTAGTCGTACACTATTAGGTACTATACTGCAGTTGACAAAGGACATCTAATCATCTCCCCTTTCCTGCCATATTTAACTTGATTTCATGTGTGTAATTATTTGTTATTAAAACCTTCATTACAGTTTATCTATGTCAATCTTTATCCATTCACAACATGACACCATGCTCCATTTTCAACATGTGGTCAAAATGAACACACACATATCCAAGGTAATGGCTGAATCCTTAGAAAATGACCTCCAGTATGTAATTGAATTGGGACATAAATGGATGGTAACATTTAATGCTACTAAGACAAAGCTCCTTTCCTTTAAAAATTATGCCATGACTAATAGCACCCTACCTGAGAGTCCAACATTCAAACTCCTCGGCCTAATATTCACAGGTAACATGAATTGGAAAAAATACATAGAAGACATTGCCAAGTCTGCTGCAAGAAAAGTGGGCTCCCTCTACCAGGCTAGAGAACTTCTCACACCTGCCAGTATCCTATATCTCTATGAAGCCACCATTCACCCATGCATAAAGTATTGTCAAATCTGGGCTGGTACACCAACCACTAGCCTCTCCCTTTTAAACAGGCTCCCAAAAAAGAGTGTCTAATCTAATAGACCCCACACTGTCTACCAAGCTCCAGCCCCTGTCGCATCCCTGTGCTTATTTTACAAGTATTTCAACAGAATGTGCTCTAATGAACTTGCTGCATTGGTACTCCCTTGACGTAAATACCCCGATCAACCCGACAATCAACTAGATCCCACCCCTTCACTGTAGAGATCCCCCAGATGTCGGAAGGCTTTCTACTCTAATAGTTTTTTTCCTCAAACTGTTAGCCTTTGGCATTCCTTCCCTGCTCCCTGTTTCCCTGACTGTACTAACATGCAAAATTTTAAATATAATGTGAACAAACATCTCTCTGCCCAACTCCCCACTTAAATCTGGTCCCTAATCACAGTAACCCCTTACGTCTCAGTGGCAATGTAACTCCTTGTTTTGGTGAATAAAAGTAACAAAGAAAATTCGTCGTTTCACAGCCAAAATGGCGGACAATGAATCGGCTGCATTTTTCTGATTTTTTTTCCGACTTCACAAATGAGTAAGTAAACCTAAATAAATTGTTTTGGACTAATTTCCAAACTGAATTTCCTTTAAAATAATTTAAGATACATTTGAAATTAGTCAAAAACAATTTATTTGGGTTTTCTTACTCATTTGTCAAGTCGAAAAAATGCAGACGATTCGTTGTCAGCTATTTTGGCTGTGAAACGACAAATTAACGAACAAATTTTTATTACTTCTTGAGATTCCGATTCTCTTTCAATGTTCCCATATGACAATATTACCAGACGGAAAAGGGTTGATTCGAAACCGGACCCTAGTTTTTCCTAGGAAGACCGTAGAATTATTTTGTATGAAAAGAAAAAACCTAGAAGTGATATAAAAAAAGAAAGCGGAAAAAGAAAATTTTATGAAATAAGACATCCTAGGTGCCGAGGATGAGAGCTATGACATCCCTCAATGCCAGTTGTGTCAACAAATCCGCCGACGATAGCGGAATGTGTTGCGAGGTGTGAGCCATCTGCATCTGATATGTTGCAAAAGCAAATAAGGCTTTTTGCCGATAACGATGAAAAAGATTAAAACAAGTATGTCATGTTTTCCTAGGTTGGGGAAACAAAGGCGTGTTCAATTGATACGAAAGAAAGAATTGTTTTTCTTTTTTTCAATATTTTGGGGGAAATGTGAATTCCTAATGCCAGAGATAAAGAAAAACGATGACATTTGTCAACGTCGGTTGTGGTAGCAACAGAGTCACCCGATATGTTACAAAAAACAAATAAAGCTTCTTGCCGATAATGACGAATATTGTCGGATCGAGAAAGATTATAACGAAAATATTCATGTTTTCTGAAGTTGGGAAAACATAGTTTCAAAATGTTTTTGCAAACATGTGGGTTGGCAGAGGGAGGTAGAGTATCCGCTGAAAGATATTTCCATGACAGATATTGAAGAAAAGCGTAATCATTAATATAAAAATGGAAATACATTTTTTTACTATGAATATGTTTTGAGGGGAGAGGAATCCCCCTCCCCCCACAGAGGTAACAGTGGGATATAGAAACAGATGAAGAAAAAGAAAAAGTGACAGAATAATAAAAATACTATTAACCATTCCAGAATTAGAAGGGTGGATTGGAAATACCAGATATGGCAAGAAAATAATAATGAGAATACATTTTTATTACTGAATTAATTCTATTGAGAGAATGGGTGAAGTCATGCCCAGACTCAAAACATCTGGTTCTCAATATAAGGCGAAGCATAACAGGCTTCGCAGACACTTCTTGCTTGCCACCAGAAGTCCACGATGTAAAAAAGCCAGACACTCCTGGACTTAGGGTTGATATTGCCAAACCAAGATCGCCCAGAATGTGTTAAGATTTTGCCGGTCCGAAACAGAGTTAGAAGTTAGAAGTGTGAAATTACCCCGCCTTGTAACGGAACAAGTTTTTTTTCTTTACCAAATAATTCTTCTTTTAAAGAAAAGCTCAAGAGACAGAGTTGTTGAATTATTATTTTTTTCATTGTTCTGTTTGAAATGACTCTTCGCTTTGCAGTGGTACCAAGTTGCTGACCAGTGCCGGACAATTGCCCTCTTATATTTTAATCACAACGTATGAGAGCGGTGATTGCCAGACAGGACCCTTTGACATCTTTGTCTTCATCAGTGCAGCAACTTTTCCCGAGCAGTTCAAGGTGACCAATCGAATTCAAGAACGGACAAATTGGTGATGTCACTGGTTGAGGAGCAGGAGGTTACACCCGGACAATACTAGGACACGGGGTCCATTAGTTATTCATAACTTGAAAAGTATAGAAAATAAAAAATATAGGAATAAAGATGGTAATTTTCGGGCAGGAGTAGACAATTATTTCAGAACTTCCATGAACAAAAATTCTTTCCTAGAACTGCTGTCCTCTTAAATAGTTACTTTCTGGCCAGTTATGTTAGAAATCACACCGTTAAATCTTCACACTCGCCCTCTCCTCCTACTGAAAGGAGGAGGTGACCTTTAGGAGTTGACCTTTGGCAGTTGACGTGGCCTCGAAATTAATTCCTAAACAATACCCAGCGTCATACTAGAGACATTTCTTTCACCTGATATTTCCCTCAGCCCAAGAATCTCTAGTGTGAACGCTAAGTTCCAGCAGAAAAAATAAATACACACTCAAACGCCAAAATCTACCAAACATTACCAGCTTCGCGTGGCGGAAAATCCCAATGTGCACAAAAATTAAAATTTCGCCCGCGAACGCTCATTTTTCTGAAACAACTATAGATCGACAGCTTCATCCGTCCAGAATGAACGCTAAATCCTTGCTGATAAAGATTATATTTATATAAAAAAAACAACAAGTTTTAATACAATTGGCAAAACGCCATCATTTGGACAAACAAAAAAAAAATGGATTTATTCTACGCAGGGATAGCAAAATGGCGACAACTATTTTAAAAGTTCTCTCATAGGCTATCTCCTGTACGAATTACCAATAAAATGCCTAAGTCGGTATATTTCCTGCTACAAAAAGGGAAGACTAGTTACAACAGATCCATCAACTCCGTTACTCGGCAGGGAGCTTGTGTGGCGAACAAATAGGTACTCTCTTTCTTTCTTTGCTTAGTCCTTCTTCGTCTCTGAACCTCGTGAAGTCACGCGGGATCACGTTACCAAAGGATTCCGACCACACGTGATTTTAAGTCTTTAAAAGGGCACGCGTTCTTTTCTCTCGGTGTCTTGGGATGAACGCACACAAAGAACTCTCGTCGACTCCCCCCCGCCTCCACACTAGCTCGAACGAGCAGTGTGGAGGGAGGAAAAAAGGTAATCCCTTTTCTTCAAACATCTTTAATTCAAAGGAACATTTCTTTAAGAATCTCTTAATCCAAACGAACTTTTTCCTTCATACATTCACCATTCACAAATTTGCCACACAAAAGACATTCGAACACGCATCGCATCGCACATATATTTACGCTTACAATTATGTTTGTTAAATAAATTGTTTCTGTTAAATATAAATGTTTTCCTTTTTATTAACTTTATAAAATGCCTATTCTTATGTTGTTTAGCTTTCTCATTCCTTCGCTTTCTTTTTAAGATAAGTTTAAGTAAAAATGTTTTCTTTCTTTCTTTGTTTGTCTAAACCTCTTTATTTAATCTACACGTGGTCCGGTGGAGTTTATACGCAGTGGGATGACGTGCCGTTACAAAGGCATCTATCTCACAACCTATGGTCGGGGGATTCATTCACGCATAACCACTTGTCCGGCAATCCTTAGCCACTGTGGTTAATCCTTTGTTCTTTTCGAATCTCCCGCCATAACCTTCCATCAACTGGCGCCATAATTGATAACCTCCACCCCGGCCATAGGTCAACCTCGTATCAACTCAGTGGATTTAATATTGAATTTTTTCTATGAACTTTAAATCTTTTCATCAGTTGACCTATTCGAGCAATGCAATAACCTTGTGGCAACTGAATGTAATTAACATCGAATTTCCAAGAACTTCCAACTACGTGATAACCAAACTAAAAGGCTTCAGGTTACCTGGAACGCATTGTTCTGCAAGATGGAATCACAGTACCTGAGTTTTTACTAAGAAGTTAGGTGTGTCTTTTTAACAGTTGCGTTCGATCCCCAATAGCCCTCATCTGTGTGAGAAGGAATTCCCACATAGTTATGTAAGAAAGAGGATATGTTATCCCCTATGTTATATTCAACTCACGAAATGAATTAACAAAACCTTTTTACAACAATAACAAAAGGGGTTTATTCAGATAAAAGGTTACCTATACCGTTTGGTATAGGTGGAAGAAAATTGGACAGTGTTTGAGAGAAGAAGAGGACAATAAGTTCTTAGGGCTCAGCAAATATCTTCAGGTGAGGATAGTAGGTGTTGTGAGTGTCCAGTGGACAAAGAGGCCGGAGAGAGGTTAGGGTTTCCTCGTTGTTTGTTGGAATCTCTCTGAGGCGATCCTTCTTGGCTGGTGCCAGGGTACCGTCTGCTCATCGTCTGCAATATCCTCAGGGAGCTCAGGTAGTCCCTTAGGGAACTAATGATATCAATGCGTCCTGCGAGCTGATTGGCCAAACCAGCTCACAAGGACACTCGTACGCATTAAAAAGTAAATCTAATTTATGACTGCTACATCCTAACAGGACGATACTTAGTTGGGTCGGATCGATCATCAGCAGTTTTAAAGATAGGGACAACAAAGGACTTTTTCCAACAAGAAGGGAAACCGGACTGACAGAAGCTGAGTAATTTAGAGAAGATAAAAGAAAGTTCAGGAGCACAATGTCTGGGAACGACAACAGGAATTGACTGGTCAAGATCTGAAAGAACCGTAACGACCATCTTCGGAGTGATGATGACAGAGTTAGCCTTACCATCACCTGAATCATCCATAAACCGACAGATCTGCTCAGTTACAACAATTAAGAGATCAACATTTCAGCAAAAACTATGAAAGCCATACTGAACATCACTAAAAAGGCCGAAACTTTTCAGAAAATGAATAAGCGTTTACCAACCTTTCAAGAAACCTTGCTAATGATAGAGAGGAAACTTGTGAATCTGATTTATGACTCGTTACTAATCCCCTTGGTGTTTCACCGTCTACTTGTCAAACTCTATAACCTTTATCCTCGCGTGGCCTGCGGGCCTTGATAAGTGGTGACTCGTTTGTAAAAAAAAAAAAAGAACAGAAAAAAGGGCAACACCAGGTGAGTCTGCTGGTTGTTCACCATAAATGGGATGGACGCAATTCAAGTTGAAAGACATACCTGCCATACTTAAGTACTTGATTTCTTTTAAACTTAAAAATGCTTTTTATAAGCACTTCAAACCTGTTTAGGCGTGAATGTAAAAATAATTCTGTCGTTATTTTTCATTTCTTTTCTCTTTTCCTTTTTTCTTTTCCTTCCATTCTTTTTCCTTTCTTTCGTTTTTCTTTTTTTTCTTTCATTTTTTCCATTCGTTCTTTTTTCCTTTCATTCTTTCTCTGTTTCTTTCTTTTTCAGTTTCTTTCTTTTTCTTTTTCCATTCTTTCTTTCGTTCTTTCAATTCTTTTCTTCTAAAGGATGTTTTTAACAGAACTACAAAAACGAACACCAACCATTATTCGTAGAATCAGGTTAGGCCAATGAAGTTATCCTATAAAAGGCTGGCGGGGAGCATTCATTATTTCAGAAATTTATTTTCCGCTCCCTTAATAATAGGCTTACTAGTTCTGAAATATACTTAATTTCTATATTAATATGTTATATACTTAAAGTTTTACTTTCTTTATAATTTATTTATTACTTTTAAACTGTCTTGGCACGATTTAATAGAGATAAATAAAGACAGGCTGCTCCCTTCGTCTGACGTCACAAGATCAAAGTTTCTTCAAGTTCTAAGTTTCTTGTTGTTGTCTGACATTTCCGACTTTCTGTGAGAAACAGGACAGCAACAAAACATGTCGAATTTACTTGGTTCGTATAGCGATAGCGATTCGCAAGAATTACTTAATCTGCCTCCATTGAAGGCTAAAAAGCCGAAGATTTTGGGAAAGAGGTAAGAAAGAAGAAGAAAAAAAAAAAAAAAGACGTTTCTAAGAATGTCCAACCGGTAAAATCTTTAACCTTTTATCAATTATTTTGTTTTGGTTAAAAAAAAAAGAAGAGCAATGTGATGATTATCTTTTTAATGTATGGATGGACAAAAGTGCTAAAAACGAATAGACGACCACTCCCCAGATTCTTGGTTTTTATCATTTTCTTCAAATTAAAATTAAATAGATATTAACTTTTCGCAGTTTCATATTATTATTTTACACGTGGATATCTTTTCAACATTTAAAAAAAATATAAATAAATAAATTCTTATTTATTTGATAGTTTTGGTTTTAAAAATAGTAGCAATGATGTGTTACCATTCTTTTTTTTTTTTTAAAATTCTTTTTAAATTTCCTATAGAAATTATTATTATTATTATTATTTTTTTTTTTTTAAATAAAAAAATTTAAATGTAATTCTTGTTTAAAATTTGGTTGCTTTCACACATTAGGACCCACGCTAACTTTGACCCCGTCGTTAGGGTCAGAGTTAGCGTGCGTGAAAGTACCTTAATTTGTATTTTATTCTAATTAAATATATAAAACTAGTTTATTTTCGTGTTAATTTGATATCTAGCTGTTTTTTTTGTTTTAATTATTAATTTCCTAGTTGTATTTAAACGGCGTTGCCCGGGCACAGAGCTTATATGGGGAGAAATAATTCAAAGTAGTCAATGAGTCATGTTTACATTTTTTAAATATTATTTTGTAAAAATGCGTTTAGTTTTCTCTTATTTTAATTTTTCATTAATTAAATATTCGATTAATAGTAAACAATAAATTAATTCAATAGAAAAATAGTTAAAAGGAATCAATTTATCAAAGTTATATGCGAGAAACAAACATGTTAAGTTGTTTCATAATTTGATTAATATATATATTTGCAAACGTTTTTTTTTTAATATATAAATTAAAAATAGAAATCACAATTTTCCGATTTTATTTTTGATTTTGTGAGTTTAACTCATTTTTTTATTGTCAATTTTAACCAAAAATTAACCTAAAAAAAAGAAATTCATTTTTGATGACATGACAAAAATGAAAACCAAAATAAGTTCGTATATTTAACAAACAAACAAAACGTTTCGTGGTACTATTTTTTTTTTAATTGATAAAATAATACATTCGAAAAGGTTTTGTTTTGTTTAGCAGCACAAGTGAACCGTAATACTTGTATTTGGCCTTTTAAAACTTTGATTATAGTCGGAAATAAATTTCGAAATGCGTGTCAAAATCAGTTTCCGATTTCGGTCGGCCACGAAGAAACATTAAAAATAAATTATTTATTTATTTTTGTATCTATTATTATAATGAAAAAAGAAAAAAAAATGCCGGAAATAACTGTTCGACACGCGAAAGTGATTTTTGAAACTGTTGGAATGTCAATTTCTCGAAAGAATCAAAGTTTAAAGGCCGAAGTCAAGTATTACGGTTCATTTGTGTTCCTAAAAAAGCATTATTTTTCGACCGCGCCTCTATTGTAGTATTGTACCGCCACTTTTTTTTCTTAAAAGAAAAACGGAAAAAATATTTTTTTAGAGATCTTATTTTATTTTTGATTGTAAATTTGATTGTAAGTGAATAAAATCAAACTTACTCAATCTGTATTATTCGGACTCTAAGCCGTCGGGCTACTATTCTCATCTCGGTTGTTGTTATATTCGCAAGGTTTCGGCCGATGTAATCCCCGACCTTCTTCAGGTGCATTCAGGTTCCCGAGTTAGACACGTGAAGGAGATCGGAGGCTACATCGGCCGAAACGTTGTAAATATAACAACCAAGATGAGATTAGTAGTCCGAATAATACACATTATCAATCCTCATCTCAAAATTTGTGGTTCGGCCGATGTAAGCTCCGATCTTCTTCAGCTGCACATTTTCGAACATGGGAACCTAATAGTCGAATTCGGAAACCTGGATGCACGTGAAGAAGGTCGGAGGTTACATCGTCCGAAACGTTGTGAAGATAACCACCAAGATGAGAATGGTAGTCCGAATAATATAAATTATCAATCCTCATCTAAAAAATTCCAAAACAATTTCTCAATCGAATTCCGTATTTAAGTTTAAAAAAAAAAAAAAAGTTTTTTTTTTTTTTTTTTCGCTTCGTACGTTTTCAATCTCTGTTGTGGAAACATTTTTTCCTGGTCATAAATTTGCATTTTAGTTTCAATTTGAACTTAATTGTTTTTTTCATATTCATGGATATACATGCATAATATCAAAGTAATATAATGTTACGTATATATAGTGTAACCTGGGGTATTAAGCACCGTGGGGCATTAGGCACCAGCACCTAGGCAACCTTCACAAACCTCTCTATGGCACTTGGAGGGCAATAAGCACCAATCTTGTCTGATCACAGACCTTGTTTCTCACGAGTAGCATTTACTGAACCAAACAAAAGTAGTTTTCTTTTTGTGCCAAGTTGAAAGGTTGTTATTTTCTCCACATCTGCGACCATTTTGAAACAGACTTCACAACTTTATGCTCCAGAAGGGCAACTGAACAAAACTTTGTTTCTCTGCGAAACCACTGAACCTGAAAACTGTTCTTTTTCTGCTGAAACACTGAGATATATCAGAGATTCGTACCAAATCATTTTTACACTTGATTTAATTCAGATTTCCATTTTTCAGAGCTGGAAAGTGTGGCATGATGGTCTGCATCAAATGTGATCATGATTTCCACACCAATTTTAAAAACTGCTTCAAATTCAACTTTCCATGTTTTTGTTTGCTTTTAGCATTTTAATTGCTTTGTACTGGTTCTCATTTAAGCATAATTCATGTCATTGTGTGTAATTTATTGGTTTAAAAAATATCTTGATCTTTGAAAAAAAATGGTGCTTAATGCCCCATGTCTGTATTTTTCTGAAGGAAAAGAGTTGAAAAAAGTGATTTAATAAGAAACATGACTATATTAGTTAAGTTTAACCTGTTTTTATTATTGAGGAAGTTAGATAAAACCAGAAATGTGTAATAACAAGTCAACATTTACTGATACTAATACTTGGGCACGCAGGTGCCTAATGCCCCATTAAAAATTGTTTGTTCACAAATGGTTCGCAACTATCAAAAGAAGACTTAGGATGGAAGGAGGAATCTGAGCCAGTCAGAGCAGATGGTTGCTGCATATGAGGCTGTCATGAAGAAGCAGATGTCTGCCAATCAAGCAGCCAAATATTATAAAGTCAACAAGAAGCCAGGACCCTCATCCTCAGCCCCCACTCATGGATCCTCATTCTCAGACAGGCCTGTTTCCTTGCTGACTTCATCATATTCATCTGATTCATTGAAAGACTTCTTTCTCAAACAAATGACTCCCCACTTTCAATCTGCAGCAAGAGGGAAATTAGCTAGAATACAACGATTCTGATATGTGGAGAGCCTCACAGCAGATGAAAGTATCACCATACTCATGGAGACATCTGCTGCGAAGGAGCTTGCTAAAGCATCCAGGGGATGTGGCAGAGGGAAAGGAATGGGGAAATGCAAGGATAAAATAATGTCAGTGCAGGAAACATCATGACCACCACAACTAAGAAACTCACCGTCAACATCAGGGGATTCCGACAGGGAGGAATGTTGCAGATGTGGTAGAGGGGGTGGCATTAACTGGGTTCAGGGTGACCTCTGTGATTCCTGGTATCACATACAGTGCACGAGCAGCAACATTTCACTTGAAGACCTCCAAAATGAGGAATGGCTGTGATTTTTTGCACACAGTAGCCCTGGTACTTAATGACCCGCGAGGTGGTGCCTATTGCCTCAGGCAGCTGAAATTTGTGGAAAGCTAACCTGAGTTTTTAAACAATTCAATAAATATATTTTCTTCTCTGATGAACACATGTTAACTGGTATTTGTTTAAACAAAGACATCACAAATATATTTTGCTCATGATAGTCCAAAGAAATTTTGAATTTGAAAACAATCTTTTATGCAGATGAAACAGTCAGTGAAAAAGGTGGTGCTTAATACCCCAGTTTACCCTATATATATATATATATATATATATATATATATATATTCAGTATTTACTGCAACAGTGCTCAATATGTGAGTAGAGTTTAGTAGAAGTAGTATGAAAATATATTTATTACAAGTAAACATCATCATCGGTTTAACGTCCGTTTTACATGCTGGCATGCATTGAACGACTTTAAGAAATTGACTTCCAAACTAATCTATCTCTGACCAGGTTTTTTTTTTTTTTAAATCTCTCTTTCTCTCAAGTCCATTCTTATCATTTCCTCCCATGTTTTCATTACCCTTCCCCTGTGAACTGGACCTGCTACCATCTACTAACCCAAGAACTCTCATCCATTTTTTCAATGGTGCCATACCATCGGAGTCTCTTGTTCTGCACACGTTTCCCTATACTGTCCAGAGTTAATCTTCCTCTGAGGTCATCAGAACTAAATCTGTCTTTACGACTTGCATAACACATCCATCGTATTATTCTCATAGTATTTTTCTCCATGCAATGCATGTCCTCAACCCTCACTGGCCAGGTCTCCCTTCCATACATCATGACACTGCGTGCACATTCTTAAGACTCTTCCCTTGGTCGACAGTTGTAATGCTCTGCTGGTTAGTAATGGCAAAATTCCCCTAAACTTACTCCATCAACTCCTAACTCTTGCAATCACACAAACACCTGCTCCACCCGGTGCTCCAAACTAAACTTCTCGACAACCTCAATAGATATACTTTGTCCACATCCAAGTTCTCCTCCATCTCCATTGTCTTACATTTCTTGCACATAAACTGGTTATCCTCTCTCAACCCACCTGTAATTCCCTTTCTTTGCTTACCCAATTCTTACAAATACCACAAAAGATTGAATTGCACTTGACTCCTTTTCCACAAACTGAGCCGGGGAACAGTTTTTTTTTTTTTTTTGAGTTTTCCAACATTACAACCACTGAGCATCACTTTGGTCTTGGTAACATTCTAATGGCTATATTTTTCGACCTGGAAAAGCCATACGAAACATCTCGAGATATGGGATTTAAAAAGATCTCAAACTTCTCGGAATAAAGGGCAACTTACCTATATTCATAAGTAATTTCTTAACGGGGAGAAATTTTAAAACACGAATAGGCAACTTTCAAACACTAAGATGCAGGAAATGGGCGTGCCACAAGGAAGTATATTGTCTGTTACCTTATTCAATATGAAAATTAATAATATTGTAAAAAGTCTTCAACCTGATGTGGAAGGATCATTATGTGTGGATGACTTTAATTTGTCATGCATCCAAAAACATCCACGACTGAACGCCAACTACAACAATGCCCGAATAAAATAAATCAATGGACAATTGAAAATGGTTTTTAAATATCCCGAAATAAAACCAAATGCATGCACTTCTGTCAATTACGGAAAATGCACTGCGATCCAGTTTTAAAACTAGAAGGAATAGAAAAATGTCTGTGGTACAACGGCATAAATTCCTTGGGATCATCTTTGACTCAAAACTAACGTTTATTCCCCATATAACACAACTAAGAACTAAATGCAACAAAGCCATCCAACTGATGAAAGTAGTGACACACACTAACTGGGGTGCAGACAAGTACACATAATTAAAATTATACCGGACACTTGTTCGATCCAAACTTGACTACGGTTGCTTCATCTATGGATCAACCCAAAATCTTACCTAACAAACATTAGAAATATTCACCACTAAATATGACTGTGACTGGCACTGGGAGCCTTCCACACATCTCCTGTAGAAAGTTTGTACATAGAAACACATGAAGCCCCTCTAACCCTAAGAAAACAGAAAGCTAAAATCATGCCCACTAAACCCAGCATACAATACTGTATTCAAACCAAATTAAAAGAATTGTACCAAAGGAAAAAATGCAATAAAACCTATTGGCCTCCAAATAGAGGAAATAATTAAAGAAACCAACATCTCACTCAAAAAAGATACATGATACCATTCAACCAACAATACCACCGTGGGAAATAACACAACCAAAAGTAAACTTGGAAATGAATAAACTCAATAAAACTACCGCACATCCTCTCATTTTTCAAGAAAAACTAAATAACTAAATAAAATCCTAGATTGTTATCCCAAATATACCGTTATATTTACAGACGGATCTAAGGACAAGAACGCAACAAGATGTGCAGCTTTACATGAAAACCAAACTATCCAACAACATCTTCCTAAAGAAGCATCTATTTTCAGTGCAGGATCTAATGCCATAGATTTAGCACTCGATATCATCTCTCAGAGTAAAAAGAAAAACTTCATTATTCTTTCCGATTCTTTATCAGTATTAACAATATTGAAAAATAGAAATCTGGGTAACCCACTGATCATCAAACTATTATGTAGAATAACATCATTGCTGAACACCAAAGAGATTATATTTTGCTGGATCCCAAGTGACATAGGAATTCAAAGAAATGATAAGGCTGACACAGTAGCCAAAACTGCCCCAAAAGAGCCCCTCAACAACAAATTCAAATTTCTATACACAGACGCCAAGACAAAGGTTAAAGCATATATCCATAAGAAATGGCAGTGTAGATGGAGCAGTAATACATTCAATAAATTGTTGACAATACAACCTGATCTAGGAGAATGGAGGCAGGGCTGTAGAAAGTCACCAAGGGAGGAAGTCATTCTCTCTCGACTCCGTACTGGCCACACAAAAGCCACGCATTCATTCTTGCTTGAGTAGAAGGAACCACCATGGTGTCACCATCTTCAAGAATTCACATTTTTGGCAAAGTTAGGAGAGTCAAATCTCTGGAACTGTTTGTCCTAAAATAGAGACCATGAACCTCTATAAGTGGAACCCATTTAAAAAAAAAGGGTCTGCTTTGGTGATGATCTGTTGATTTGAAGATGGAAGCAATTGATTTGTAGGTTTCCGTTTGAATGGCAACATCCAAAAGTCTGTTAATTTGGATTATTCGGACAACTATTCTACTCTCGGTTATTTTCGTATCGTTTTGTTGGATGTAACTTTTGAATCTTTACGCTGAACTCTGGAACTGATACGGAATTTCTGAACCCTTAATTTAATCGACAAGGGTAGATTGTTCTTGTTCCATCAGCAATAATTGGGTAGAAGTGTTAAGTTATCGCCTGTAGTAAGAATTGAACCTTCAACCTTCCGTGCATATATTTGCAAGAAATGGCAGTCTAGATGGAGCAGTAACATATCTAATAAATTGTTGACTATATAACCTGATCTAGGAGAATGGAGAAAGGGATGTAGGAAGTCAGGAAGAGATGTTGTCCTTTCTCGACTCCTTGTTGGCCACACAAAAGCCACGCATTCATTCTTGCTTGAGTAGAAGGAGCCACCATGGTGTGCAACTTGTCAAGTGTTATACACAGAGAAATAGTTTGTTAGAATGTGTTGATTTTGCTCCCATGCGACGAAAACACTACAATGTTGGTAATATGAAGGAACTATTTAAAGACATCTAAGTAGAAATTATAATGTTCTCTCTGTAAATGGTGGATTTATACATCAAAATCAAATATCTATAAGTTCAATAAACCAAACTTCCCTTGGAAAAATGAATCAATTGCAGATTGTTTATTCTAGAAATGTACACATATAAAAGAAATTCATTAAAATCTGTTAAACATTTAAAAATATTATAAACCTCAAGCATAAAATCCTTTTACCAATATAAATGGAGTCGGCATTAAATGGCCCAAAAGGGGTGATATGCCGTAAAAGAAAACAAACTCGCAGACCTTTATTTTCTATAGCATTCCTCCAAGTCTTTAACTTAACAAGTAGGTCATCCATTGTTTCACAGGCAAGTACTAAATCATCAGCATACAGCATCTGTTCCGGATAACCCGTACGGAACTCCCTGGACAATGCTTCTAAGACACAAATGAGAAGCAACGGACTCCGTGCAGAATCTTGATGTAATCCTACTTTAACATTAAATCTGTCACTAAATCTGCTGTTCATTCGAACACGACTTCGAGCACTTCTGTACATTGCTTGAACAAGCTTCTCTTACCATTCATTTGCCCCTAGTTTATGCAAAACCCACTAGGTAACAGATCAAAATCTTTCTCCAGATCTACAAAAGCAAAATAAAGGTTCTCCGTTTTGCTAAAATACTTCTCTTGCATTTGTCTCGGGGATAAATATAGCACAAGATGTAACTTGCCGCAGCATAAAACCAAATTGCATGTCATCTATGCTTATCTGACTTCTTATTTGCTGCTCAATTATTCTCTCAATCACTTTCAGGACCTGATCCATCTCTGTAATTGCCTTTATTGAGTGCTTCCCCTTTCCCTTGTAACAATTCATAATTCTAAGTTCCCAGTCTTTCGGGATAATCCCTTTTATGATCTGATTTGTCAAGTTCCTGATCATCTCAATGTCTGTTTCACCAGCAGCTTTTAACATTTCTGCAACAATGCCTGAAGGTCCTGCAGCCTTACCCTTCTACATCTTACTCATAGCTTCCTGTACCATTTCTTTCTCAATTCTTAAACTTCTAGATTTTCACGGTTCCATGGAAATTCAGTATTAAACAGTTTCTCATAATGGCATTTCCAAGGATCCCTCTTGTCCTGTTCATTTCTTGCTCACATTCCATTGTCATTTCGAATGCACTTCTCTCCAACAATATCCATATTAATCTTTGTCGTCTGTTTAGCTATCCTGAATACTTTATTCATTCCTTTCAACATATCGTGTTGTGTATTGTCAAAACCGTTTGAAGTATGCAAATATCATCAATGGTTCAAAAGTTATAAGAATTTAAAGTGCTAAAATGCGTGGTTTTCATTGATCAGTCTAGAAGGATTGTGTTAAAAAAAACTCCAAAAACAGTCGATCCATTAGTTTTTTCACAATAAACATTGAAAAACTTGAACAAAAATTATTTTTAAAATTGTTAAATTCAGAATAAAGAGTAGTCTAATGAAATGAAAAAAACAAAATAGTTATTAACATTATGAAAGCGTTTTCTATTTTTGGGAAGGGAATGTGAACTGTCTATGAAACTATTTCACTAGCAACTTGTTGAATTCAATAAAACAAGGTTTTAAAGAAATGACCGCACATTAAAAATCATCGAATATTTACATATTATGCATAAAAATAATTCAGAAACTATTACCTATGTGAAATTTAATGCTGTCGATATACCTTATCAATTTCGAAATATTCTTAGTTAACTTTGATCGGTCGTATCTTTGGTTCTAGTGGTACTAAAAACCATATCACATGACACTAGAACTGGTCATCTGAGTTTAAATCGCCTGTGAAATCTCAAGAATATCCAATCAAATCTAACCCCGCAGATTTTAATTGGAATGTACGGTATGAGATATATAAATAAAATAAAAACAGTTTCCCTTTCTGGTTCACATGTTTTGAGCATGTTTTCATTTTTAACTTGGAGTATAAAATATTTAACATATAAAGGCACATAAAATTAACATCATTGGAATGTTTATTTTATTCTCTTTCCATCCATATAATTGTTTTAAAAATTGACCCACATATAAGAAAGATAAGACTTGTTTAAGAACCTTAGGTTTGACATTTTTCTGATGTCCAATGAAAAGACGTTATCGGCTATTTTGATGGTAATATGGTGGTGATAAATGGAAAAGATTTTTTTGCATTTATCTATTTGCATACACTAATATTATAAGGTTATATCTATATATATTTATATATATGATAAAAAATGAAAAACAAAAATATTATTTATGTATTCAATGTTTCGTCTTTATTTCAAGACTTCCTTGGATGATTGATTTGAAGAAATAACACAAGTACAAATATTTGAAAACGTTTGGTCCGTTTGTGACGTGAAAACATGTTTTTATTCTTTTTTGGAATGAAACATAGCCGTTAGAATTTAATGTGTACTGCATCTATGAAATAGAATGAGTGTTTTTTTTTGTTTGTTTTTTCAAACGTAAACATAGTTAGAATTAAAAAAAAATGTGACGTGAAAGGAATGATTTTGTAGGCACTTTTAAGATCAAAAGTGGAGAATACCTTGTATTTTGCAAGATCATTCACCATGTCGTCTATCCTTGGCAATGGGTAGGCATCTAATTCAGTGTATTGGTTAATTGTTTGGGAATAATCCACTTTTTATGTCGGTGGGTGGGGTCCTTCGCTACCACTACTTGTGCTCGCCATGGTGATATGCTGGTTTCGATTATGCCCTCAGAGAGTAGATGATTAACGTCCTCTGCAATGAATATCTGATTGTCCTTGCTAAAATGTCTGGATTTGGCAGCTATTGGTTTGCAGTTTGAAGATACATTTTGAAAAAGAAATGGCTCTTCTATTTTTGCTGCGGCCAATGCACAGGGCGGGGGGGGGGGGGGAGCTCTATCCATAGTTAACTCGGGATGGGGCCCACCGTATTTAAAAGTTACACTCTGATGTTGACGCAAGAAATCCTGGCCAAGTATTTAGTCCGAACACAGATTTTTCAGAATACCAAGCCGTGTAGCAACGTAGAACTGCTTATTAAGATCGAGAGCTAGGTTAACAACAACATAGCCCTTGGAACGAGTATTCAAGGTTTTCTGAGCCATAGAAATGTCTTTATTGGACGGATAAACTTTTAGTTTTAGTTCCTGCACAATTCTTTCGTTAAGATAGCTGTCAGTACTGCAAGAATCCAGGAGAGCACTTAATCTTGTCCCGTTAATAGGCACATGCGTTGCAGCTGGCACGAGTCCTTGTGATATGTTGGTAAATGTGGTCAGTAAGTGAGAACCGACCAATGTTGCCACTGAACTTGAAGACTTAGATTTGCACACGCGGGCATAATGTCCTTTCTTGGAGCATTTATTGCAAGTAGCCTCGCGGGCGGGACAGCTATCTCTTGAATGATAGGAGAAATCACAAAAGAAACATTTACGATTCTTATGTGGCAGCTGTAGCCGATTCACTGGGAGCAACTGGAGGACTAGAACAACTACATTCACATACCTGTAGTGATCCTGGGTCCACGACCGTAGCCAGGTAGGTATCCGGAGTTGCATACGCATCACTATTACGCTGGGCTATATCCAATGCAGAGGCTTGACTGTACGCCGTCAGAAGGTCCAATGTTTTATTTTCATGGGGCCGCTATCGTATTGAAGGCGAGGCTATTCCAGAAATGACTGCGTCACGCATTGCCTCGTCGCCACACTCCTTTGCACTGTGGTCGCGGAAGTTGCAATTCTTTTTTAGTTTCTCCAATTCTCGGGAAAATTCGTCCATCGTTTCTCCCGGCTTCTGCCGTCTGGTTGCTAGTATATGTCTTGCAAAGACTTCATTCGGTGTTTTAATAAACAAGCTGTCCAGCTTTGCTATAGCAGCATCAAAGTTCGTACATGTCTCTATAAATTCATAAACATTAGAGCTCACACAGCTTAACAGGGCTCTGTATTTGTTTGGTATACTATCTTCATAATCTTCAAGGTAATTACTTAATATTGCACGCCAGTGTCCGTATTCCTTGGCAGCTGTCGGTAGACTGGGATCAATGTCTAGGCATTTTGGTTTCCAGGTCACATCCATTTTAGTATCGTGGTAGACATCCCCCCCCCCCCCCCCAAAAAAAAGTTTTTTTTTTTTTTTAGTTGAATAAATTGTAATAAAAAAAAACATGTTACTTGGAAGCTAAACTTTATTCAACTAAAAAAGGAATACAAAAAGGTGGCAGATATGGCCAGTTTTAATATGTGTCACCTGACAACTTCCAGCTCCGGGAGCACGTATGGAAGCCCATACGAATGTAATATAACAATAGCTAGCCTGGATCTAAATTCAAGTTCTGTTCAGATAAAATAAGTTTGCTGATTAAAGGAGATAAATTGTAGAAGCCATTACGTTGTTTGATAGTGTTAGAGTTTATAATCAGTGCTGATTCAAGAAGGCTTTGCCGAGATTTATTTAAAATGAATTTAATGAGTCTAGCCTGTTCATAGTTAAAAGAATGATTGTGTTGTAATGCATGAGAGAATAGTGTGTTTAGAAAATTGTTATTTTTTATCTCTTATATTCACCAAGCCTTTGTTCGAAAAAAGAACAAAACCATTCCTTTCACGTCATATGTCGCATCACATTTAAAACGACTGTTTTCATTTGAAAAAAAACCAAAAAAACATTCTATTTCATAGACGCAATACACATATTAAATTCTAACGGCAATATTTTGTTCCAAAAAAGAACAAAAACATTTTCACGTCACAAACGGACCAAACTTTTTCAAATATTTGTACTTGTGTTAATTTTTCAAATCAATCATACCGAGGAAGTCTTGAAATACGCAATAAATAATATTTTTGTTTTTCATTTTCCATGTATGTATGTATGTATGTATCTTTCCAAAATATGATCTACGGTTAAGATCGGATTCTAACTCTGCCTGATGAGATCTCAGTTTATAATAACTGTTGATCGATAACATCGACATGCCAGTGTCGCAGATTTTGTACATGTCTGTATAAATAAAAATAATCATATATATATATGTGTGTGTGTGTGTGTTCTGCAAAAAAATGTATATTTTTTATATCCGAAAATGTTCCAAATTGCAAGCTCAATGAAGTTGCATTACAAGCTTTGGAGCATATATATATATATATTATAGATGCATTCCAATGACCAAAGGAACAATCAATCCATACCTATCATCTGTTCATTCATTTTGTTAGTCTTTATATTTTATCGAACGATTACGATTTGTTTTTCTATTTTTTTAACCCTGATATATCAGCAAATAGCAATAATTTCTTCTTGTCTTACAGGCAAACAAAATTCTCTTAATACGTTTGTATTTTTATTTTTTTCCAAAATTCCTACTTTCTATACACCTTAACCCTTGCAATCATGGTAGCTCCTCCCTTTATTCCAATGATATCACCAGGGTAACAAAACTTCTGGACGACCTCAATGTGTGAAGTGATTATTCCTGAAACGTAAGAAACAATACACAAGCAAAGGGAAAGATCAAAAAGGATACAAACACGATGTTACTTCGTTGCTCGTCTGATGCGTACTGAGAGTGACACGTTGCAAACACGAGTATTTATTTATTTACAAAATGGTTCAAGGGGGACAACTCCCAAATTCAAAGCGACAATACTACACTCAATAGCTTCGCCATCCAAATATACGTTTTCCACATACGAGTCCTCATCTGTCTCCATTGTCTTAGACTTCTGGCACACAAACTGGATATCATCTCTCAACTTACATGTAATTCCATTGCACTTCTTGTGTACCCAATGCTTACAAGTAGCACAAAATGTTTAGTTGTTTCCAATTCCCTTTCCACAAACTGAGCAGGCGAACTTTCTTCTTTCCGAGAACTTTCCAAAATTACAACCACTGATCGTCACTTTGGTCTTAAAAATATTCGCTCTCAACCCTTTACTTTTGATAACATTCCTCCAAGCTGCCAACTTAACATGGAAGGTCTCCCATTGTTTCATAAGCACTTAATCATCAATATAAATAATCAGATGTTAGATTCATTTGTGAGCTTGCTGGATGCGATCAGCCTGTGAAACACAAACTCTACAACTAGCGAACAGAAAATCGCTTTTGTCTAATAGAGCTTTCTTCTTTATGGAAGCAACAGACTTCTTTGCTCTATTTTGCAATAACCCTAACCCGTTTTCTATACTTAGTCTTTCTCTAATCTTTTTCCCGCCACAGACACATCAGCTTTTGCTACCAGTTTTCTTTCATGGATTAAGGTTCGGCAATGTTTCAAATTTATAGTGAAGTGGTTTCCATTCTGTTGTTTGGTAGAGGCCGATTTAACATCAGGAAATGTCGGTGAATGGAGGTAAGTTAACTTATCTACAGAGTAGATGTTGATTACCGCTGGCGTAACTACCAAGTTAACCCCTTTACTTTTAATTTGTTGGACTTAGTTCTTTTTCAACCAATCTACACCCAATGTCCGATCCAAGTCTGGAGCAATATATCGCCTCAAAAAAGTATTTCCCAACTTAATGGGTAAGTAGACCATGCTGCTTAATCTCATTTTCTGTCCGTTAGCCAAAGTCACTGCCAGATTTGAATCTTTCAACCTTGCAGTGGTAATCTTCAATTCCTGAAAGTGTTGTTTTTAAAAGCAAGACTTCTTATCCAGAATTGTACCTCTATTGGTCTTCCTTTAATTTCTAATTTACACCCCATGTCCAAGTCTTGGGTAAGGATTCTGTATTCTTCAGCTCCTTTCCTTATTGAAGTTTTAACTCGCTGCTGCCAACATGCTGGTTTCGGACAGTTTCTATTAGAGATGGGCGGTTTTACCGAAAAAACGCGGTTTTTCGGTTTCGTCTCCATACCGTATACCGAATCGGTTTTTTTTTTTTTAACCGTAACCGTTCGGTATTGTGTTTTTATTACAGTAAGCCACCATATACAAGGAAACACGGTTGAAAAGATTTTCCGATTTGAATAAAATTGAATATTACCAAAAAATGTTATATTAGTAAGAGGACAGATTGAACAAATATATTACTGCAATTACTGCTATAAACACGAGGCGATTTTTGTTTATTTTCATTCTAGAACGAATTTTAAACATTTTAAAATATGAATATAGAAAATGTTGTTACATTTTTCGTACCCAACTAGTAAATAAATTAATCTTTCATCTTTTTTTATGCATTAAAATTATAATTGTACGTTGTTTTGTCTTTCGGTAATAGTAATTTTAAATTATCTTATCCTAAAAAATATTGTCCTTTTTTTGAGCGAAAGTCAACAATGGCTGCTAGTATTGCTGATATAACAATCAATCAGCAGCAGCGTCTTGTAAAAAAAGATAAAAATACTTTTAAAAAAAGTTAATCCTATTTGGTTCTTTTATAAAAAATACTTTAAAAAATACTGGTTTTCACTCAACTTTCGAACTTCTAGTAGTAATGAATTTCTAGTCGCCAATTTAAAAAAAAAAAAATTAAGATTCTACTTTTTTAGGCGATTACGTCTTAAAGTCTTGGCGAAAAAAGAAAAAACAAAACAACAAAAAATAGTTTAGAATTTAGAGTGGGGGATCAGTTTTGCATATAAATTTAATGTAAAATGATCTCCGATTTCCCGGGCATTCTTGCCTTTTAGTGAAATTTATAAAATAAATAATTACTCTACCATTAACTCTAGGTACGACTAACAAGCCCACCTCCTAAAAATGCCATCTTGAACGTATCGTACCATTAACCTTAAATATGAGTGGCAAGCCACTCCTAAAAAACTCCCTTAACTCTAACACTAAGTCCGAATGGCAACCTCCATCCAAAACAAAACCCCTTCCTTAACCTTATCACTAACCCTAAGTCCGAGTAGGAAGCCCTAATCCTACAAAAAAGCCCATTAAAACCACACATAATCGTCTAAAAAAAAAAAAAGCAGACGCCCATAAAAAAAAACGCACAGGATTTATTTGCCATAGAAAAAAATTGATTAATGCCCTAAAACGCTTGAATGGCCCGGAAATGGTGAATTATTCTGCATTAAATATATGTGAAACTAATCCCCCACTCGAAATTCTAAATGAATTGTTTTTTTTTCTTTCTGGGTGTTCACACTTAATTGCCCCTAGCCCTACCACTAACCTGAAGTTCAAGTGGTAAGCCCCCCTCCTCCCACAAAAACCCTTATAATCGTCTAAAAAAACAGAAAAAAAACAAAAAACAAGAAAAACGCACAGGATTTATCTCCCATAGAAAAAATAATTAACTGTCCTAAAACGCTAGAATGGCCTTGAAATGGGGGATTATTTTATGTGAAACTGATCCCCACTTTAAATTCTAAAATAATTGTTTTTGTTTCTTTCTTTTTGCCAAGTTTTTCAGGGTGTTAACATGTAATTGCCTAAATAAAAAAAGTAGAATCTCATATTTTGGGGAGGTAAGGGGGTGAGTTAGCAGAAGGTGTAAATCTACAATAATGCTACAGAAATCTTGCAATATATTCATTTTTAAACAGTCCTAGTATTAGATTTTAGTTTCTTGTACATAAAATGTATTACAATTCAACTTTGAGTTTTCTAACTTCTTTCTTTTAATGGATTCATGGTATTTTTAAGGTATTGCAGCATATTTATGTGCACTTAGTGCAGATTACTTGGAAACCATTAATTTCTGGAGATTTTCAGTGGCATATTCTGATTCCTTGTACAAAAATACACTTATATGGTAAATTTCATTGCTTAATCTTGTGTTTTAACAAAGATATAACATTTTTACTGAAAAATTAGTGTAAAAAATGTGACGAAACACATATGGTATTAAAGAGGGGAAAATATCCAATTGTGCGAGGCACAAAAATAGTTATAACTTCCTTATTTTTAGTCAGATTTAAAAAATTTAAAAAGATTCTTTCTTAGATCATCAAGCTCTTCCTATGTATGCCATTATTGAGATATTTTAAGCAATTTAAATTTTTTCATGTGTATTGCTACTTGTAGGAAGAAATCTTTGTTTACAATTTGTTTATTAACATTTTGAATTTTCAAATGAAAAAGAGAGAAATACGACAGACAACATGACATCGTATTTTTAGCATAAACTATTTTCAAATGAAAAAGAAAAAATCAAACGCGTTCCGTATGATGTCGAAAATCTATTTGATTCAACTCAAAATTGTAAAATAATTATTTGTTTGTTTCAGAGTTATCTAAAAAAATAAGTTATTAAAATGAAATTTTGAAAAAATACTTGTAAAAGTAAATAAACGAAAAGTAGTGAGTAAGTATAAACATTTAAAAAGAAAAAAGTAGTTGCCAATGCTAATGTCACTTTATTCGGATTTTTTAAATTATTTTAAACATTAGGCATTTCATTGTTTACTTTTGAAAAGCCACTTCATACATAAATTGTAATTTCTAGAGAACTATCTCTCAACTATACCGTTTTCTCTCCCAAAAATGGGTTATTCAAAAAGTAGACTATGCAACGATTTATATTTTACTAAATTGTTAATATGGTATTTATTTAGAGTTGACAATTTATTCGAAATTTTAATTATTAAACTTTAATCCAAGTCATGAATTCTATGACTAAAATTACCTTAAAGCTTAAAAAATGACTTTAGATGAATTAATAATCTCTACTTTTTTTTAACCATCCTTCCTTTTCCCTTGGCGCGGTTTTCGGTTGTACTACTAATCTTTTACGCATGTCTATAAAGTTTTATTACCCTGTCTTAAAAACAAATATTAACCCCAACATGCACCAGTTGACAGAACTTCGAGCACACAAAATGACAGACATCCCAACAGTCAACACCGGCAATTCGAGAAGTATATGGTGTGTTTATTTTACGCGACAAAACACAACGTCTTGCAAACATTTTCACCTATTAAAAAATTAAAATTTGTATCTGTCAAATAATTTTGACAATATTTCATTTTCATCATCATTTTTGCTTAATTTTATTTGTAAAATTATTTTGTTTTTTTAAATAAATTTTCGTTTTTTAATTTCTTGCATTTCTGAGTTATATTTTAGCTTCTGATGGGTTAAAGAATTAGATAGAATGTATATTCAAACTCAGTTTTATTCTTCAGAAATCTTTCATGAATCTTTGGTCACTGTTTTAACGAGTTAACTGTTAAAAAGGTATCAGAACTTTGATTACAACAGTCAACACCTTAAAACTTATGATTCATATCATGGAGAATGATTCAGTCACAAAATTATCGAAACAGTGGCATAATTCAACTAAACGTTGAATAATAACTAATCATCACACAACAGAATGAATAGCTTCCATAGTAAAACATTTTTTTTCAACAAAACCGAAAAACCGAACCGTAAACCGAGGTTTTAAGGGAAAAAAACCGATACCGAAACCAAAATTTCAAAACCGCCCAACTCTAGTTTCTATTGCATGTCTTCAGGGGTGGTGGTGGTATATTTTCCTGGGATTCTTCTGTGTTTGAGAATTTTACATGTTTACATTCTTGTCTTGATCAAATCGGTGGCATTAGTTACATTTTTAATGATACCCTATTTTTTTTTTCTGGGTTGAAAACTATGGACAATTCCCGCTTCTAGCCTATCATAGTTCAAACATACTCGCTGGCTTTTCGTTGATTTTACTGAAGCATACCACAAAACTTATTTGTTACACATTTTGTTGATTTGCTACAACTGTAAAACATCACCCAATAAGTCCCGGGCCTGATATATAGATGGCTTCACTAAAAAAAAAAATCCATATCAATTTTATAAAGTACTAACCTTCAAATGGCACGTGTCAAAGTTTGAGTCCAATCGGATTATTAGTTTACAAATTACAGTTCTTTAAGTGAACTGGCTAATGTTGCAAATTTTCAAAGTAATGGAAAAATCTGAATTTTGTGTGTTGATAAAGCATTGCTTTCTGATGGGACAAATACTGTTCAATCAAAGCAATGACTTGATAAGTGTTATTCGGACTCTGCTCTGTCAGTAACAATGGTTAAGAGGTGGTATGTTTACTTTAAACGAGGTCGTACAGACACAAATGATGCTGAATGTTCAGGTTGCCCAAATTTGGCAGTTTTCCCGGAAAACATAGAAGTCCACAAACTCGTTTTGGCCATTGAATTTGTGTGAGATAGCAGAGGAGTTTATACAGAAAATTAGTAAGAAGAAAAAAGTCATGTGACATGCTGAAATGAAAACTCAGCTGGAAAAATATAGTCACCTTCTTTATAAACAAGTCAGAAAGAGGCTAAGGTATAACTCAAGTTCAAATTTTTTTAGTTAAGGACATGGGCCCCCTCCCTCTTTTTTTTTTTTTGTTTGTTGTTGTTGAAATCCCCCCCCCCCCCAAAAAAAAAATGGTAAAATATTTTTTTCATATTTACCCTTAAAAAAGGATTCACTGCCATTTTAAGTAAAAAAAAATTATAAATTTGAATTAGTGTCCTTGGACTTAATTATAAAGATGACTATAAATTTCTGGCCTGGTTTTCATTTTGGCATTTCATGTGTACGATGAAAATAGCTATAACTTGGTGTTTTTAATATCTTTTCAAAAATCCTTTTATTTTTTTTACTGAAACATGGCTGAAGTAAAAATAAGTTGTTTATGAAGTAATGGTGAAATCATTTCACTCTAAATAATTTTGTGACTAAAAAAGAATTTACCATTCAAACGAACCAAAATACTTTATTTCTCTATGAGTTTTAATTCTAGCTAGAAATTATTTTCTCTCTGCTAATTTAAAGGCTTCAAAATCACTTTCAAAAGTCGAAGGGTAAACACTGTTTTCGGTCATTTACTGTGATCGTGAGAAATTCAAAAGTAATTTCTGAAACCAAAGTTTAACGCTTGAAGTCAAGTATTAAGGTTAATTTGTGCCACCAAACTAAGTTGTTGACCTTGTCACTATTTTATGATTGAACCAAAATTAAATTTATTCAAATTTTATTTTATTTTTTTATTTTTATAAAAAAATTTGATTCTTAGAAGAATCCGTTTGCTTACTTGTCATGAAATTTGAGAACAAGATTTTTATTTTTCAAGTTTACGCACAACCTCGCATTTAAAAAAAAAATCTAACATCTGCTATTTAAACAATTTTGCATGTTTTTAGGCCACATAAATAAGGATGGCAAGTTAAACTAAATTGCCTCTTTTCTAGAATAGTGGCGCCATTGAAAAAAGCAGTCTGGTTGGCCCAGGAATCCCTAAATAAGTAACAATACTCTACTTTATAAAGTTAAAAATTTTTTTTTTTCGCTTCCCATTGTAGCAAGAAAAGACATGAAGTCAGTTTACTGTGGTAGGGGAATGATATTCCCCAAGGGGGCACTCTGGTTAGGTACAAAAATAGTAGCGAACCAACTCTCTGGTCGGGGCACCACGGATGACCGGCAATATCCCCTCCCAGAAGAGAAAGTAATGTCTGGGAGTGTGTAGTTCTAGGATTCAGCCGAACCATACCTTACTCGACAAAGAAGGGACTCATGGTTCAGGACATCCCCTAGGTTACCAGAATGATGTTACGCTGAACCTCGGCTGGTAAATGTTTAATTGTAATCAGAAATTACTTTTGGTTAATTCCTATTTCAATCACCTAAATTATTTTCACTAAAATGGGTTTCAGCATTACTCCATGACGATTTATTTTTACTCAGAACACAAAAAAAAAACATTAAAAGCATTAAGTTATAGCGAGTTTCATCGTATATGTGAAATTCTGAAATAAAAAGTTGACTGGAAACATATAGTCGCCATCTTTAGAAAGAAGTTCAGAAAGAGGCTAGCTAAGGAGGATGATAACTTTAGTTGACTATTTTTTAGTGATACCTTTTTAATTAAAAAAAAATGTGTGTGTGTGTATATATATAATTATAAATATTCGTTTATCGACATACGTATACATTTCATCCTTCTGGAATTGTCAGTGTAGAGATAATCATTCAAGCCGGTCGCAGGATTCGAAACCCCCGGAACAAGTGATGTTTATAACTGAAATTCCGACATCTTAACCCTTGCGGCCACCATGAACAACTACATTAATTGGTGATATATATTTATAAATTGATAATAAATATTTAATTAATGTTATTTTCCACATACGTGTACGTTTCATCCTTGCAGTGTCTTGAGTGTGGAGATAACTACACGAATCCTGGAACACGAGTCATCTTTAACTTAATTCCGAGCGCTTTAACCAATGAAGTTAATTCCAACCATTATACGAGTAGAGAAATAAACCCTGTTTGTCGAATCAGGCGGACAAACATCGTCAGCCATCTTAAGTGTTCAACAAATCAAGTAGGAAGGAACTTGGATTTTAAGCTTAGATTAGACAGCTTAGCAATTAAAAAACAAAATGTCCAACTGGATGCTTACATCGTAGACATTCGAAAATTCAAGTTTAAAAAAGTCATTTTTTTTTTTCTAAAAAACCAAAACCCGAAACAAGAAAAACAGTATTTCTAGAGAGCGGCATTATTCTAGAAAAAAAAAATTGTGTTAGTAAAATTTAAATTATATATTGTTTGCAGTAAAAAAGAAAAATCACTTTATTTCCAGGAAAATAATTTTCCTAAAGAATATTGAACAGTGATGGGTGCACATTTTTAGGAAAAGACTTAGTAAATGGCTACCATTTTGAATATTTATATTAGCAGGAAATGTGAGACTACGTCACTGGAATCTGGATAGCAGGAAAGTCTCAATGATGTCACACGGATTGATTCAGACAGCTCTAACATATAGAGGGGTGCCACAGGTAGGTTGGCCTGTGAAGACATGTGCAGGAGAGACAGGAGGACATTGCCGGATGCAGGAGGATGTCACCAGGTGCAGGAGATGCAAGCCGGATCAGGAGAATCTCTTAGGAAGCAGGTAGCAGCAAGGAATCCAAGGATAGATTGAAGGTTTATCACAGTAATTTGTAAAAAGTTTCCCTGAAAAGGGCAGTTGGTTGCATTTTTGTAGTTAGTGAAAAGTTTCCCTGAAAAGGACAGTTAGTTTGCTGCTGCTTCTGCTACCTATCGTGATAGTGAAATTGCCGTTTCGTCCAGCAGGGATGCCAGAGGAAAGAGTTGCTGCTGGATTGTCTGATAGCAACCCTAGAGTCTGAGTGAAGAGACATTTTATATACTGCTTCTGTCAGCTGCTGCTGATACAACGATGATGAGGTCTGATTGGTTGGCTGGAGTGATGATATGCACGGAAAGGATGAAACTATGTTGTTTTCTGCCACATGGGTTAAGATGTTCAAGGATCAAATATCGGGTTTTATTATGAGTGCCCAGTCGTAAACGAGAGGCGGGGAGCACGACACCTTCAACAGGGTAACTTTTATTTTTGTTCCCAATCCAGCGTGCCCCTTTTGGGAGCTGCATTTTCCTCCACATTAAAAATCTATTTAGTTATTCCCGTTCTATTTGTTTAACGATTGTCCAATAATTGTTGTGAAAAAAAAATGCATTAATGTCATGTTGACAAACTTTTCTTATTGAATTAAGGCAATTTGATAATTATTCCAAGGTATTTCAAGATTTAAAAAACGTTTCCTCTTCCTCTATCCCCCCCCCCCATCAACCAAGGTTGTTCTTATTCACACAAAAACAATGACAACTTTAGACTAGAAAACCTTCACCTCATAATGTGATGTCAGTTCAATTGTAAAAAAGAAACCATTGTAAAATCTCATATTTCGATCAAATTAATTTTTTTTTAAAGTCTTGAAAATGTAACTTTGATGCAATGTTATAATCACTGGCTGACATTTGTTTTTTCTTTCCTTTTTCTTTTTCCCCCCCTTTTTCTTTCCTTTCTTTCTCTTTTTCTTCCCCCTTCCTTTCTTCCCCCCTCCCTCTTTTCTTTTTTTTCTTTATTTCTTTTTCTCTTACCCACAAATAGTTTTAATTTCTAATATTATTATTGTTGTATCTACCCAACATTGTCTGGGAGTTTTTACTTTCATTTTTGTTCCCCCCACCTCTTTTTTTGAACTTTTACTTTTAATTAATTTCTTGTAACGAAAATATTGACATTCTTTTGGAAAGCTAATTCAATGACAAAACATGTCATTGAAATAAAATCAATATGATGTCTTAGAAAATGTTAAAATTTAAATGTTTTAGAATGGCACAAGCGTATCATCAGTGGTCAGCTGAGGATCATGACAACGTCCATAAAAGAAGACTTGACTGAGATCTCAGGTCCACAGGTTCGACGTTGGAATTGTGATTGGTTAACCATGTCGTGCAACCTTGCTCAGGAACGTCATGGTTTGGGATGAGGTGCAGGCCAGAAAAGACGGCAGCTCAACCCGACCAGGGCACAGTGAGCCCAGATTGGCAAATAGTGGTAATTTGGGTATAACTTTATTAAAAATGATAAGATTTTAGTGGTTTGAGGCTCTTTGGAAAGCTCTTGATAACAGGAATAATTTTAGATAAAGAATATTAACACTTTATTTGTCTTCCTATCCCCTAGGGGATAGGGAAGAAAAGTTTCGAAAACAAATCTACTCCATTCTGCAGACAAAACCCAATAGGCTTGACTGCTCTTCTTTCTCTATTTTTTTTTTTTTTTTTCCATCACTCACTACTGGATAGCGAC
>OY744516.1:8227240-8274740 GCA_963556195.1 Sepiola atlantica | reverse complement strand
AGACATCTAGTCGATAGTCCATTTCCTGCCAAACGCGTTCCAGCATCTTGACGTCAATGGTTCCCACAACTGCCGTTACTCGAGCCTTTAGTTCGTCAATATCTCTTGGAAGGGGCGGCACATAGACTTGTTGCTTGACAAAGCCCCAAAGGAAAAAGTCACACGGGGTAAGATCTGGAGACCTAGGAGGCCAGGGCATGAGAACGTCATCACCTCGCCCAGATCTCCCAATCCATCTACCAGGCAGCCTTGTGTTAAGAAACTGCCTTACTCTAAGACTCCAGTGTGGTGGTGCACCATCTTGTTGAAAAATGAAGTCATCAGATTCTGCTTGTTCCAACTGAGCCATTAACCAGTCTTCCAGCATGTTGAGATAGGATTCACCAGTGATAGTTGCCTCTTCAAAGAAGAACGGTCCGTAGACACCTTTCTTTGAAATTGCACAAAACACGTTCACTTTTGGTGAATCTCGCTCGTGCTCAAGAAGTTCATGAGGATTCTCAGTACCCCATATGCGAGTGTTATGCTTGTTAACTTTGCCATTCAGATGGAAGGTCGCCTCATCGCTAAAAACAAGCCGGTCATCAAAGCCGTTATCTTCCAACTTCTCTTGCATTGCAATGCAAAAGTCACGGCGAAGTGGCTTATCAGTGTCCTTCAACTTTTGGACCAACTTGAGCTTGTAAGGTACCATTTGCAGTCGTTTCCTTAAGACACGCCAGACAGTTGCTGGAGCAAGCTGAAGTTCCCTGCTGGCTCTTCTCACTGATTTACGGGGGCTCCGCTGAAAGGCTGTCCGAACTTGCTCAACTGCATCTTCTGAAGTTGAAGGGCGACCTGTTCGCTTACTTGGGCACAAACACCCATCTTTCACAAATTTAGCATGCCATCTGACAATGGATTTCCTTTCAGGGGCTTCTTTTTTAAATTTCCTGCGAAATGCACGCTGAACACATGTCCACGATTCAGTCTTTGCAAATTGGAGGACGCAAAATGCCTTGTCTTGTTTAGAGAACGCCATTACTGCACCTGGAAAGATAACACGAAAATCATTAGTATGACCAAAAACTTGATTAAGCAAGCTTTAAAATGGCACCAGTTTCATTTTTCTACCTGGAATAGTTCATGAGATATACGCATTTGTAATGTTCCCAAGACTTTTGAAACACCCTGTATATATATATAAATGTAGATGTAGATGTAGATATATATATATAGATAGATGTAGATATATATATAGATGTAGATATATATAGATAGATGTAGATATATATAGATAGATGTAGATATATATAGATAGATGTAGATATATATAGATAGATGTAGATATATATATAGATAGATGTAGATATATATATAGATAGATGTAGATATATATATAGATAGATGTAGATATATATAGATAGATAGATGTAGATATATATAGATAGATAGATGTAGATATATATAGATATATATATGTAGATATATATGTAGATATATATAGATATATATATGTAGATATATATAGATATATATATGTAGATATATATAGATATATATATATGTAGATATATATAGATATATATATATGTAGATATATAGATATATATATATGTAGATATATAGATATATATATATGTAGATATATAGATATATATATATGTAGATATATAGATATATATATATGTAGATATATAGATATATATATATGTAGATATATAGATATATATATATGTAGATATGTAGATATATATATATGTAGATATATAGATATATATATATGTAGATATATATATATGTAGATATATATATATGTAGATATATATATATGTAGATATATAGATATGTAGATATATATATATGTTAGAGATGGGCGGTTTTACCGAAAAACCGCGGTTTTTCGGTTTCGTCTCCATACCGAATACCGAATCGGTTTTTTTTTTTTTAAACCGTAACCGTTCGGTATTGTGTTTTTACTACAGTAAGCCACCATATACAAGGAAACACGGTTGAAAAGATTTTCCGATTTGAATAAAATTGAATATTACCAAAAAATGTTATATTAGTAAGAGGACAGATTGAACAAATATATGATAATAGGTATCCCAAACCGGGCTGATTTGCTAGCGAAATATGTAAAAAAAAAAGTGAAATTCCATACAATTTCAACTTGCGGTATCTCGTTAATTTTTTGGATTATTTTGATAAAATTTGGATGTAAACAAAATTTAATCTTTTCTCTTTATAAAGATATAATTCTTTTTCTTGTCTCATTAATATTTTTTTTTCCAGACAATTTTAAATTAGGTCACTATTTTCAGTGATGGACGCTTTTTCTTTTTTTTTGAAAAAAATCGATGTCTTTTTCAAATTTGTTGCGCGCGCTCGCGCATGTTACTATGCATATAAAAATAGTCCCATCTAAAAGAAAAAAGGACGCTCTTTAATTTGGTGGGCGTAACATAGGGTTTTATGTCGAATTTTATAAAAGAAATCCAAGTTAAAAAACTTTAGTGTATAAAATCACAAAGAAATTCAATGTAAAAAAATGTCAAAAATGTACACCTTTGTAGAGAAATATACCGTCTTTAATAATCTGTTGGTGTCATATTAATACACCCATAACTCAGGACGCGCAACGTATCAAACTGGAGGTAGGTCCGCGCAAATGACAAAATCTTCAATGATCTATAACCGCCGCGCATCAAAAATTCGAAAACGTCAACAAAACAATTGCTGCTGATGGATATTTCAAAGATCTTAGGCGACTTTAATTTTTTTGTTTTTTTGTTTATTTAAAAGTTGCATGAAGTCTTTTATTGTTTGTTTAAAATGATAAATTGAAGAATATATTTGTTAGTTGAACTTTGTGCGTCAATTTAAAACGGGTGGTATTTTTTTATCACATGTGCGTAAATATAATTAATAAAACGAAAATAACTTCCGAGTTAAAAACGGGTGGTATTTAAATATTTTTAAGCGCTTTTAAATTAAATAACAGGAAATAAAAGATATTTTTTAATAATAATAATAATAATAACAGCTGTTTATTAAAACGAAGAAGCTGCAGACACGGCGGTCATGTCTGTAATGTTATTCATTAGAGACACGGCCGACGTATACACAAAATAAAACTCATTCAAATTTAGAGACACCGCCAGTATTTATTTAGCGTATTTTAATGAGTTTTAAAAACCGCTATCTGGAATGTAACTCTTCAAAATTGATTTCTGATTCACACCTAAACTGAAGAAGTGCCGAATAATCACTTCTTCATAACATTAACAGTTGTCACCATCAAGCGGTTTCGTGTAATATATCCCTATTTACCGGCACACGGCGGGATTTATTCAGCGTATTTTAACACGTTTTGATAAAATCAATATAAAGTACGTTCTTGAATTAAATAATAACATTGCAGAAATAATACGACGCGTATCATTAACGGTATCATTATTCGATAAATTATGTTTTTGTGACATTTATTCTATTGACACAGCTGGTTTGAACCAAAAACAACCCTTTAAAATCAGTTAAAATACAAATAAACTTATCCATGTAGGTAGATGAATAATTTGCCTTTGCTAACATTTATTTGTTACACATTGTTTTTTCATCCTTTTTTTCGTTCTGTTGAGTGTAGTAAATGATTCCCCCCCCCCCCCCAAAAAAAAATTAGAGAAATGGATATTTTATTAGCACATGTTCGTAAAAAGAATTTACCGAGCGCGTATCATTAACAGTATTGTTATTAACTTTGGTAAATTATTATTTTTTAAATTTAGATTCTTTAGCTGCCAAAGGATCAAATGAGTTGACTAATGAAGATATTCTTCGGCTTCAGAATTACTTAACGCAGAAGAATCTCAAGTTCAGTATGATGGTCATGTGGATAAATCAACTTCTGTCGTCCAATTACGATGAAAAGCATCTGTCCTCAACATTAAAAAAACTGGTAATAGAGAATCGGATAAAACGAAAAAACAAGACACAAAGACCTCAGGAACTGCAGCAGTTTTTGACTTCACCTTTCCATGAGCGAGTTACCCTATCTTCCCAGGTCAAATCTCCAGACGAATCCAATGATTCAGCCACTATTGAACACCCACCTGCTTCAAAAATTAAGGCACTGGAAGAATCGGTCAAAAAATATCAGAATAAGCTGTCCGATATGAGAACTGCATTTCGATTATTAACAGCAAAATATGAAACTGTTTCTAAACAAAAACCATCTCTGCTAAATCAGAATGTTCATGTTAAGAACGTGATTGCCAGATTGCGCATGGAAGTCTCCAAACAATCCATTGACAGGCAGAAAAAGTTGACAAAGAGTAAATTGTATAAACTAATTTATATGTTGAAACAAATGAACAAGAAGAGACTGAGTGAAAATAATGAGCTTAAAAAACAAGTCAACTCCTTGAAAGAGATTCAGGTAAAGCTGAAAGCTGAAAAGGTATCACTTCAGAAAACAACAAGTCTTTTGAAAAGGAAGTGTAAGAAGTTGAGGAACGAGAAGACTTCCAGAGATGAAGCTATTCAGCAGATATTAGAAAAAAACAAAAAGGAGGTTAGAGCTACTAGGGACAGTTGGTGCAACCGCTTTAATGATAATGTTAGGATGACCATTATAGGCCTGCAGGTAGCAGGTATTTCTGCATCAAAATGTTCACAAGTAATTGACATTTTTTGAAGAAAAGCTGGATGATCTTCCCTCAATATCCACATCGGCAAATATCAGTGATGAATCTCATTTCATCACTAAGCTTCATGCTGCAAAGATGATCCTGCAGTCACCAAGTGTCACACTCCATACAGATGGGACTAGTCGGCAGAAGAACTGTAGGGGAACAATTATAAGATGTTCCGTCAGTTAAGATAAAAATATTTTAGCTTATTTCAAATTTTTTAAGTTTTAAGCTTTACAATAAGTATTTGCCTAAAAAAAAAATGACTTGTTATTCCTTTTATATAACAAATTTTAAATTTTTGTTGTTGTCGGCCCTTTTTGGCAAGTTAAAAACTGAATAAATTTACCAAAGTTAAAATAGATCTATGTTTTAACGTGTTAACTGTTGAAAAGGTATCAGAACTTTGATTACAACAGTCAACACCTTAAAACTTATATGATTCATATGGAGAAGGATTCAGTCACAAAATTATCGAAACAGTGGCATAATTCAACTAAACGTTGAATAATAACTAATCATCACACAAGAGAATGAATAGCTTCCATAGTAAAAATTTTTTTTTCAAAAAAACCGAAAAACCGAACCGTAAACCGAGGTTTTAAGGGAAAAAAACCGAAACCGATACCGAACCCAAAATTTCAAAACCGCCCAACTCTAATATATGTAGATATATATGTAGATATATATATATGTAGATATATATGTAGATATATATATATGTAGATATATATATAGATATATATGTAGATATATATATAGATATATATATAGATATATATATAGATATATATGTAGATATATATATAGATATATATATAGATATATATGTAGATATATATATAGATATATATGTAGATATATATATAGATATATATATAGATATATATAGATATATATATAGATATATATATGTAGATATATATATGTAGATATATATATGTAGATATATATATATAGATAAATATATAGATATATATATGTAGATATATATATATAGATATATATATAGATATATATATGTAGATAAATATATAGATAGATGTAGATATATATATATAGATATATATATAGATATATATATAGATAGATATATATATAGATAGATATATATATATATAGATATATATATAGATAGATATATATATATATAGATATATATATATATATAGATATATAAAGATAAATATATAGATATATATATATATAGATATATAAAGATAAATATATAGATATATATATATATAGATATATAGATATATAAAGATAAATATATAGATATATAAAGATAAATATATAGATATAGATAAAGATAAATATATAGATATATATATATAGATAGATATATATAAAGATATATAGAGATATATAAAGATATATATATAGAGATATATATAAAGATATATATATATAGAGATATATATAAAGATATATATATAGAGATATATATAGATAGATATATAGAGATATATATAGATAGATATATAGAGATATATATAAAGATAAGATAAAGATATATATAGATAGATAGATATATATAAAGATAGATATATATCTATCTATATATTAACGAAAAATACGCCCTATAAAGTTAAGGGTGACTAATAATGCCATTTTTAAAATCTTAATCACTTAGGAAGTGAGACAATCGAAATAGTAGTATTCAAAAAAAAAAACAATGAACGCTGCAATCACCAATAAAAATAATTACATAAAAATACATTAAATATTTAGGTGATAAAAATTGTACTTATTTCTAGACAGGGCGTCTTGGTCCAATGGTAAGACGCTGGACTATAGACATCAATATTAAAGGTTCGATCCTTGTCTAAGTTAGCCATGCTGATGACGGCTGTGATCCAGAAACATGTGTCCATGGATTACTTTTATGTACGTCTAAAATTAATAAAAAATATATATCTATAAATATAAATATAAAAGATAACATGGAATCACATAATCACCGGTGCAATAATTTTTTTCGACCCTATTGTCTTATCAACATCCAAGCGAGGCGGTTACATTTTTGAAAATGAAAAAAGAGAAATTCACACTCACCAATTCAATATACATATAGAGAGAGCAACAACATATTTAATACATATTTTGAGAGAGGGGGAAATGAACTATTTAAGACGTAAATCGAAGTGGAGGAGAGTTACATATGTGATTCCGTGTTATTTTATTTTATTCTTGCTCTGTTTATTACATTGAGCTCTCATACCCGGATTTCCTTCTGGAATTTATTTCACTCTCTCACTCTCTCTCTCTTTATATAGATATATAGATATAGATAGATATAGAGATACAGATAGAGGTAGAGATATAGATAGATAGAGATATAGAGAGATATAGATAGATAGAGATATAGATAGATAGATAGAGATATAGATAGATAGATAGAGATATAGATAGATAGATAGAGATATAGATAGATAGATAGATATAGATAGATAGAGATATATAGATAGATAGAGATATATAGATAGATAGATAGAGATATATAGATAGATAGATAGAGATATATAGATAGATATATATGTTAATGTCTGTCTTTGTGTTACCTATAAAAAGAAAGGTTAGGAAATCTACATGAAAGTGTATTCATATGTAAAATTTTCCGAGGAAGACAATGGAAGTGGTCTTGATTCTCTGTGTGCTGAATTTCTATATGCCGTCCCTAAGGAAGCTATGGGGCAGAATCCCCATTCAAAACTTCAAATACATTTATCCAATTTTTATAAGATGTAAATCATATGCACCAATTCAGAGTTTTCCACAATTTCAGTTTCTTCTGACTTTATTAAAGGGCAAACACGATGGGTCGGGGGGGGGACAAAGTAATATGGTGTTAGGAGCACAATAGAAAAAGGACGTAGTAGTGATCCTCATTCATTTTTCCTACTAGTATTGTGAAAATAACATTCCTTCACTCATTTCTGATGAAGTCTCACCATCTGAGTTGCTTTGATTGTTGTTTTGGATGATCCGCTTTTTTCCAATCGTCTTTGCATAATTTATTTGTAGCTTACAAATGTTCTGATTTGTCTCCTTCTTTATTTTCAGGAAAAGATCTCCCCATAGTGAATCTGACTGCTTATCCTACTTAAAATGGCTATTCTGTACGCTGACTGTGGCCGGACTCATTGCCCTCGCGATTGTTTCGTACAATTTGATGTACCAGATTGATGAAGTGAGGAAAAATCAAAACAGTAAGAAGAAAAAAAAACTAAAATCAATTTTTTTTAATTAATTTTTTTATAACTTCTTTTCGATTGCACCCCCTCCTTTTCCGCAATGAAAAACGACCCAACCCTTGTCTTTTGTCTGCCACTAACAGCAAATTTGGCTTTACTAAATTACTGCAGTCACTAATTTTAACATTTTACCCCCCCCCCCCCCCCCCCCCAATTAACACCAATTTTGAAACTTTGCAGACTTGTTTTTATATAAGATAAGAAAAAAATTTCCGTTATATTTTTTATTTTAAACATTTTAGCAAAAAAATGAAAAAAACTCAGGTTTTTGTCAGTTGGCAACACATGAGAAAGTATTCTAAATATAAGTATGTATTTATATAAAGTTAGGTCCGTCTATATGTTTGTATGTACAGGATTCACTCCTAAACTAATTAAAAAATTTTTTTAAAAAAATATAACAGATGTTTATTCACTCACAAATAAAAAATAAGAAACAAATATATTACACTGATCCATTCAGTGAAAAAGTAAACTATAAGATTAATAATTCAATAAATAATTAATAAATCCCTTATTCGTCACTTGGACATTGTTTACTTCAATATCGAGAAATCCTGAACTAATTATCCAATCATTATGAATTTTGAAACACAGCTAGGCATAAATAGTTGTAATGTGGGTTATATTTAGTTTTATGCGAAGGAGGTAAAAAAGGGGTGGAAGCTCTTCTTGAAAATTCAGATACTCTGATTTTTGTGAAATTTTTCGGGGTTAGTGTTTGAGCTGCTAAATTTATCTTAATACTTAATATAAAATGTCACCTTAGAAGTAATTTGGATGAAATTGCAAAAACCAGAATCGGCGAGATGAGAAAGAGAGGCTTTGAGTATAAACATTTCTCATCTTGAGTGTTGTCATCACAGTGTTTCAGCCGCTGTAATCTCCGGCCTTCTTCAGGTGTATCTCTTTGAACTCGGGAATGTGGACGGAATTTCGAACGGAACCCTTTATTTAATCCATGGGGGTAGCATGCTCTTATTGCGTCAACCATGACTGGGAGAAGTCTTCAGTAATTCGCAATTCTTCGTATCACCCACACCGAGGACTGAACCTTCAACCTTCAGATGACTATCACTTAGAATTGAATTTTACTTAGTACTATATCCACTGCACCATGGTAAAAAGGTAATGTGGAAAGGAAGATAAGCTCAGGCCGTCTCAAAAGGTCAACAAAAAAAAAATCATTCAAGGCTTAAAATGACAGCTTTTCGTTACAGGAAAGATACCCTTACACATTTGGCCAAAGAGTTAAAAACCGGAGAGGGTAAGTTTCTTTCTTGAAGAACAATAGTTACGAAATTGAATGAAAATTATATATTGTCAAGATAATTGTCAAAAAACCTTTGTTATTGCAAAAGAATATCATGGATAGGATGAGCTTTGTTACTGGATACGACACCCTCTCCTTTGAATGGTTTCAGAGAGTTATTTGGCCAGATGAGTCAGGGTTTTCTCTTGTGAATGATGCTTCCGAACGGTGTCTTCGAAGATCAGGTGAGAGATTCAGGATTGATGGTCTTCAAACTACAGTTAAGCAAGGTAATAGGGGGAGAAATGTGGTTTGGGGGCATTTTCATCGTTTCATATTTGATAGTTGTGTGATAAGAGCATTTCAAAATTAACCAAAAAGTAGTTAAATGATAACTCTTTTCAGATAATGTTCTCGACCCTACAAAATAAAAAAACTTGTAGAGCACAGTTAAAAGAAAATTGGCTGGTAGTAAAATTTGCAAACAAAAAAAAATCACTCTGGGAGTCGGTAAAAGAAGAATGGGAAAATATCACTTAACAACAATTTAAGAAGCTGACAAAAGCGAAAAACTCTGTTATAAAAGTCTCATGAAGGAGCTATCATGTATTAGTTAAATGTCAATTTGATAATGTATATTTTTGTAAATTTTATTCAAAATTAGTTCAGTTAAGTTTTATTGACCGTTTTTTTTTTTTTTTTTTTTTTTCAAAATATATATTCAAAATTAGCATGGCTCAATTTTTTTTACCCAGATAAATAAAGTCAAAAGTAAGTTATCTCCCCTTTTCTATAACAATTGATAAACATTTGTGCTCTGCAAAAAACTCTTGCCTGATTTAATTTTACAGTTCAATGTTAAACGAGGAGGGTTGTATAAATCAATGTTTATTTATTTATTTATTTTTTTTTGGTCTTCAACATTAATCAGAAAAGATTCTTTTTTGTTGCTGTCTATTTTTCTGCTTTTCTCATAGTTGGATTAGTTTTTCATATAAGGCCACATAATATTATATGACTATGAATGTAGAAAATTAACTGAGCCCGTTTTTTTGTTGTTTTTTAAAATAAAACTCGAGGTTGTCTTCTAAGAGGTTAAAATCCCCGCCCTTTTCTTTTTTTTTCTTCAAATATGTAAAATTTGTGATTAATTTTGTTCTCAAAATCTCCCAATAATTCAAATGAATGGTTATTTACATGAAACAAGAACCGATTTCAATTCCATAGCCCGTGTGAAACAAACTGACATATCTATGATTGTCAGAGCACATTTGTCGATGGAAGAGTTGTGGTGTCATCGATGTTGAGAAAATTAAATTGGTTTGGTCATGTGCAAAGGTGGTCATCAGAAGATCCAAGGAAATTAGTTTTAACGGAGATAGGTAGTCCAGTAAAAGTGGGTCGGAATTGGAAACAGTTGGTAGCTGAAGACTTGGGACAATTAGGATGAACGAATCGAGACGTGATTGATAGAAAATTGTGGCGACAACAAATGGAAAAGTCTAACTCCATCAAAAGAAAAAAAAATGTAAAAAGTGAGAAGTAACCCCAGAAAAACTCTGGTGTACCCTTCCAAGAGGATAAAAAAAAATGGCTAACAAATTGGCAAAAATTCTAATCATTAGTTCTTCCTCACCCAAATGTAACAGAAGTTGTAATTAATGATTGTTTAATTAACAACCTTGGCATGTCGTGTTCGAATCCTGTTGATTCCATAGCACAATTTCCACCTGAGGATGTTAGCAACTTTCATGTGGTCCCTTCTTTTAGTACCTGATTTAAGAAAGAACTGTGGAAGCCAATGCCAACAGCAGCATCAAGCTGGTCAAAAATTGTACCATTCTGCTTCATACAATTTTTACATTTTGTAAGGAGTTGTGAGTGCAAGGGAAGATAACTCATGCTTTACTTTTTTAAATACAGTTCTTTTCTTCTTTTTCATTAATATTAGTGTTAAGACAAATTAAAAATCGAAAAGTAGTAAAAGCTTCACTGTTATGAAAAAAAGACTAAATACAATTTTTTTATTTTTTTCACAAAAACTTTACTTTTTCTCATTTTTCTGCCCAAGTTTGGCATTTATAAATTTTTAATGATATTGGGAACACAAATTAGATTATTATTTTTAATTTTTTATTTTTTTATTAATCTAATTAGTGGCTGCGGAATCACAATGCCCCCACCCTGGTTTTTCTGTTTCATAATTTTTTTTAGCTTGACAGAGTACAAACATGACTTTGCAATCTAGTGGGGGATGATCTCTTCTCTTCTCTGCAGCCCATTTCTAACAGAAGAGACGTTGCTAGTCTTTCTCTACTCTATCAATATTTCCATGGTAGGTCCTCAACTGGGCTTCTAGCTCTGCCCCCCCCCCCCGAAAAACCTTCTCAGCAAGAATTCGTCTTGCTATCACCGCTGCAAAGAACTCTCCTTTTTTTCTGTGTACCATAAAATAAAACAGAACTTCCATGAACAAAGTTTCTATCCAAGAATTTCCCACTTGTGGAAATGTTACTATGGGAATGCTTCCCTGCAGACTACAACATGGTCGTTTTCAAGTCCAATATCAAAAAATATGTCAAATCGTCCTGTGAATCAATCATAGTTCTCAACCCTTTCATAGTACTGTTCCATCATCCAATTGAAAATCTCACTAACCCTTAACCTTGAGTGGCTTTTGACCTTGGTATTTAAAATAACGGCAGGCAATGAAAAATATAAACCCTAGTTTTTACTGGGTTTACTTGGAAGAAAAATCTGAAAAAAACGTAGAGATGAGTGGAAAAAGAGGATAGACGATACAATAGTCAACTCATGGTGAGACCTTCTTTTATATTTCGTTTTATTATGAGAAGAATGTTACTTTGAAATTTGTACAAAAATGAAGTAGACATGAAAAAGGAGAGGGGAAAGGGGGTAATAATTCTAATGGCTGATATGGAGAGAGACTGGGGAAAGTATTCGGCCAGTTTTAAGGAACATGTTCATTTTGACTTTGTTGACAAGATAACCAGAAATGAAAAACAATGACATTAGCATAAAGATAAACTATATTGAATGTCTACGTCCATAAATTGATGCAAGTAAAATGATTAGTGAAAGGGGAAAAGAACAGTTGTAATTATGGCGTGCAGAAGGGAGAAATTGTATTTTAGAAAAAATGTGGCGGTAGAGAACGTTTTAATCAGGGTCTAAATTTTTTTATTTTTTTATTTTTTATTTATATATATGATGCTGCTTAGGCAGTTTACGGATCGGGCTATTTTTTAGATGGGATTTTCAAGTTAAATTCAATTTTACGGTATCTTTTGTGTATTAAATTGTTAAATGAAAGTATAGAATAGTTAATAAAGACGCCCCCCCCCCCATCCCCATGTTAAAAATGGCTTTTTAAATAACGTTATTATTTCAGCCCGGTCTGTAAACTGCATAAGTACCTATATGATTTTTAGCAAAGGTATGTGATGTGGTAGAAACTCATTTGTTGTTTGATGTGATTCAGTAAGTCAATAAAGTTTACTTTGTAAAAATGGCAGGATCAAGGAAAGCTGTTACTGTTTCTGAAGAAAATATCTGAAACTGTTTTGAATAGAAATTGTGAACATGAGATCATTTTAAAATGTCCAAATGTGTGAGTGATTTTCCATTTTTAAATATTATGGCAGTAGCAAAATACGTTAATGTTACTATACGTACTTGTTCCCCAAGTGATGTCATCAGCTGTTAGTGTTAGTATTGTTTCTACACAAGCCGACAACTGTTTCTTTCAACTGACTTTAATTATAAAAAAAGTTGTAAAGCAATGGAAAAGTATGCGGTCATTTTTGATGATGTCACATAGACATTTAGTAATAATACTATAATCTACTAGATTCTCCGGGTCTAGACGGTTCGCCTAGTATATAGATTGTCACTGTCCACATAGATAATCCTCGAGTCATCTATGGTCTCTGTTTTAATGAATGACATCATCTTTTTTGTTACTGAATCATTTATGACGTCATAAAAGATCTTTCCAGTGTTTTTCACCTGTTTTAGGGGATGATGTCATCCATTGTGCGCGAGGACGAGCAAGCAAGATCCGCAGAATTTTGGTAGTATAGATATAATACTAAAACTTTGAATCTTGTTTGTTTGTCTCTGTGCACACTAGATGACATCATCCATTTTAAACATGTAAGATATTAGGGTTCCTTTATGATGTCACATAGGGATTATCTAATCCTTTAAAACAAAGAATATATAGGAGTTTTGGTGTGTGGCTTTCAAATTTCATGTGGGCTGCTGCGTTATCTTTGATTGTGGAGAAAAAAAATGATTTATCTCGCGTTCAATTCAATGTTCAGTTTGTTCGTCCTAGCTTGCCTTGCCTAACTAGTGTCGCGGTTCAACACACCGCGACGTGTGTTGACATTTGGAAAAACGCCATCTTGGAAAAACTAGCAGCAGCAGGAGTCGTCTTTTTTTTGCCATGATCATCAGCAGCAGCAGCAGTTGTTTTGCCTAGAAGATTGGAAAAACCCAGTTTGGGGAAAACCCAGTTTTTAATCGCCATTTTTGTCAACAATGACTCAGCAGAAACCAGCCAGCGAATATTTTCCTTAATTTTCCTTTAAGGGATACACAAGCGTTTATGCTGATAATCTTGCTAATACATTCAAGGCGCCTGTCAACCAGGTTTTATGGCGAGAGATCACTTTGGAATTTATTTGTCAAAAATTAATCCCTTTCACAGGACCGACGAAAGTGACTTGACACAAGTTTCATGAGATCTCTAGCTTTTCACTCAAAATTTTGGTTCAGCTAGGGGGTCAAGAGGCCCCCACGCAGTTGAACTCCTGCACCTTGCAGTGTCGAGTTCCTGCACCCACGCAGTTGAACTCCTGCACCTTGCAGTGTCGAGTTCCTGCACCCAGCAGTCCTGAACTCCTGTACCAGCACCCTGCAGTCATCAACTCCTGCAACAGCACTCTGCTCGTGCACCAGCACCCTGCAGTCCTGAACTCCTGCAACAGCACTCTCCTGCACCAGCATCCTGCAGTCCTGAACTCCTGCAACAACACTCTCCTGCACCAGCATCCAGCAGTCCTGAACTCCTGCACCCTGCAGTCTTCAACTCCTGCAACAGCACTCTCCTCGTGCACCAGCATCCTGCAGTCCTGAACTCCTGCAACAGCACTCTCCTCGTGCACCAACATCCTGCAGTCCTGAACTCCTGCAACAGCACTCTCCTCGTGCACCCTGCAGTCCTGAACTCCTGCTCCAACTGCACCAGCGTCTCCAACTTCCTTTTTTCCAACAGCCCTTATCAGGGCTAACTCACACACACAAAATACTGCGATATTTTTCTTCATTCTTAAACAGCCCTTATCAGGGCTACTTCGACAACTATGGCGAATTTCCTTTCTTTTCTTTGCCAACCAGCAAACCACAAAGGTGCCCTGTCAACTCTCACCAACGACACCACTCCTCTTCGGTCCAGTTTGCTGCCACCAGAGACGTCACTTCCTACTGTTCAGTCTCTCCTGATCCAGTGACGTCATCACAAATCTCAATTCACTTCTTGTTGTTACCATTTCCTTATGGTAAATAAACAATACCTTTTTCTGAAACTGTTCACCAGTTGTTTGTCCTCTCTTCTTTGCCATTGCCGTTATCTTTGCCTGTGTCTACTCTTTCTTAGTTGTGTGGCCGATTGAATGATCAACCTACCCCCAACGGGTCAGTTGGTCGGTCGGTCGGTCCCTCAACACTAGCAGGGCGTTACCACTGTAGACCAAGGGAAGAGTCTATCAGGCATGTGTACGCAGTGTGATGATGAATAGACTTGAGAGAAAGAGGGATAAATAAAGACCTGGCCAGAGATAGGTTAGTTTAGAAGTTAATTTCTGAAAGCCGTCCAGCACATGCCAACATGTGAAACGGATGTGAAAAACGAATATGATGATGAGTGAGTGTAAACTCCTACTTGTGAGACATTGGCTCGAGTTCTTGCTAGTTGGATGACGCCACCCCTGGTTGAGAAAAGTAGGTACATTTCACAGTCAGATGTTCACCATAGTTTGCAGGTTCTGTGTGGCATGCTGGCTCATGTGGTTACATATCCCCCTTACATACAAGTGACCCCGTTTTTTGAATCTTTAGTTTGGATGTGTCCTACTGAATATCCCAAAGGAGAGTGAAACTCGAGTCTAGTGCTTCCAAGCTATGGCTTTTATGGTTTGTGTTGTCTGTAAAAACAATTTAAGGAGAGTAGAAAGCGTACTTTCGACGGCTTCGTTGTAACTCTTCCCTTATTTTGTCCTTTTAGTTCTCACATTCCATGAAAGATGTTTCTAACAAAGAATTGCTGTTTTCTGGGTCGGAATTTATCCATCTAACATTTATTGTTAGCTAGAGTTTGACCATGAAGTAGTTTTTTAAAAATTTTTGTTTTAGCTACTTACATCAAATGGCTTCATGCCTTGTCTGGAGAGATTTCCAAAAGAATAAAAATTTATATATGATATGCTAGACGAACCATCTACACTCCGAGGATCTGGTACTACTACGACAAAACCCTACGATGTATTACCTAATTGGATGATAAACAATTAATTTCCTGTTTTTTATGAGTAAAACAAAAGATAAATCAGAAACCGCTTCTAGAAAAGTGTTACACCTTTTACCAGAAATAAATCTGACGAATCTTATACTAGACTTCAGGGGTCTAGACAGGTCGTCTGGAAAAAACATCATAAAGGATCTCTTTCCCCCATTTATTTGGTTTGATGTATGACATCATCCATTGTGCTCTGTTTTAATGGAAGACATCACAGAATGATGACGTCATTCAGTGTGCAAGGGGACAAAGAAGTGAGATCCACAGAGTGAACTCCGAAAAGTGCTACTCATGGAATCGTTAATAAAATTCACAATCCTTTCTGCAATCTAACCATCTTTGGGACCAGTAAACTTCAGTCTATGCATGACTTGTCCATCAAGTTTCAGTCATGAATGTCCAACAGTCTTTGTTTGCTTGCCATTCAATGACATGCGCATCTGGATACAATGTGTAAAATTGTCAATAACTCTGACAGACTCCTTTCTTATAGTTTTAATTTTATAGTCACCGTGTACCATACTAGACTCCCAGGGGTCGAGACAGTTCGTCTAGTAGATGACCCATGACCATTCAAATCACAGGTTGTCCAAATAAAACATCAGAAAAGACCTTCCCCTGGTTTGATGAATGAACATCATCTACTGTGCACGGTTATCCTCCATTTGTTTAAATGGATGACACCATCGTTTTGTGACATTAGGCAAAATTATCCCATCTCTGTTTTAATGGATGACATCAGATCAAAATAAGTCTTTTCAAAATTTGCCCTCGTGTTATAAACAACGAAGACAATTTAATTTTTTGAATTTTTGTTTTTGAGATGAGGATTGATATGTATTTGGATTGTTCGGACTATTGTTCTCACAACGTTTTGACTGATATAACCTCTGACCTTCTTCCGGTGTATTTTGACAATGGCTGTTATTGGTGAATAGTGGAAAAAATGTTTAGCCTTTTTTCACACCCACCATCGTCGTTAAAATTTCCAAATCTGTGATGTACTAACGGAAAAAAAACGTTGCGTAGTTTCCATACTGATTTGGTATTGAATTTTTTGTTTTTGTGATGGGGATTGATATGTATTTGAATTATTCAGACTATTGCGCTCATCTTCGGTGTTGTTCTCACAACGTTTTGGCCGATATAACCTCCGATCATTGTCAAAATACACCTGAAGAAGGTCGGAAGTTATATCGACGAAACGTTGTGAGAACAATGTTTTACTTTATTCTGTTTTATTCATAGCAAAGCTCTGTAACGAGATTAATAGGTTTCCTGGGGTTTTACGATATTAAGGGGAATCATATGATGATAATCCTTATTTAATCCAAGTTTTCAGAATTTGCAATAAAATTTATTATAATAAAAACTGGAGTATTTGAGTGTTAAGATTAACAGAATAAAAAATTAAATGTTGTAGAGAAAATACTGACACCCGTTTTCTTTATACAATGAACTATCTTGAGTAGCATATCAACGATGATGATGCTCGCTTTGAGGAGTACGGCGGTAGTACGAGTACAGCCGGGCCATTCCCCGTATACATTACAAGCCAGTTACCCAACTTGTAACTACCTATTGCATTCTTCATTTACAGTAGTAAGCCCTTTTATATTTGTATATTGACAATTAGTGATTATTAAATACCTTCGGATAACATTGCAAAAAAATGTTTTTAAATTTTTCACTTAACAATAATAACTTCATATACACGTGTTGTTTTTGGTTTCTAATATTGTCACACACAGCTTTCATCGGGACTATGGCGGCGAGTGCATGACAATATACAAAAAAAGGTAAAAGTGTTCCGAAGTGGCTTGGAGGTTCCAAGGTCCCAATATTATCAACAGAATACAAGGGGAAGGGGATTCTCTAATTCAAGACATCACATAGAAAATAAGGAAGAATAACGATCAATTAAGAGACGACTCCAACACCAAGTTAAGATTCAAACAATATTTATTTATTATAAAATAGTAAGAGAAAAGAAAAGAAAGCAATATTTTAGGGGGAGATGGATAATGTTTAACGTTAACTAATAACGAGCAAAATCTATGAACAAAAAAGTGTCTCAAACAAATCATGGAAGAAAAAAGATTACTCACTCACAGAATATGGAAGGTTGTTACAAAGGGAGTTGAAAAGTTAAATTGTCCAGGAATGTTACAAGTCACACTCATCCAAGATCCACACTGATCTTTGGATGGAAAAGTCAGCAGTAGAATTCAAGATACAAGTATTCAGAAATCATACATGCGGGTGTAATCGTGGAAGTCTCAAATGGGCGCGATGCAATCTTTTAATAGGATATGTATTCGTCATCTCGGTGGTAGTGTGCTATGTTTACAATCACCGGCAGATTGGGGGATGCAATTTGGAAAAGCCTTTCTTTTAGTCAGATTAACCTTCGGCGTAAAAGAAAATTTCGGGACAATCAGCCTGGTGTGTAGAGCAAGATTCTTGTTTCTGCTCCGCTCTTTTTCTTCCTCTTCTTCGTCCTTTTTCTTGTTTTTGCTTTTAATAGCTCACAGAGGTTAATGTAATTTGCTTAGAGGATTGTTTAGTGTGTATATAAAGGTAATTTATTGAAGGCAATGCAATGCACCGTTACACCTCTGCATTTTATTGCTTCTATAAATGACCTTTATATATATATATATATATATATATATATATATATATATAGTCTCGGAAGTTTCTCAACCATTAAAACTATATTAAAAAAACCAAAAAACTTATAGTCCCAAGTCTTCCAGTGGAAAATCACTCATGTAAGTCAATTTATTTTTTACAGTTATTATATTAGTTTATTTCTAACACTATTTTAAGGGATCATCAGTTGTTTACCATGAAAAACTTTCGGGAATTTAAATATATATATTCTCGGTCGGATGAGGTTGACTTTCTTGGGAGAGTGCAACCGAAACATGTATGCACATATGTAACCGATAATGTTTGTATAAATAAAAATTTATACTTATAAACAGCTCTATTTGGTATTGAGCACTTTTTATAAACACTTGAGTTTCTACGGATTTACATTTACAGAAACCAATACATATACGATATATATATATATATATATATATATATGACAATGATAAATATTAAAAAAAAAAAAGTAAAAGTGTCTGGAATTGGTTCGTAAGTAACTAGGTCCCAATATTATCAACAGAATACAGGGGGAAGGGGATTCTCCGATTCAAGACATCACATAGAAAACAAGGGAGGATAACGAGCAGATAAAAGACAACTCAAACACCAAGTTAAGATTCAAACAATATTTATTATAAAATAGTAAGAGAAGGGTGCCTCTTCTAATCCCTATTTATATAAAGTTAGTTATGTGTATATGTTTATGTATTTGTCTGTACAGGATTCACTCCTAAACTAATTAACCTATCATTATGAATTTTGGAACACAGCTGCTAGGTGTAAGGGGGCATAATGTGGGCTATATTTAGTTTCATTTAGTTTTGTGTAAAGAGTGAAAAGAGGTGAAAATTCAGATATCTCTGAGTTTTGTAAAATTTTAACAATAATTACTAAACATCAATTAAATAAAATATTCCCCAAATTTCAGTTTCTTTGGAGTATTTTAAAGGGTTTTAGGAAGCCATAATCTGGGCACAACCTCACATTTGAAAATTCAAATATTTCAGATTTGCATTAAATTTAATCTATAGTCATTAGACACCAATTAAGCAAAATTCCCTGAATTTCAATTTCTCAAGACTGCTTAAGCCTTAAATTTTAGACATTTTCTAGAATCAAAATCATGTAATAGATTTTGATGAAAATTGGGATAAGGATTCTAGACATAAGGTTTAGTATCATTATATGTTGATTTTAATCTTCATTAAAAGTGATGCATAACTGTTGGGCGAATGAATTTTACCCGCCCTGGGACGGGTAGTCTTCTAGTAACCGATAAACAAAAAAAAAAGGACTAACCTAATCCACACCAAAAAATTTCATGTAATTCTAGTTACGATTGACTGTCTGATGGTAAATTGTGTTACATGAAGCTTAACCCCATTCTGTATTCTTGTGACTGTTTGACTAACCTGAACATTTACTGTGATATTAAGTTATGTCGGTCATTTTGACATACTATTAGTGTGAGTCGCCTGTTCAGTTTTCACTGCACAGTGCTTTGCAGTGGTAACCTTGGTATTTTGCCCAGCTGAGTAGAGATCTATAAACCTATTGGAGGATTGTCATGTGTACATTTATCTATTATTTATCGACTAAAACGCTGTGAATCTTGTTTGTTTGTCTCTGTGCACACTGGATGACATCACAAAGAGATGACGTCATCCACTTAAATAGATGTGTAAGAAAGTAGGGAAAATTCTTTATGATGTCAGAAAGGGATGACATTATCCAGTAAAACAGGCCATAGACGACATGTAACCTAAAGGATTAAAGTTAATTTATTTTGTCAGTGACTGTGTGTGTGTGTGTATATATATATATATATATATATATTATTTAAATTAAAGATAATTAAATTATAGTTTAATAATAATCTATCATGCTGATATAAAGCTCAATATATTGAATAGAGCAATCAATTCTAGAGATGAAAGATGAGAATAAAAAATTGTAAAGATACAATATTTATTAGAACATCAGAAGTTCAATTAAGGGTATGCAAGCACAACAGGGATATGTATTTTACTGTTAGGAATTTTTCTTCAGCGCACCTCACACACTTCCTCCACTCATGCATAGAGATTTATACTGTAGTGATGTGATAATGAAATGGTTTGGTTGATATGTAGTCATACCCTTAATTAATGACAATAAAAGTGTAAACATTTGGGAATTTCCTTGCTTTTGTACATTTAGTGTATATGAATTTTCATTTTAACCCTATTGAGGGCATATGATTTCAGTATACTGGCATTTTTCATGGAATGTCACTACTTTTGTAAAGGCTATGCCTCAATACAATGCCTTCTCATAAGGTTTTTTGGAATTTTCTGGAAAACTAAGGTATATGGTTAACTGAAATTAAAATGCCATCAACTAGACCATAGAACCTCTATCTCTGCCAAAAATCAGCTGAATCCATCACATAGTTGATGAGATACAGGGTGGCACATACGTACGTACGTACGTACACACAGATAACATGATTTCATGATTGAACTTTCTGGATCTCTGGGTTGCCTTGACAAATAAAAATTTTGTGCAAAGTTTTAACTAATTTGGTTTATTGGTTTTTGAGTTATGATTGATTTCCAGCATAGGCCATTCGTGAAGTCTATTAAGGGATAGAGCGCTCTCGCGCTTCCCTTGATATCTATATCCGGCCACACAAAATTTAGTAAAATCAAAAAAAAAAAACTGCTGGACGAAACCATTTCAAATATTTAAAAGGGAGAAAGTTAATAGAAATTCCTAGCCCCCCTCCCCCCACACACTCCTCGTCGAAAATGAATTTGGAAAGAAATCGTTCACTTTATTTCCATGAGACTTTTTCTTTCTTTTTTTTTTCTTTCTTTTTTTCTTTCTATACCAATTTTTACGTTTTGTTTGTTTAAAAAAAAAAAAAAAAACTTTTCAAACTGAAAAGTTTTTTTGTTTTTTTACTTCACCGCGACGTTATTTTGTATGAATATTAGTGATTTTTTTTTTTTTTTTTTTTTTTTTTTTCATGGAGGGTGTACATTCATATATTTAATGATATATATAATGAATACTGACCGAAGGGGGTCAGGGAAGGTCAAGTTGTAAATAAATTTGACTTTTGTTAACATGAATGTATTAGAAACTAGTTGGACCCGTGTAAATTACACAGTAATTCAACTTTAAAGTTCAACTTTAAAAAAAGAAATTTTTTTTGACCACTATCTACTTACCTCCCTACGAAGGTAAAATTAGACACAAACATTGGTTTTTAATGTTTTGTATATTCAGTTCTCAAAAAACTGGCAAATGATGGTGTCTCAGGCGACAGGCAATAAATTTATTCCCTCTAAAAAAAAAAAAGAAGCAAATGTTACACTTTGCAGGGATGCAAGTTCTCTGCTTTCTAGCAGAATTCTCCTTTTTCAATCCAGAAAACGCAGATTTCTGCTTAAATCGCTAGAGCCTCCCATGGATGTGAGTTCCATGGACGGCGGCACCGGGATGGGGGGAGCCCAAGCCCTCTCACTTTTTGACTTGGGCCCCCCACTTTACAGTCATCAACAGAAACAAGATGGGAAAATTCTGTTTCCATCTATCTGAAAGCATTTTTTTTTATCCCTTTTCTGAATATGTAGAAAGAAAAAGCCTTTGATTGCATTCAATTTAAAAAAAATTAACTTGAAGTCGGGTAGGGGTGAATTATTCAAAACACATAATTCCCGTCAATTTTCCCCAAATTTTTCAGAAAAATCATAATTTTTGAAAACGTTCTCATAATTTCTCACTGTGGGGACCTGGTGTACTACAAAATAGATTTTATACACATTATCATTAAAAAGAGATCAATCAAAAGGTATTAAGGAGTCAAACACAGTATTTTCTCAAATTCTTTATTATTTAAGGAAAATTTAAATTTTCCGGTATTTAAGTAAAATTTTGCAGAAAATGTTCAATGAACAAACAAAAGTAAACTTGTCAATAATACAATGAATCTATTTGAGCTTGTTTCATAGTTGAAGCAGTCGACTTGGTATGTCTGATTGACCTTGCTGTGTGTCTAGTTTCATCACAAATATTACAGTAAGATCGGGGGCGTCGTGAAGCGATTTCAGGGTGAGACATTATTAACATTTGTTGAAGTATATCATGAATATTGTCCTTGATGGACAGTTGCCGAGACAATGCAGCTGGACCACTTAGGAAAGACCGAACGTGCTTGTTCCAAGACTCTACTGGACTCTCACTCCATTTTGCTATCGAGTTACCGTTATTCCACTTGAACTATGAGCACACATTTGATGATGGTAGCTCAGGATTATCATAATCCATGGTTTAGCCTTCTCATTGACGAAGGTAATTCTGAGATGAAGCATTATCTCGATGCCCAAGGTTTTCAATGCTTCCACATGCACACATTTGTTTGTGACAGACTGGGTGATAGTTAGGATGATGTTGGTGTTACTCATGAACGTTTCAAAATTTTCGCGATCCACGCTGTTACGGATGAGAGAACATAACGTAAAAGCGATTTTGAGGGCTGAAAAATCTGTTGCAAAGCGGACCATTATTTGTATTTCCTCCACTCGCACATGGTGCATCCATTAACATACCGGTGATTTTTCGGATTGCATCGATACATTCTTTTTTTGCATTGTTGAGGATCCGCATAATATCCAAAGTTATTCATTCCATCCTCCCTTCTGTCCACAGAACAACCGATACAGTATCTTTTGAGCAAAGTCCAATGAACGCAATTTGAAGTGAAGAACAGAGAAACAATGCAAGTCTGCCTTGTTAATACGCTTCCTACGAGCTATTCCAATTCCAATACATACATTTATACTTAATACATTTAAACTTTTATACTTTTTACTTTTGTATGCACCTTGTCAGTTAATACTCTTAACTTTATGTATTCTCTATATTTGATAAACCAATTGATTCTTGAATTTTGTCATTTTTACTAAGAAGCGACTTGCTGATATGTTTCAAATGAGCCATCAAGCAGTGCTAGAAAATCATTTTATGTCTAGATTAAGCTCAAAAATGTGTATTTGGCCCAAATATGGTAATTTGGGCCCAGGCTCTCCAAAATTGAAATTTTTGTTAGTTCTTTTTTCACCAGAAGTGACTTGCTAATATGCTTCCAACAAGACCTCAACCACTATAAGAAGAGCATTTCATGTCTAAATTATGTCAAAAAAGATATTTTTGGTCCAAAATGCCCTAATATGGTTGTTTGGGCCCAGACGCCATAAAATTGATTTTTTAAAAATGTTTCTTTATCTATCACCAAGAGTATTCCATTCCGCTTCTAACGAGCCATCAACCACTACAAGACGATCATTTTAAACCAAAATATGCCCCAAACTGATTTTTTTTCCCCAATTTGCCCAAATAAGGTAATTTGAGCCAAGACGCGCAAAAATGGAAATATTTTGAATTTTTCTTTTTCTATCACCAAGAGAATTCCATTCCGCTTCTAACGAGCTCTCAACCACTATTGGACGATCATTTTTAGTCAAGATATTGAATTTATTCCCATATTTGGCATTCTGGGCGCAATGTGGGTCGCCCCCCCCTCTTTTTAAACAACAAGAAATGTATTGGGGGAAGGATATATGCTAAGTGTTCATAACGAAGACTATTCTGTTTATAAATGACGGCGATTGTGTCACGTGAGGCAAAATGCTGGCGTGGGGGGGGGGTAAAAATCCATCAACCTTCATTCTATTTCGTAAGGTAACAAAACAATAAACAACAAAAAAAATGCATGGAGGGGGATATATGCTAATTGTTAATACGGAAGACTATTCTGTTTATAAGTGACTACGATTGAGTCACGTGGGCCAAAATGCTGTCGCGGGGGTGTGCCGTGGGGGTAAAAGTGCCACCCATTAAAATTGCTAATTTGTTTGCAAAGAAACGGCAACGCATTCTGGTAGATTTGATTTCGTAATTAAAATATTTTTACAAATAGGCTTAAAATGTCTTATTTTAATAAATCGATGGTAAATAATAAAACAATAACGTAAACCACGGAGAGACGAGAAACAAACACACACACACACACACACTAGAAGTGGCAACACACATTTTTATAATATAGAGATTATTTTAGAAAAAATACATTATTAGACACAATGTCCTATTTTTGAGACGGGGGTAGCCGTTTTTAAAATACTTTAATTTTAACATGTTACATAAGTCCTTTTTCGTGCATTACATAGTCCCCCCCCACCCAAACAGCTGATGAAGGCGATATTTGACAAATATCTCGAAACTCCAACATGAATATTTAATGTAACGTGACCTTTATAAAAATTGAATTTTAACCAATCAGAAGCTTCATAAAAATTCAATTTTAGCCAATCAGAATTCAGCAATTTCCTCAGTGCGTAACTACAACGGAAGTCAGTCCTCCTCTTCCTCCTACTCTGTTTTCTTTTTTTTTTTTGTGAATGAAACTATAGTGACTACTCGAATATTTGTTTACGCCTTCCTTTTAAAACTAAGTGATTTCTTATCCCTCACCGATGGTTGCTCTATGTCCTCCGGACCCTGGTCGTCGTCTTCCTCATACTTCGATTCGTTCATCATCAGCATCATCATCAGTAATAACAACAATAACAATCATTGCCTCGCTATTCGTAGGGCAGTCGTTGTTGGTGGTGTCATCTTTAAGCGAAGCTGGAGTCTCAGACGAGGCCTAATGTTGATTTTAAGCCGGTCAAAAGGATGAAGAAACGACGCGAACTCGACGCCCTCGTCGGGCACGGTAAACTCCGTAGGAAATGTCGGGGCAGTGGACAGGAGTTACTCCGACCGGCTGTGGAGGAGGAAGACACTGACTCCTCCGACACAGAGTTCACCGTCCCAGCTCAAAAAGCTATCAGTAGAAAGTAAGTAGTCACGCCTAAAAAAACCCATCACCCCTTCCCCGATTTGATCGCGAGTTTAAAACTTCATGAAATACAATAGTTGAAGAAAAAAAAAATGTTTTTCTTTGGGTTTAAGGGACACACATACAACAGTACACAAAGTAACACTTATAAGGATAGGTTGAAATCCTTAGGTTTTTCTACTTTACTAAAGTGAAAAACGGAAGCAAATGTTATGTTTAAGAGCTCGTTTAGTACTAACTCAAGGAATTGGGGTATAATATTAAGATTAGATGTACAAGTGACTAAACTAATTAAGCATCTCTCAATTATAAATATAAGTTGGAATCCTTAGGTTTAACTACGTTACTAGAAAGAATAAATGGAAGCACATGTTATTGTTAGAATATTTAAAACTTTAATAAGATCCCATGGCATCTAGAATATTGTACCTACTCAATCATGGGAATTGGGATAGAATATAAAAATTCGAAGGCACACACACAAAAAAGCGACTGAATTAATAAAATGATTAAAGGATTTAAATTATAAAGATAGGTTTAACTACTTTACTAAATAGAATAATCAGGGTAAGTTAATCGAGACCGCAAAATAATCGGATTTCTAAATGTGAACACACTTTTTTCAAATCTACTGGTAAGAAAGATTTCAAAGACAAAATCTACCACGCAATTAGATTTTTTTTTCTAATAGAGTAATATATTTTAAAAACAAATTGTCGGATCAAATTAAAAATATCTCAAATGTAGATCATTATAAGAATAAACTGGATGAATATAGAAATAATGGTAAAAACATAAATCTACATGGACATTTTTGGGGTCTATCTGATGGAACATTTAAGAGAATTTGATCTATATATTCATATGCTGAGATTTCTTATAAAGTTGATATAAGAATATTGATTAAAAACAAGTGATGTTCAAAGAGATATAAATAAATTTTAAAGGCTTCAAAACTGTTTTCGAATGTCGAAGTTTACGACTGTCATCTTTTCCGGATTTATTATTATAGATAAAAAAAATGGTGTCACGATGTTTTCTGTACGACGTTATTCGAAACTTTTCACCTGTCGATTCAAACGTTAATTTCTAGCCAGAATGGTCAAGTATTCTGGTTTAGTTGTCCTCCTCAACCAAAGAAAAACAGCATTTTTTCGAACCCGCCACTATTGTATCAATGAATCACTTGTGTAATGTTTTTAGTTGTCAACGTTCAATTAATTTTCCTACGGATGGCCAAAAACGATACATTATTCTCAGATCACGACATTTTATTTTTTTTTAATCTAAAATATTTTCATTCATTTTGTTTGTTTTTGTAATTGGAAAATAAAATGTCGATCAATAAATAACAATAATTTCTTCATGTTAATTAAAATATTTCTAATTTATTCAAAAACAAACAAGATTTTAAGATTTATTTGCTATAAAAAAATGACTTTTCCATTCAACAGTTTAAAGGGTTTCAAATTCGTTTCATTATTTTAAAATCACGAAGTAAATCAGTCTTTTTTAACTATTAAGAAAAGATTTAAAAAAGGTCGACTTGTTTACGAAGTGGATTTCATTTCGTAATTGAATTATTTTTTAAATAAGATTTTAAGTTATTCTTTGTTACGTTACTTTTCATTTTAGTAAATATTTGATTAATAGTACAAAAAATTGTCAACCACGAAGAGACGAGAAACACACATACAATCACATTTGAGAAATGGTCACACACTTAATCTTGAGATTTGCGTATTTTTCCAATCAATAAAATGTATTCGACTTCAGTTGTATGGTTGGAATACTTTTTTTATTCAACTAAAAAAGTCCAGAATATTTGATATTTTAAAGTCCGAAGAAAATATGATTTAAATCATAAAAAAACCCTTCGAAAACAATTGGCTTAAATCAAATTAAAAAAAAAGGGTGAAATTGAATCTCATTTCTTTTTCTAAAAAGAAGTTTATTTTTTACAAATCTGTAAAAATTTCAGTGAACAAAAGTTGTTTTTTGGCCATCCGTATTAAATTAAAAAAATTTTTTTTTTCAAAAATATATTTTCTTCAATCAAGAATGTGCTTTTTTAAGTCGTTTTTTTGTGTGTAAAGAAAATACTATTTTTCTTCAGTGCTTGTACAAATCGACCCCCATGGCTGCCTATATTGGCTCGGTAAAATCTGGTAACGAATTACAAGAGCCGAAAGGCAACCACACAAAAGGAAACTTTGGTTCCTGATTTATTTACATTGCATTTTATTTTACTGACATTTTTGCATTGTGTTTGTTTTTGTAAATTGTTGCATTTTATTTTTTACAATTCACAAAATTGACTGAAAAAAAAATACTAGAAAACAGTTATGAACAAAAAATAAAAGCAAACAGTTTACTAAAAAAAATACAGTTCAACAATGTAAATATATCAGTAAATCGGATTTTATTCAGCCATGGGGGATGATCTATATAAGCACCTTATCTACTGTAGATTTTCTTATAAATCTAAAAAATCATAAAAACATTTTATTTTCTGTTCTTTGACACGATAGGAACCCCGTTTGAAAATGAATGATTTCCCTTAAGAGGCACAACTCACACTTTTTGCCCTTTTAAACTTTAATTCTGACTATTGAACGAAATATTACTTAATATTCGACAGTCTGAAGGCTTCAAATTCATTTTCGTATAAGGACGAAACTTTGATTCATTTAAATGCACAAAATAAATGTCATATGTGGTATCATATATCCTGTCCTTCGAAAATGATTTTGAAACCTTTAAACTGTTGATTCGATTAACAAGTTATGACTTGCTTAATAAACGTTTGGTCAAGTATTATGGTTTATTTGCGTGTCTCTAAATAAAAAAGGAAAACATTTATTTCGACCGCGTCCCTATAGTTCTCTAAAAAGAAAAGAGTGTCCTTTACAGCTATTTTGAATTATAATTTGAATAAATCCTATTTCAGTCATGCAAATTATTTAGTGACATGGATTTCGATATTACTTTCAAAAACTTAGTTTTATTTACACCATGCTCTAATAAAAACAAACAAAATAACATTGAAAACAGTAAGTTATAGCAAGTTTTATCGCACACGTGAAACGCCGACATAAAAACTCGGTCGAAAAAATATAGTCGCCATCTTTGTAAACAAGTCTATAAAGAGGCTAGCTAAGGAAGATTGATAGCTCTTCATAAGTTTCTAGTTAAAGGACATGGTTATGAACTAGGTATTGTATACTTCCTTAGCTAGCCTCTTTCTCGACTTATAAAGATGGCGATTATATTTTTCTTGTCGAGTTTTCATTTCGGCGTTTCACGTGTACGATGAAACATGCTCTAACTTACTGTTTATAATGTTATTTATTTATTTTTTTGCTAAAACATGGTTCAAGTAAAAAATTGTTTTGAAATTAATAGCGAAACGAAACTCATTTCACTCTAAATATTTTAGGTCACTGAAATAAGATTTAATCTAAGGTTTTTAATGGTAGAAGTTCGGAATGGAATCCGCATCGTTTTTGGCGATTTTAAAAAACAAAAAGAGTTTTCCTATTAATTGATTCCTCACGAGGTGTGGATGTGACACAAGGTCTATTGAATATCAGGATATCCAGCATCACAAAATGAGGCACTCTGGATGCGACAAAATAAAAATTGTCCCGGTTGAGAAGGATTTCCCTCCCTCTGACTGAGAACAGATGCTACACTTTGAAAATAACTTAGATTGTTTATTACCACGTACAAAGCCCAATTTTTGAAAACTGGAAAAATTTCAAAAACATTTATTTTCAGGCACTTTGCTGTTAAGTGAATACTTTTTGTAAAATACAAATATTTTATATTTGTATTTTTGCATTTTTAGCGACGCACGTGTTGGAGTATTTTCTCCAAGGCACGCGGACGCCATTTTGTGTGTTGACTTATAATGAGAACACACAAGGACAATAAAAAGGAAAAGGACGATACTGTTCTTGTTTTGAGTATTATTCTTACAACGTTTTGGCCGATGTCAAACTCGAATCTTTCGGTCGAATTCGGGAATCTACATGGAATTTCGAATGGAACCCTTTATTTAATCCATGGGGGTAGTATGCTCTCGTTCCCACAGCCATGACCGGGTAGAAGTCTTCAGTAATTCGCAATTCCTAGTATCGCCCGCACTGAGGATTGAACCTTCAACCTTCAGAGAACTGCACAGAGAACTGAATTTTACTTAGTATTTTATCCGTTACGCCACGGGTCCTTGCGGACAATTTTAGTGTGAATTTTGGGAGCCTTAAACAAAAATAAAAAGGACGATGACGAAGAAACGGTTGAATTTACACACATACACATACACACATTTATTCCCACATAGACTGTTTGTAGGAGACAAATGTAAGATGGAGGTACAAAACATGATACATAAAGGGGTGAAAATCACGGATATAGTTACTAAAGGTAAAGCTTACGTAAATGTCCCAACACAATCAGAAATACATGTGTTACCAGGGTAAACATATAGAGAGAGATATGTATGTGCAATGTATAAGTAAATATGACTTTATTGCTCTGAGAACCGATACGGCTGCTACTAGAAAACACTATGAAAAGATGACAAGCTTTTCTGGGAGTTTCGTCTGGCTGTGACCAGAAGACGGGGAGCCTGTAAACAACTGCAACCGTGAATGACATCCGAGTCGTGAAGGTTATGCAAAGATGGCCCGCCGCTTTGAGCACGTCCAATGTCTTCTGAGGTCCCGACAGAAAAGAGAAATATATCTGGTTTCTGTATTCACTACGTGGGGTTGGATTAGATATTTTTTAGTGCATTCTCTCATTGGCTGATCATGATTCAGGGGACATTAGTCCTTGATCATGCTGAGCTAACACTTTCATTATTGTAACATTGAACACTTTCTTTATAGCCGGTGTAACTGAAATCACTCCTTTATAATGTAGAACGTTGTTTCTACTGAAATTACAGATTTCAGTCGCACTGGCTAGAAAGGGTCCAACTATTATATAAAGAAACATCATGCATTCTCGGCGAAGACAGAAACTACACAAGATACACTTATAAACTTTACATTGTTAGATTGGTGAAAAATAAATACCGTAATATGCATTCCAGTAAGGGTAGTAATTTCTTTTTTTTTCCATTTTTTTTTGTGGTAGTTTCAGAAAAAAACACTGAAATTAGGTCAGTCAGCTGCTGATGACTTTTTCTTTCTATTATATTGAACCAGTTGCTAGAGAGATTTTAGAAGAAACATGTTACACAAAATTTTTAAAGTTTTTCTATTTTGTTACCCCCTCCCCTGGCAAGCAATACTGGGTAGCCTTGCTAGTGTTACACTAAATAAAGGTATTCACTACAAAGTGCCCTCTCACCTTCTCCGTGCATGAAATAAAGTAAATCAAAAAATATATATTTCGATAATCTACATTTGAGGGGGTGGTGCGTAAATTTCTTCAAAAACGATGCGGTTGCTGTTCCGAAACTCTGAGTTTTATTTTTATGCGTGTAAAAATCGTGGCTTAAAAATGCTCACTTTTTTGTTTGTTTGTTTTTTTTTTTTCTTGCCTGTTACAATTTTCCATGATTTTGTTTCTCCTGCTTAAAAAAAAATGTCTTTAATCAGGAAGAAATAACTGGAAAAGAAATCAAATCTGATAAAAAATATCAATATTGCCTGGATTTAGTGATTGGTTTATGGAATCGAATGTTCTAAGAAGCAGCAGCAATCATTGATTATTTTGTTGAATCCAACATGATTGAATTGGGGGGAACTATTATAATGGAACTGGGAGGCGGCGGCATTAAGAAAGCTTGTCTGAAATTTCAGGTTTTATTTTCATTTTAGTTTTGACTTTTATTCTCATTGAAAATGGTAAATAAAAGATACGTTTTCTTAGTTCTTTGATACAAGACGTATAGAAATTAATGTTTTTTTTTTGTTCTTGCGTGTCCAGCATCACAAAAAAACATAAAACTGGACTTTTGACTTTCAAAAATTTAATTCAAGCTGGAAATTAATTTCTATTCTTCAGACATAACATTTTTTTTTAATCTGTGATCACCGGCCATTATCTGGTTGGTGCAGATCACAATGAATGGTTCAGGACTGTTCCTTGTTATTGTTTTTTGTAATGGGTGGCATGAGATCTCCTTCCATTCCAGTGAAACTAATGAGACCAAGCAGGTTTGAGTCAGGTGAAATCCTTCTAGACCAAAGCAAATTTAATTTTTGTCTGATCCAGAGTGTTCCTTTTTTTGGGTGGGGGGGGGGGTGAGGAGGGGACTAGACAGCATTTAAAATCGTCCTTGTGTCTAACTTAGACTTCGTTGGTGAAATAAATAAAGGAACGTAGAGTTGAGACCTGTGCAACTACTTTTTCCGCCTTTTTAGCTATCTGTTATGTCTCAGAATATCATTCTCCCAGGCATTACCTTCTCTTTTTGGAGAGAAATGTGTTTTTGTCAGGTAGTTACGAACGGGACAAGTCTATGCAAGTTATTTTTGTTTCCAGTCCAGCGTGCCCCTTTTTGGGAGAGCTGGATTTTTTTAATATTAAAAACCGACCTTATATCTAACTTTCTCCTCATAGGGAGGCAAGTAAATAGGGACTGAATTAGTTTGTTAGCATCCCCTGAATTAATTTGGGTGGGTGTCCCATAATAAACGTGTTGACCTCATTGAGAGATGGTTAACCTCTTCCGATTTCAGTAAAAACAGTTTTTTATAATCGGCTTGTTATTAATCTCAATTTTCTTTCTATTAATAAAACTACCAGACAAGATCTCTTCCATGTGTGTCTGTGTTTCTCGCCTATACGTAACTGTGATAAATACGCATTTAATTATTTATTCATTTTTATTTTTATTTATTTACTATTGAGCTACCATCCGAGGTTTGACCTAAAACTGCATCCAATGGTGACACCCTAATTTGGGAGCTTTTGGGGGAGCATTGAGTCACCCCTTAGTTACAACTACTCTCAGGTTCACTCTGACCCAGATGAGTGGTAGTACCTGTCATGGCCCAATATATACGTTCAATAGAAACTATCATTCACAGACTATTTGTTTACAAAATATATGCCTATAAAACAAATTAATCTACAAACCAATTATAATACAAAACATATGTACGGTTTCAGCATAGAATGAACCCAACAACAATTGATTTTTTTTTTTTTTTTTTTAATAGAAATCGCTCCAAACAAGGCATGAAGCCACTTGATGTAAGGAGCTAAAAAAAATACTACTTCAAGGTAATAAAAATAGCCAACGATAAGTGTTTGATAGATAGATAGATGCCAATCCAGAAAACAGCAATTCTTCCCCCTTTGTCAGAAATATCGCTCATGAAATGTGAGGACAAAAGGACAAAATAAGGGAAGCGAGAGTTACGAGGTTGTTGAAAGTGATCCGAAAGTTCACTTTCTACTCTCCTCTAAATATGTTCTAACAACCCAACACCCAACCAATTATTAATTAGATATTTATTGAAATGAAAAATAAAACGAATTTAAAAAAAAAAAATGTAAACTTCAAAATATATTTTGAATTATTTTTGTCTACCTCCTCCACCTGCCAATTTGTCTCTACCCGGGCAACACTGGGTTGATACAGCTAGTCGATTAATAATAAATAAAAACAAAATAATGTCATGTAGGGGCGAGATTGAAAAACATACACCCGGGAAGTGGTCACAGAATTTTATTAATATAGAGATAGATTCGACATTGCTCTTTGCTTTGAATAGACCCCAAATGATTTTTGTTAAAAGCACACAGTAAATTTGATTGTTTAGTGACATTTTTTTTTTTCTAGTCGACATTTTTTTTTTCTAGTCGACATTTTTTTTTTTTTCTAGTCGACATTTTTTTTGGTCACTTTTTTTTTTTTAGTCAGTTGAACATTTTTTAACTCTTATCGTTGCATAAAACAATAGATGTTTTAGTCATTTTGCACATAAGTATAACTCTTCATTAAAAAAATTGAACTAGAGATTACGTCACTAAGCCTGGTCGCACTGTCTTAGCGACGGAGCTCATCTCTCTTGTGTGAACCAGAATGTAGTTTATTTGATTGGATGTGCGACCGTCGTTATTGGAATGCCAATCTATTGTCCAAACGATCCTTCTCTGTCTGTGGCTTTGAGATAATGGCCAGAAGTTAAACATCTTCGACAATGATTGCTTCCGCCGCATCCTACATTGCTGACTGTATCTGAACTGCTGTTCTTTGCCAACACCTCAACCTGAAGTCTCTGCCATCCATCTTTGTGCAGCAACAACTTTGATGGTTAGGGCATGCAGCTTATTGCCCAGAGGGTTGGGGGAATTAATTCACAATGTAATCCTCCCTACCTAAGTGCCTAGGTAGGGCAAGCGTATCGGTGGTCAGCCGCGGATGTGGGTGACAACCAGTAGGGAAGACTTGACTGAGCTCTCACGTCCACAAGTGGTTGACCTTCAACAATGGAATCACGATTGGTTAACTATTTCATGCGAATTTGTTCAGGATCGCCATGTGTGCACTAGCATGGTTCGGGATGTGGTGCAGGCTGGGATGAAGCCAACGCAATAGGACGATGATAAACGCTGTTGCAATATCGTGTTTTAACGACAGTCTCTGACCTGTGAGGTCAGTTTTAAGTTTTGTAATGCTTTGTTAGTGTCCTACTAATTAACTCGCATGGTGATTTTTTTTTTTTTTTTTTTTTTTTTTTTTTTTAAGTAAGGATTTGACTTTTAAGATTCAAACAGCCAGAAGTCTTGTCTGAATTAGGATGTAATCTGCCAACCATGTCGTAAAACTCGGCTAACTCCAAAGTTCTTGGCTACTAATTAGAACGTCTGAATGGAGATACTTCTATTAACGTGCTTTGGTATTCTTCTTTACCTGCTTCAAATAACCAGAGTTATGTGATAAATGTCACCCCATTATTGAAAGTAAATTCATTTGTGTAAGTCAGCTGTCACAGATAAGTGCACATACAAATAAATTAAGGGAGAGGGGTCGTTGGCAATGTTCTCATCAAATCATAAGAGTTCTTTAATGGGTGAACATTTGGGAATAGTATGTGCTGTAAGCAAAACACTGCTCCACTTGTGTGTATCAATGACTAGCAGCCCCGAATACAAAACAGTTCTCCCACATACAGAAAACGCAAAGCCGATATTATTTACTCTTCACATTTCACTACGATTGTCGTGTAATTTTGTAGGGACTGAATTAGTTTGTTAACCTCCCCTGAATTAATTTGGGTGGGTGTCCCATAATAAACGTGTTGACCTCATTGAGAGATGGTTAACCTCTTCCGATTTCAGTAAAAACAGTTTTTTATAATCGGCTTGTTATTAATCTCAATTTTCTTTCTATTAATAAAACTACCAGACAAGATTTCTTCCATGTGTGTCTGTGTTTCTCACCTATACGTAACTGTGATAAATACGCATTTAATTATTTATTCATTTTTATTTTTATTTATTTACTATTGAGCTACCATCCAACGTTTGACCTAAAACTGCATCCAATGGTGACACCCTAATTTGGGAGCTTTGGGGGAGCATGGAGTCACCCCTTAGTTACAACTACTCAGGTTCACTCTGACCCGAAGGAGTGGTAGTACCTGTCATGGCCCAATATATGCGTTCAATAGAAACTATCATTCACAGACTATTTGTTTACAAAATATATACCTATAAAACAAATTAATCTACAAACCAATTGTAATACAAAACATATGTACGGTTTCAGCATAGAATGAACCTTGATGTAAGGAGCTAAAACAAAAAAATACTACTTCAAGGTCAAAAACTAGCCAATGATAAGTGTTAGATGAATAGACTCCAACCCAGAAAACAGCAATTCTCCCCCCTTTGTCAGAAACATCGCTCATGAATTGTGAGGGCTAAAGGACAAAATAAGGAAAGCGAGAAGTTACGAGGTTGTTGAAAGTGATCCGAAAGTTCACTTTAAAATTTTTGAGTCAAGGTCAAAGCCACTCGAGGATTAGGGTTAATGAGAGATAGATTGTCGGTTGAATGATGATGAATATTATGAGAGGATTGAACTTAAGAATGATTTGATTACTTTCTTGGTGTGGCTATCCTCATTGCAAATTGTACAAAAACAAATTCAAAAAACTTTTAAAAACTTGGTGATTATAGCCCGATTTTTTTATATACATATATATATATATATATATATATATGTATATATTATTTCAGCCATAAGGAGCTGTTGATATTTTGATCATGTGTCCACCCTAGATTGGATGTATTTTTACTTCAAATATTATCTGCAGTTACATTGTCAGAACATTATTTGACAAAGCTTAGCTTAATATCAGGCTGTAGCTGGAACATGTATGCACATATGAAACCCAAAATGTTATATATATTATTTAATCAAGTTAAAATATATTTATTATATTTATCTACCTCCCACAAGGTAAGATGTGACACAAGGTTGGGAAAGTGGGATTAGATAAGCCAGCGCCCGAGAAGGTGAGCACTCTGGCCTACAAAAATTTCCTGGGTAGCCCTGTTCGCATTCTCCGGTAGGGGCGCTTCAGGCAGTAAGCAATAAACTTACTCCTCCCCAAAGAGGGGAGGCAAAGCCTGGGAGGGTGGACCTCCTAAAACTGCACAGGACCAGTCTCGTGCAGTATCCATCGGAACAGATACTACACTTTGATCTTGGCCAAAAGGCCAAGAACGACGAGAGGGGATATTTATAAAAATGAACATAAAACTAATATATTTTTTTAAAATCCTCAATAATGAGTAGAGCATTTATAATATTAAATAAACACCGGAACAATTGACGGCAATTAATCCGCGTTTCAACAAAATTACATATTATCAAGACTGTGAATACAACTAAAAACACACACGCACACATATATATATATATATATATATATATATATATATATATAATGTTGAGAATTAGCTCCCTGCACTGAAGATTGCATTAGCATGAAACATCGATGTCTGTAGATATTAAAATAATTAATATTTATTTATATATATATATATATCGAAACAGTGTTTCATGGTAAACAACTGATGATCCCTTAAAATAGTGTTAGAAATTAACTAATATAATAACTGTAAAAAATAAATTGACTTACATGAGTGATTTTCCACTGGAAGACTTGAGACTATAAGTTTTTTTTGTTTTGTTTTTTTAATTTATTTATTTTTTTATTTTTTTTTTAATTTTTTTTTTTTTTTTTTTATATAGTTTTAATGGTTGAGAAACTTCCGAGACTATATATATATATATATATATATATACACATATATTATTAGTCATGCACAGTGCTGTTTTGTCACCTACCACTCATCAATGCGGCTAAACACAATGAGATTCAAACCAGGATGCCAGTGGTTGGCATCCTGGTGCTCTACCAATACCAACAAAGCCACTGAATACGCTGCATGAAATGAAAGAAATTTTATTTGAAAGAAACCATTCATTTGTTTACATTTTTGTTATGATACTGATAACCGAAAGAATTCAATTCCTTGTAACAGAAAAATCATGCTTTACACATATCTATATATATATATATATATATATTAGGGTGTTTGGAAACTCTATGGTATAACTTTGGGATTATGTTCTATACGTGTAAAGGAGTTTCTTTGTGTGGAGATTGATTTTTGTACTAGCATTACTAGTCTAATTACCATTCCTGTTCATTTCTTCCTCTGTATCATCTTTGGTTTGTGCTGATCATATTTATTTACCTGTATTTGATCTGTTGTATTCTGTTACCTGAAATACATTCGAAGGATACCGACCGGGTCCACCATGTTGGCTATAAAAAGAGCTTCTAATGATCATGATGCTCAGTTGGCTATCAAAGGAACAGATCTTTCTTCTGAGGCCCACGGCTTTTTTTATATTTGCTTGGTGTAATTTTTTGTATGGTTTTGTGGATGTAGGTGGCAAAACCAGACCCAGGCTTATTGTTCTCTGATTCCGCTAATTTCTATTCCTGTTGATTTCTTCCTCTGTGTGATCTTTGGTTTGTGCTGATCATATTTATTTACTTGTATTTGTTCTTTTGTATTCTGTTACCTGAAATAAGAAGAGCCAACATTGTTGGCTATCAAAGGAGACCCTGCCAATCCTGATGCTCAGATCTTTCTTCTGAGCCCCACTGCTTTTATGTGTGTTTGGTGTCATTTTTTCCTTGTTTTGTTCAGTTGGTGTATCTGACAACACCAGGCCCAGGCTTATTTTACCTGCAATCCCATCACACGGATATTGTTTATCTATCATTTCATAATACAAGCTTATCGTAAAATGACCCACTAATGGAATCGGTCCTAACCTTTAGAAGTTAAGAGTTTTTGCTGACTAGTATCAGCAAAAGCTATTAGCAAAAACGGCAAATTTTTTTTTATTTGAATTCGTGAACAAAATTGAAAATATGAATATCGAAAATGTTCTTAAATGTTTGGTTAGACTTCTTTTTCTCGGCATTCAGGCATCCGTCTGCAACTAAATTGACTATCAAAATGTTTTGTGGTCTTTTTATAAAATAATGGCTCCTTCGAGAAATACCGACTTTCGAACTCTAATTCTAGTCAGAAATGATTTTCTAGCCGGCAATTTTTTAAATTGGCGGCTAGAAAATCATTTCTTTCTTTTTTTTTTTTTGATTGTTTGAACACCATAAAAAAAAGGACAACAAAAAAAGGTAATTTAGAGTGTGGGAATCAGTTTCGCATTTTAAGGCAGTTAGTCTCCCCCCCCCTTATTTTGATATTTTTTTGTGCTGAAAGTTATTAAAAATTATGAGAGGAAACTTGGTAATCCCGTTATCACCAGACTAGTTTATTGGTGGCCAGCTGAGGTCTCTGTGTGTAGTGCACCATCAATTTGTTTACACCGCACCTGCTGGTGATAGTCTCCATTTACTTTTATATATCTTATTTTGCTTAAATGTAATATTGGTTATGACTTTACGGACTAATTCAAATGGCAGCCGTGGTGTTAAACGTAAACACTGAACGATAAATACTTAATCGTTCATATATTAATTCATTTACTTACATGCTTGTTTAAGTTTCTATCCATTTCTGGTGGTTTCGAGACACGATAAGTGTATGATTAGTTGGTTAGGGTGTGTGTTGATGAATTATTACTAAGGTGAAATCCGATGGTCCGGCAAAATGTTTAATCCGGCAAGGCTCTGGAATCAAAGGTGCCGGCAAATCTCTGTAGCACCTGTCCTCGATATATGATGTACAGGATGTAAATTGATATCTCACCTGACGTACATTAGAACTTCAATCTAATAGTTAAAAAGTTAAATTCATTTGTTACTTTGTGTACGTAATGATTTTGAATGCATACGGCAATGGTTCCCAACCTTTTTCCAATAACGATGACCATCCCCTCGCACTTCATAGGTCTTTTTGTGATCCTTTCCCTCTCTCCGAAACAAGAACAAATTCTTCATATGATTTCTGAAAATAGAAAATTTAATTAAGCTACATATGCATCATTAGTAATTTAGAAAAAACAAGATATAAATTAATAAATAAAAGAAAAACCGAATTATAATTTTATGTACACAGTTTTTACTTTTTAAAAAAAATTCTTAATCACAATCTTATAAACTTGTGTAATTTCTTGCTCTGACAGTGAGATTAAGACACAGGTTTCAACTTTATACAATAGAAGAAAAATAGTTTCTAATATACTGATAAAGTGTATGTCAAAGTCGTAAAAGTAACTAATTTGCAAAAGGACATCTCATTAATTAAATATTCGTTTCTATCGTTTTCAATTAAAAATGATTGCTTTTATTTTAATATAACACAGTTCTACTGAAGGATATTTTTTATATCTTGGATAAAGGCTGGACATTTTTGGCGAAAACAATCTTTTTGATCCTTCCCAATGAATTTACTTCTCAGTGGACTTGATTTTCAACAAGTTGCGATCCAGTTATAACTAATCGATTAAAAACAAAGCTACACCCCCCCCCCCCTCAGAATACATGCACAGCACAACCAAGCAAACAAGTCATCAGTGAGCATCTCGAAACAACTGGGAGCAGGAGTTTCTTGGTTTCCTCAAATTTTGCCCGGCAATGCCAGGACATGGGCCATGCTAGTGTGAAATAATCCAGTTGTGTATTTTCATTTTCCGCAATTACGTTATCCATTTCTGCTTGCGATTAACATCACCTCGGGTAAGAATAGATGCTTTTTACCGTAATAAGATAATTATCTTTATGGCTTTGTGACTCCGAGAATGGGAACCTCTTGCTTCGAGTATAAATGCTATTGCTTAATTACTGTTGTTGTTGTTGGACAAGTCCATGCAAGTACAATTGGGCCGCGTCTCAAAAGAACTAAAAATAAATGCTGAGTGTTTGTTTAACAGGTTCTCTTTTCCTTCGACATGTCACTTGGGACATTTTTCTATTTTGATAGTTTTTGCAGAAGTCATTTAGCCACTTTCTCCCCATTCCTCTCTCCCCTTTCTGCCCGGCTGTCTGAAATGATTAACAACAAAATCCACTTCTTCATTGCATAAGCAAGAACGGGCGTTCTCAAGATGCGTCTGTTTAATCTGTTTCGAGCGGTGAAAATGCTATTTCAGACTTAAGCATGGCTGACTGAGGGATAGAACCTTTTTTTCCAGAGATATTTAGCAATGTTTTGAAACTAAAATGTTGCTTCAATATCTGCTCAACCTTTTGTTAATTTTTTTAAATAAAACAACTTTGTTTATTAAATAAATTACATATTTTATAAGGTCATTTTAAAAGTATAAAATTGTTAAAACAAACTTTGTTGCTTGATTGAATAAAAAATTTGTCGTAAAGAAACCTCTAATATTTAGAAACACAATGTACAAAAGAAATGTTTAGTTTTTTTCTTCATCTAGACTTAGACGGATGATGGCTAGGGAGATGTTAGACGGATGATGGCTAGGGAGATGTGCAAAGGTACTTAAACGTAATGTATTCGTTTATGGAGCTGAGTGAACATCTGAAAAAACGATTTCAAGCTTCGACACGCATTTTATATACTTGGACGCGTTTAAAATAAGATGCGTATATTTCATCTGCGCGTTTAGCCATGAAAATTCAATTTTTCAAACTTAAACCTGATCGGACTATTATCGATATGCGAGGATGCATCTTGAAATGCAATTTCAAACATTACAGACTATCAACCACCGGCTGAAGGACGGAGTCTCGTATAAAGACACTCAGACGCATCTAAAAAGTCCGACATTAGTATAGGCGTAAGTGTTTCCTCCATTTGTGATAAAATTATTGGAGGTGCAGCTTTTTATCTTTAACTTATTTTTATACAAACATACAATAAATGTGAAACTCATTCACATCAACAAGGCCGAATCCGTTCAGATTGTAGTTTCACGTACGGACTATCGGCTATGTTTTTAATCTGAAATTCTCAGTGTATAATATTTAGGTGTTCGGTCACCTCTATATTTACTGGCAAGAAATTGTTGTAAACTCTGTTGTCTAAAATAATTTTTCCTTTTACATATTTTTTCCTCATTATATATATAGCTCTTTGTAAATAAACAAATGGAGCACTGTCTCGTGCCGATCAATGTTTATATAAGAATATTGAGATATCATTTACTAACAGCGCCCGTCTCATAGTCAGGTGGTTAGAACTGCCGACTAGCAATTAAATGGTTGTAGTGTTCGATCCCTGGCTTGGGATAGGTGGTACTCTAGCTGCACCGAAGAGCTGCGATTTGAAACTGCTTTTGTCAGCAGCCAGAATCTCTTACGTCTACGTTATCACCCTCGATACGAATTAAGAGAAGTTATAATGCTTATATATATGTCTACATTTGCATTATCGACTGCCAAAAGAGCTCAATTCTTTTATGAAAAACAAAATTTTATGCAGCTGTTTATTGCCTTACTACAGAGCTCATGGGGGTACACACACACACACACACCATTTAAATCTGTTTTGCCGTATCAAAATTCTTCAGTGTGGCTAGACGTATCGAGCGTCTTAAGCTGAAATTCGAAACTCGACTGGCCACATTGAAAGAATGGATTAGAGTTCTTGGGTCAGTAGATGTAGAACAGTTGAGGTAGCAGGTTCAGTTCACAGGAGAAGGCCCAGGAAAATATGGGAGGAAGTGATAAAAATGGATTTGAGAGAAAAAGGGATAAATAAAGACCTGACCAGAGATAGATTAGTTTAAAAGTCAGTTTCTTAAAGCTGTCCAACACATGCGAGCATGTAAAATGGACTTTAAACCAAATATGATATTACGCTCGCTACAAAGTAAGGGAATTTATAATATATTGTTTTTTAAATTTGCACTATCAACTGCCGAGAGTGCTCAAATCTTCTTACAAAGAGCAATGTCTGTAAGTTTGTGTGTGTTTTGTTGTTTTTAGTTGTGATTTGGTATCACCAGAGGTTGACTTGTATATAATTATGGCATTCATATTGGAAACCTATTTTAAAGAGTGGATCGGTACACACGGGAATAATTAAATTGCAAGAGATTAAATAATTACGTACGAGAAGAAATGATCACGGAGGATCAACACTAATGAATATAACGGAATGTCCATCTCTTCGATTTGTGAAGGAAGCATCGGCATAGGCAACCAGTCTTAACTGTTTTTAAATCTCAGATCTTGGATAGTCTCTCTATCTATCTAGAATCTATCTATCTATATATGATGTATGTCTGATGCTGATAAAACTAGATAAATGAATTTGAATCTGTCATTTTATTTTTTATATTTTTGTAAATTGTTTCATAAAGTAACATTCTTTTTTGAAACCTAAGTTGAGTTAAGAAATAGCCTTACAGCTTTTACAATTACTTTGTTAAAGATGACATTAATACAGGTGTGTCCCGGGAGTCGATTCTTGGACCGTTATTTATTGTTCCTGATTTTCATAAACGACCTCCCTGATGCAATTGTGTCTGAGATGGGTATATTTGCCGATGACACAATGCTCTTCTCTCGACATATGAGCGAAACAAACGCACATATATTCAAGCCAATGGCTGAATCTTATGAAAATTACCTCCAGTTGGACATAGGGACATAAATAGTAGGGTAACATTTAGTGCTACCAAGACAAAGCTCTTTTCTTTTAACAATTATAAGAAACCTTTTCAACCACCGATTGCCACTCTACCTCAGAGTCTATCATTCAAACTCCTTGGCCTAACATATGAATTGGAACAAATACATAGAAGACATTGCCAAGGCTGCTGCAAGAAAAGTGGGCTCCCTCTACCAGGCTAGAGAACTTCTCACACCTGCCAGTATTATATCTTTCTACAAAGCCACCATTCACCCATGCATAAAGTATTGTCAAATCTGGGCTGGTACACCAACCACTAGTCTCTCCTTTCTAAACAGGCTCCCCAAAAAAGAGTCTCCAATCTAATAAGTCCACACTATCTACCAAGCTCCAGCCCCTGTCCCATCGCCGCATTGTTGCATCTGGGTTTAAAAAAAAAATTTTTTTTCAAGTACTTTAATATAATGTGCTCCGATGAACTTGCTGCACTGGTGCCTCCTTGACATAAATACCCCTGCCCGACCTGTCAGTCAATAAAATCCCACCCTTTCACTGTAGAGGTCCACGGATGCCGGAAGGCTTTTTACTCTAATAGTTTCTTTTCTCGAACTGCTAGCCTTTGAAATTTCCTTCCTGTTTCCTTGACTGTACCAACATACAGGAATTTAAATGCAATGTGAAAAAACATCTCTCTGCACAACTTCTCACTTAAGATGCTCCTGTAGGTATGCCCCCTAATTCACAGTACCCTCTTACGTCTCGGTGACAATTGCCTTGTTTTGGGTGAATGAAAGTAAAAAATAAAACCGATGCCATAAACGGAAATTGAAACCGAAACCTTGAGATCTTCAGTCTGAGGTTCTACCAACTGAGTTATTAGGACTTTCTTATAACTAGAGCTTAAAACATTACCATAACAAAATAATTATAACTTTGGCATGACGTCATATATTTGTGTTTCAAAACATAAATTCAAATATAAGCGATAATAAAATGAGTAAACATCAATAACGTTATAAATTATTTTAATCCTGCAAATAAATTTATTTTGCATTAACTACGTATTGTATATAGTTCTTTCACAATTATATAATCCCCCCCCCCCCCCAGCCTAGCAAAACTATGTTAGTGAACATTAGGGACCTCCAAAGCGCACCACAAAACTGATGACGTCATCATTATTTGCGGACTTTACATAAGATGCTTAAATGCGTTTTAAATTCTTTGTTTTAAATCTCCCAAAAATAAAGTTATATATATAGGAAGTTGTTTCAAAGTAAAATAGTTTATTTAAAGATTAAATTATCGAACTGGAAAAGAAACCCACTCTTTATCTTGAGATATAAGATGAAATCCGATTTTTTTTCTACAGGAGGGTGGTGGTGGGGGGGATATTGTTTGCACAAAATGAGATTATTATGTGAAATGTTGAATATGGATGGATGAGTAGAAGGGAAACAAATTACTTACATTATGTTGTACAAAAAACTGAACGATTTTGTTTTTAAATAATTTTTTATCCTTTTTTTTTTTTTTTAAATTTAATACACTTATAATAACTAAAAAATATAACTAAAGTGAACACTTTTAAGGGAAAAAAGTTTGAATTTAATCAAAATAAATATAAAATTAGTTTGAAAAAAACTAATGGAAGTAACGATGTTTGCTATTTTGTTTAGTTAGCGTTTATCTTAAATTTTATCTATTATATAAAGGGCAGTTGTGTGTGGGTGTGTGTGTGTTTCTACAAAAGGCTCCCGAGATGCTTGACAGATCCTCGTGAAGTTGACATTTTCTGAATCGCTCATCTTTTGGACGAGAAAAATCGAAAATTGGGAGAAAAAACCCCATTGATTTCCTCATACCCAAATAACACGGAACAATTTGGAGGAAGGGGGTATCAAATTTCTTTGTTTTCCCCTCATCTGTATGTTGTGCACCGAGCCCAGATTCAAACAGTGTTTAAGTGACACCTATTTTTCGTCAGTTTTCATATTTCGACTCTCTAGAAAAAAATTTTTTTACGGTGACCTAAATATACATTGAAGGCGGGGCTGGTGGTGATGGGGCGACCGCGATGTTACACTTTTGCAACGGGGGGGGGGGGGGAGGGAACGATTGGGGAAGAGAGAGATTGTTACAATTTTGCCTGCAGAGAGGGAAGTGTGGGGGGGGGGCGACGCCGGGTTCCCCTGCTAGTTTAAATGCAAAAGTTTTTTTCATTTATCCCTCTAATATTATCAAAATAGATTACTGTTATACAATACTTTGAAATACAGTATATATAGTACTGATAAAATACATCTAGACATTATAGATCTGTCTAATTTGCATAATTGTTTTAAAAACTGTCTATAATAAATTGTTTTCTGTTTCCTATATATCTGCAATAGTTTTGTCGATATTAACAGTAATTAATTAAAGTAATTCAACGAAGAAAAAGAATAAATTCCAAAACCTTTTCTTAAAATAATCATTATCAAGGGAGATAATTTAAAGGAAACTAATACGTCTTAGCTAGCTAGAAAAATATACCGATAAGGCACAGGAGAGGGGGAGGTGACCTCTCTCTCAATATGAGGGAGCTTTTTAAAAACAATAAAAAAGACAATTTGTCGTTCTCACTGTCTCTTCTCTCTCTCACTCTCTCTCCTCCCTCCTCTTTCTCTAGTGATGCCAATGTTTTTTAAAATTGTTTTTAAGCACATGTTTATGAGATAAAAGAGCAAAAACTGATCAATATAATCGTCTGAAATAAAAACGTCTTACACTTAAAATACATTGAATTTTCTGTTTAAATTGTAAGTTTTTTTTATTCAAAGTCTTTTCACTGAATAAATTCTGTTATCAACATTTTTAACAAGCCGCGCATGCGTGGTCCCCCTCTGTATGTGACTCGATGTGGCGAGTGTAAAATGCAATAAATTTGAGCAATTTGGGGCATTTTTGACCCCCATTGTACTCCCTGGGGGCGCGAACCAGAATTTTTCTGAGGTCAAGGATGCTCATTTTATATCCAGAACAATTGCCTCTACATTTTGGCCAAGTTTCAGAAAAATTGAATGGGTGGATCAAACGTTATGGGAGAAAAGGGTCATTTTTTGCCATTTTGGGGGCTTTTGACCCCCTGGTGGCGCGAACCAGATTTTTTCAAAGGTCAGCGATACTTATTTTCTATTAGGAACAATTGCCTCCATATTTTGGCCAAGTTTCAGAGAAATTGAATGGATGGATGAAAAGTTATGGGGCAAAAAATGTCATTTTTTGCCATTTTGAGGCCTTTTGACCCCCTGGGGGGGCTAACCAGATTGTTTTAAAAAAATCGGAGAATGTCACTTTCTAACCTGACAAAAGTTACAACTTCATGCAAAATTTTAGAGAAATTCAATGGATGGTTGCGGAGAAAAATACGGACGGACGGAAATGCCTAAAAACATAGGTCTCCCGATTTTATAAATCAGGAGACCAATTAAACTGTTTTAGTAAAAAAAAAGACAATAAAAAGAACATTAACAACCTTTAGTTATGTTGGGTGATTGGGGTAGTGTAGTATCTTTTATGTTGCAATAATACCATAATTGCAGGCATAACTTCTCCTTTTATGGGGGTGTCGTCCCAGGTATTACCTCCTCTATTTTTGCAAGGGTATTGTAGTATCTGCTCTGTTTTCACGATACCATCCGAACATGCATTACCACCTCCTTTTATTTAGAGGGGGAGTGCCTTCCCAGGCTTTACCTCCTTCTTTGAGGGGTAGTATAGTATATTTTCATTTGTCATGATACATTCCTTCCAAGTATTACCTCCTCTTTTGAGGGTCAATGTACATAGTTCGTTCATCATGATATCATTCTCACAATCTCGCAAATATATGCTCTTTCCGGTCGCATATATTTGCTAGTATATAATAAAAATCAAGCTAAAAATGAAAAATGAAAAAGTATTGTGGTTTGTTTGTTTAATGATTTCACAATATTATTTCTCAATTAGAAATAAATGAGACCATTTCAAAGTGAAAATAAGTTTTAAGTCAGGTCGCATTTTCGCCGAATAAAATTAAAATTCAAAAGAATTTTGAATGGATAAGCATTTAAATTTGAAAAAAGAAAAATTGTATATAATATTTACTATTATCGTACACAGGCAGGTTTTTTTTTTTTTTTTCAGGTTAAAAAATGTAAGCAAAAAAATCACTCATAAACACAAAAACACATGTGCGTTTGCAAAAGCAACGACTTTCTCTTTAAGAGTTGACACGCAAATAAAATCTATTAAAGCCTTTCATAGTTTGACAATGTCAGAGGAATTCAACAAAACTCATGCTTACCTCGATCGAGCAAGTTAACATTCTATAAAAAAAAGTATAAATTATTCGGTCGAAGTCGATGTCGGTCTTTTACGATTAATAACAGTTAGGTTTATATTATATTATCAAATATTTTTTAAATTTGGGAAGCCAAACTATTCATAAAAGATGTTTAACTTTAAAATGTCTGAATCATGAAGTCATTTAAATAAATTAAAATCTCTGAAAAAATAATTATTGTTTGAACATTTTTTTTCTTTGCAATTAAACAGATCATTGGTTATATCAACGAGAAAATGAAGTAATAAATTCAGAACATAATAATATCGTATTTATTTCCACTTTTTATTTATGAATTCACGGATATTTTATCGATTAAAATTTCGATCGATTAGAATATTTTGTTCAGATTTCATAAAATGAAATAAAGGGGGAGGGGGGTCACATAGAAAAAAATACTTTCCATAATATATTTTATGAAAAAAAAGCATTTTAAAGATAAATTAGTCCAATAATGAATTAATATCGAAAATTTTGTGAAAATCTGACCATAACTTTATTTGTGCTAGATTTATTCAACACACGGGTGTTAGCGCATAAAAATTGGTCACTCCATAGGAACGTTGTTTTAAGGCGTAAATAAATTACACACGTTTTTAGTTTCTCATTTTCATTAGTTTCGTAGGTTGAAAAAAACAAACACCAGCAGTTTATGTTTCTTTATTTAAATTTTAAAATAAATAAGGTGATAATATAAACTTGTATTAAAGTTACATCGTGTTACATATAAGGCGAGGAGG
>OY744516.1:8187240-8222240 GCA_963556195.1 Sepiola atlantica | reverse complement strand
TAAGCATTACCGGCTTATTTCCATAATTACAAATGTACAAAGAAACAACACAAATAATCCTCTTCATCATGATATAACTGATCCGTGACCTGTTGGGCCAACGTTGGTACATTGTACATTAGTGTATAAATTATGAAATGAACAATATATCTATTTACAATCCTCTTTCTCTCCTTCTCTTACACTGCTACTACTACTACTTCCTCTAATCTTCCTCTTCCCATGACTCCCCTCACTCCATTCCCTTTAAGCACTGTACATTAAAGTTTTAGTGATTAGATCTGAAAATTATGCCCGTATATATATATATATACATATATATATATATATATATATACACATTATCTACTATATAAAGTAAAGCCGGCCAAAGTGGTTTCACGTGTAAACATTAAATAGCATTTCTCATGCAAGGTAAATATATTATTTTGTTTCGCAAGTTATTTATGGTGTACATTGGGCTCTGTTCTTGAAATTCTTTTACTTCAAATCAATTTTTATGGAAAACAAAAACAGACTAAATGATTATTGAAGTTATCTGTAACCACATTTTTCAAAAAAAAATATCCCAGCTAATAAGAGTTGTGTTCGATTGTCTTACACATTTTTCTCATACAAATTTTGGTTAGGAATTTCTTAGCTAAAATTTTGTAATTAAATTAACTTGGAAAAATCAGTTGTCGTCTACTTCTTGTTTGCATATACAAAAAAGCTGTATTAACACTACTACAACTGCGTCGTGTTTGGATGAATTACCTCCCTTTGATTTAGTGAATGCATAATGGCAATGTCAAGGTCATGTTAATTAAAGGTGGAACAAGTACAGTTATTATATGTATACATATCTTTATTTGATATTAATTGTACCTATCCAGCGTTGCCTGGGAGTTTTTATTTTCATTTTTGTTTTACTTCTTTTGTTTTTTTAATTTGCAGAAATACTTTCGAATTTTTTTTTTAGTCAGAAATTTATAAATAATAATACTATGAATTAAATTGACTTGAAAAAAATCAGTTGTCGTCTACTTCTTGTTTACATATACAAAAAAAAAGCTGTATTAACACTACTACAACTGCGTCGTGTTTGGATGAATGACCTCCCTTTGATTTAATGAATTAAAGCGAGGTAATTCATGCAAACTCGATGCAGTTGTAGTGGTAATTTAGTGAATGGATGTGACGGTGGTCAAGTGGATAACAGTACGGACTGATGACCTCGGTGTGCCAAGTTCGAATCCAGTCGGTTGCATAATATCACGTTCACTTAGGGATGTTGGCAACCATTTACGTAGTTCCCCTGCAAGAATGCCAACACCAGAATCAAGCTGATTAACAAAGTTGTACAATGTTGATTCACACAAATTTACTTTTTACTTTTTAGTGAATGCATATTGGCACTGTTAGAGCCATGTTAGTTACAGTGGAAGGGGGGGGGGTACAATTATAATATGGATACCTGAATTTTTAGTTTAAAAATTTTGTCTTTTGGTAATTTCAGCTTTTCATCTGAACTTTTTAATGAGCTTAATTTTATTTCAAACTTCATCGAACAATTATTGCTTAATTTTTTTTTTTTTTTTTTGTGTCGTAATTGAATGAAGATTAATTGTAAATGTCACCAGTTATTTGCAATCAAGTAGAAATAATTATTTTTTTACGTGAAGGATTGTGTGAGGGAGAAGGAAGAGGGTGTCAGCTTGTACCCACCCCCTCTGCTCTCAGGATTTTTCAGTCTGTCACATTTTACTCCTACGCGAAGACTTCATTAATATTGATGATAATAAGAGTACACCTTCGTAGACAGTCCATAACGAGAAAGATACCCACTAGAATTTGTAGAAATGGTGTGGCTCGATAGTAATTATCTGATTTCTTTTTGCGTTTCTTACAAGGTGATCCTCGTGTGTTGGGCGTGCACACACACACACACATATATATTACAAAAGAAATGTGACCCATTGAAATTGAGTTAAATTGTTTGAATCAGGCGGGGGGGGGGGAATTTGCAAAGCCAGTTAGATATCAACAAAAAGGAGAAAATCCAAAATTAGTCTCTTTCTGCTCGCTATCTCTAGCTACGAGGTAAATAATATTACTACTACTGGTGATATTCTCTTTGTTTAAAGCAAAGTGGAAGTAGTGGATCAAACAACAGTGAGAGAAGCTAAGAATGATAGAAAGTGAGTAAAACCAATGGGTCACTTTGTGAGCTAATTGCAAATTTTAATTGTTCTAATAAGAACAATTTAAATAGGTATTTTTTTTTTTTCAATCATAACGCAATCCCACTATGTGGGAATATTTAAGCATCCATTTTGTTTAAGATATATAGGGAAAATAGCCTTTGTGAAATAAATGTTGATTGACTTGGCTTTAGTATTATATATATATATATATATATATATATATATATATAAAATTATTATAATTATATATTTTTATATCCATAGACATATGTTTTGCGTTTTTATTTTACGCTCGTTAGTAATCACTGGTCGGACAATTTGAATTCAGAAGTATTACGAACCCTGGTCTTGTACCATTCGGCCAGCACGACTATCACACTTTAAAATGTGAGAGAAATACACCTTGTATTCTTTCAATGTAAACACAAGTACTATGATTCTAAAGAAAGTTCCGATCTCTTAAGGGCTAATTTATGAATCATCCATTTATTATCTCTCGAAACGGCTCGAAACAGCTTGATAATTATTATTAATAAATAAATATTGTTGTATCCATAGACACACATTATATATATATATATATATATATATATATATAAGATTAACGATAAGCGATCTATCGCTAAATAATAATCTATTGTGATAATATAAAGCTCAATATGTTGAATAGAGCAATCAATTCAGGAAATGAACGATGAGAATAAAACATTGTATAGATACAATATTTATCAAGACATCAGAAGTTCAAAAAAAGGAGTTTCATTATCCTTAACCCATGGATTTTCAAAGACAAACTCTTTTCATCAGAGGATACAACTCTGTAAATATTACCGGTAACATTTAACTTTGAAAATTACTACATATATATATATATATATATACAAAAAGCAAAAGACAAACACTTTTGGCTGAGAGGAAACGTAAAGTCAGGGTAGTAACCGTCAAACAAAATAAGCTGTTATAGTGAGAATAAACGGTTGAAAAAAAATACTCAAGGAGTTCAAATATTGTCGTTAAAAAGCTGATTGTTCGACAATGGTCAGTTGCGTTTGTGTATCGTGTGTACGTAGAAGTCGAGTGGGAGATATGAGGAGGCGAGGGTGAAAGTATCCAATTCAAAGAATCCAGAATGAAGATTATCGGTCAAAGTTCGATGTATAGCAGGGTGTGCATTGCCCAATTTCCAGCTTCCAGGCAGATTTGTGTTTTCATGGGTTACAATACGGATATTAAAAACCGATATGATTAAAAAAAAAAAAAATTGAATAAAAGCTTCAACTAAACTTTTGAGAAACCAACTAAAGAATAAAACAAAACCTTATTAAACATTTGGTGATAAAACCCAAATTTGGGAACGTTATGGAATGCAGAACGACCCCACAGTTATCAATACTCTCAGGTCCACTCTGAACTATTTATGGTTTAAATATAATTCGTCCTGGGTAAGACATGAAACGACATTCGATTGTGTATATATACATTTACGCCATTTGTAAATATTAAGAACTTGAAGCATAGACATTTTTACCAAAATGACTGGATTTGGCATTAAATAATCCGAAAAGGGTTGATATGCCGTAAAACATTTTTCATCATTGTAACAACATATCAATTGAAATTCCTGAAAATTATTAATAACTAACTTTACCAGACGTCATTTTAATTAATTTTTATTTTTTTTCACATGTTTTAAACTTATAAAGAAAAAAAAAGAAAATTCTAATTCTAAAGGGAGACAATTTTTTTTATACTCTTCAAATAAAAATAGGTTATTTCCTTTGCTGATTTTGAGTTTTCGGTCTTAATTGAAAAATGTTTCCTTATTACTAGTTGCCCGAGCGAAACTAAATATTTAAAAAAATAAACTGTAGTGAAGTACGTTATTAGAGTACCAATAACATGGTACAACAATAACAAATAAAAATTGGCTCGTCAGAAGCAAAATTTGATATGTCAGCTTAAATGTTATTTAGATCTAACTTTTAACGTAAAGACATGATCAAATAAAATGAATCGTGTATTTAAAAAAAAAAAAATCGGCATGCAGTTTGAAAATCACCCGTTGTTAAAAAAAAAAAGAGTTAGAGAGTTTAAACAGTGGGTTGGCGTATTTCTTATTTTTTACAATTTCATCCACTGCTTTGGATGACCACCTATTTTAATTAGTGTTCTGCTTTTTAAAAAGATGTCTGCATTTTCCTTGGTGTAGAGCCATTTGAAGTTGAGCATGTTGGAACACAGCTTTTCTGAATAGACTACCTGTACCGTTTCCATCAATAATGAACGGCATAACGTGAATAATTCAGTGCAATGCACTTATACAAACACTTTTGCGTACATGCACTCCAGCAACCGTATCTTTTAACTTTCATCACATCAAACGGGCATTTTTTGATTAGCGGTTTTCTTTAGTAGGCACATGTTACTAAACAGCAAACTCGCAGTAAATAAAAGTAATTCCTTCTTTTTTTTTTTTTTTTTTTTGTGACGTCTATATTATAACTTGTACATCAATAAATTTATTATATTATATTTATTAAAAATAAATGTATGAATTGTTTTTAAAAACTCTTTAGAAGTTTAAACCATTTTAATGCAGCCTCACACCGCCACATACAAATTCTCTCTTCCAAAAGTCACTATGGAAACGACAAAGAACATTCCTATTTTTCCTCAGTGTGCCTAGCATCAGCAGGAATTTCTGTGAACAGTTTCTTTCTCAAAACTTCCCATTTGTGAAACACATTATCATGGGACTGCTTCTCTGAGCGCTACATACAGTCATCTTCAAAAATAATTTTTTTTTTTTTCATCTGTGTTAGTATATTGAATTGAAAGTAATTTGTAAGATGGCGTAAACTGTTGAAATAAATCGAATTTTGTTTAACAAAGTGTGATCTAAATAACTGGCAGGCCGCCGCCTTTTCAACTTGGCAAATTCTTTGAAAAGTTTACAACACCGGTAGGGTGGGGGTCCAAATTACCTTTGGCTGTCCTGCTGACCGGTGGAGAAGGGGGGGGGGGGTTCTCTGACTGTTAACGACTCGCTTTAATTTATTCAATGCTGTTCTTGGCACTCACCTGGTTTGACTATCGGCCCGTTTTTGTTTTTTTGTTTTTCTTTCATTCATTTTCGATGCGTCCATGTATCCTTATAAAAGGCTTTGTCCATTTATCCCACTTAGGTTTGAAATCTTAAATATGCAAATTAATGGATATATCTTAAGAATATCGATCATTTGTGTTGTTTTTATAATCATTTTAAGATGTTTTATACCGCACAATGTGCCCATTATTGCTGAAAATGGGGAAAAAATTAGAATCTCAGCCAAATATTATCGCCTGAAAGTGGTTTAGGGCTCGTTGGAAACTGAATTTAATGTTCTTCTAACAAAAAAGAAATTTCGTTTCTTCCAATAAACTCAAATCTTGGAGCTCTAAGGCTGAATGAACTTATTTGGTTGTATTGGGCATATTGCACAGCTCCAAATTAAGGATGACCCCCAAAACTTTCACCCTAATTCTCAGTAGCCCCTTATGTCTACAGTGGCAACTTGTGTTGTTTTAGGTGAACTAAGTTAAAAAAAAAAAATTTTAATCAATGTTTTTCCCAGAACTCTGCAAAAGATTATCTTTTGAGGGTTCGTTGGAAGTGGAATCGGATGATCTTAATGATGAAAGAGAAAACATTTCTATGATAATGAGTCGCTCAAAAATTAATAATTAGCAATTGAAAGGGTTACTAGAGTTATGGAAATTTTGAAAATTGATTTTAAACTTTGCGAAAGACTGGGATCTTATATCGCCCATCTGAGTAACTCCAAATGCTCTTCCCCACTTGTCGCAAATTTAATCATAATGAAAGCAATAATTATTCGATCAAATCAGCAGAAATATTGGGCAAAATTTCATTACCCTTCAAACAAAGTACAATTTTGAATGTTCATATGAGTTTCATTTCAACAACTAACACATTGTTTTTTTTTGTTTTTTTTTTAAAAACATATCTCACCCCAAATAAGGCAGGCCGCCACTGTAGATGTAAGGGGTTACTAAGAATTAGGGTGTAGGTTTTGGGTGTCATCCTAAGTTGGGAGCTGTGTAGCGAAGTGTCTGTTTACATTAGTTTTAAACCTCTGCATGTCGGTACAGTCGGGGAAACAGGGAGAAGGGAGGGAGTTACAAAGGCCAACAGCACGAGGAAAGAAGCTATTGGAGTCGAAGGCTCTCTGGCATCTGGGGACCTCCACAGTGAATAGATGGGATTTTGCTGATTGTCGAGTTGGTCTAGTGTATTTACGTCGAGGGGGCACCAGAGCAGCCAGTTCATTGGAGCACAGTAGGATTCATAGCACATTAGTGATAAAGCTGGATTAAAAAAAAAATAATAAATCAATAAAAAAAAAACCCTCAGTTTTGGACGATGTAAAAACATTTGGCAATAGGGCATTTAGTATTGTATTCATTAACGTTTTCAATTTTTTTGTGAAGTACAACTTAAAACCTTATATTAAGCTTACTACCATATCGACGAATGGCCCTTTTTTGTTTAATTTATGCATAAATCATCATTATATTCGGTTTAACATACATCCCACATACTGGCATGTGTTAGTCAATTTTCTAAAAGCTGTCCATCTCTGGTCAGGGTTCTTTGGAAGTCATTTCTTGAATCGAGACAAAAATTTTATAGGCCGGATGCCCTTCTTGAGGCCAACTCAGTGAGGTGATGGGGACCAGTGTTTTTATCGAGATAAGGCTAAAAAGTTCTTCAACTGCCCTTAAAGATATACATTATTGCGTGCAACAAATTAAAAAAAACTTTTTTTTTTTCACGTAAAAAATAAATTGCTGATCGCTTAAAATAATAACCTAGCTTAAAAAACCCCGTGAATGAACCAAGACAGAATCGTGCATTTATAAAAAGAAAACCAACAAATATCACAAGTTGAAATTGAAGGAAATTTCACTCTACTTAATCATTTTTGTACTCTAAGCTAGACTGGTTTGCAATACCTACTTAGACGCAAATTTATTCAAATAATTTTTGACTAATGATCTTTTTCCATCAACAGGCCATTCTGATTGGAAAGTATTATTAAGCGTTTTCGTTTTAAAATTTATATTTACATCATATATGTATGTAAATAAATTATTACTTACAGAAGAATATATATTTCTAAGGGCTATATCTGACTTTAAAATTTCAGGAGCCAGAGTCACATATTTTAGCTTGATCGCCCGAATTTTCATAATGCCCCCCCCCCCCCCAAGTCCAATCTATAAGTTTCTATTTTCCTGATCAACATATCAATTTTCTTTTCTTAGCTTGAAATAAATCTTAACCGTGATAAAAATATCTCAGACAGCTTATCTCTAATCCGACTCAAAATCTTAAGAGATTGTAAATGATTTTTTTATGTCACACGCTGTATAGTACCCTGATTGGAGAAGGGGGGGCACAATCGTTTCTCTATCTCTCGGGATTAACACTGTAGTGTCTCATTAAGACTCCTAGGCCTCGTAGCAAAGTGTAGTATCTGATCTGGTATTATAATTCATCTTTTTTGCCCTCGGTCAGTGAAAGAAATCCTTCCAGACGGAGACAATTTAAATTTTTGTCTCAATCCAGAGTGCCCCTTTTTGTGCAGCTAGATTTTCCCCATATTAAATCCCAACCGTGTGTGTAACTCTGCCCTCATGAGGAGGAAAGTAAATAGAGACACTGTAGTCTTGGTCGGTAGATGGAACAATGTTCACCCTTAAAACAATGAAGACTGACCGGCAATCTGCAGAGAGGGTGCGAGGCTGGTGTGTCTAATACCTCTCACTATTCCGATTCTGCATAACAATTCGTTCCCTCTAGGTCCTACATGGCAACTCAATATATTTTCACTTTTTTAATTCAATTTTACTTCAGTGTAAGTTCTCAGAAATCAAGGGGCCTCTTCCTGAGCCTAACACTTGGCCTCTATATGAGACGTATAGGTATTCGAGTGTTCCATTAAGGTTCTCCTTTACCTCTCAAACGTTGATTTAGTAAAGAAGTAAAGAACATTAATTTTTCTCTCCCCAATTGACCAGTTAATTATGTTATAGTATATCTTTCTTGTGGTCTCTTGGTCTTGCTGGATTCCAGGACAAGAATTCATCTAGTCTGGTGGAGTATCCAGCTAAGTGCTGTTACATGAGGTAACATCACTAGAAGATGCACAATTCCTTGTATGAGCCAGTGTATAGCCGTGTCCAATGGATCTTATTTGGGTTTAGAATACTATGTTATTTTGAATATTTGGTCAGGGTTTACTTGTAGGGTGAAGTATCCTCATATCAGGTTGTCCTGACACACCCTTGTGCAGAGAGACCGTACACACTCGAGAATGGTGTCTAATAGGTAATTCAAACTCTCCCTATTTCAAATATGTTATCTCATGTGACTTAATTACCCAATCCAGCAACCCACTTTTTTGCACATAGTGTGGCAAAGTTACTTGCTTTGGCCGAAGGGGTATCTCTTGGGACTGGCACCAATGTGGCAACATCGTTTGCTTTGGACGGCTGGGCGATCTTTGCCGGACTTTATGTGACGACGGGACGATGTGTGACAACATGTGCACGTATGTGCAATGTCACATCTTGTTATGGCCAGTGAGCAATCATCGTCTGACGATAGTCACTGTCGTCTGCTTCTGGGACTGGCTGGCTGTTTGGCCGGGACCATCGTGCTGCAAATCAAACATTATGTAATAATGAAACAAACCATTTTACTTTTTATATAAAAATATATATTATATTTTGAAAAAAAAACATCTAAGAACACACACCAAACACGTCTTCCTCGTTCGGATTTCAAACCAGTCTCTTTCTTTTTCAATCTCTTTACTAGAGAGAGAGAGAGAGGGAGAAAGAAAGAGGGAATACAGATGTAATCAGTGTACGCCTTGTCAAATGTTTATTTTTGAGTTTCATAACTGATTTTCTCGAACGACGACTGGTCTGATCTCTGATCCCATCACATGCACCTGTCATTGAATTGGTTTGACACCGACCTTCGATCCTCCAAATATGACTGAGGCACAGGTGCACACAGTGATCTGATAATGCAGAGAATTACTGTTTTTGAAATAAGTCTGGCATAAGGATTACAAATATAACGGGGAGCACTTAACTCCCCTAAAAGCTCAAGTATTGTGCCACAATAGTACCACCTGCCCCTCGGGTCAGGTCATGTGGATCACACTTGCTAATTTTTTCTATACTTAGCTTCTAAAAACATGTTTACTCCAAACATTAAAAACACAGACAAAGCCTGTCTATTGTTTTAATGTGTTTGGATTAATAATTACTGCTTAAATATATATTATTCAAAAATATAAATATGTATGTATGTGTAATATATATATAGGCGCTGAAGAAGAGACATATTGGAATTTATGTATAAAAATAAGTAAATTAAAACAATTCCTAAACATCTCGGAAACGATCATATGCCTAACCGTTGTTGATCTTGGATCTTGTTGATTCTGGAACTGTAATAAATAATGTTGTAAATTTATTTATTTCTACTCCTATATATATATATATATATATCTCTAGTTTTTCTACAATACTTTTGTGATCAATAGCTTTTTTTACTACAAGCTAAATAAAATAATCTGTTTCTTCATATGACAAATATCGGTTCATGTTGTTAACAACAAAACATTTATTTTTATTTGATTTCTTTGATTTTTATATTTAATCCTGATCAATATTTTTGTTTATATTCGTCATAAAGGAAGGCAGAGAAGTTCTTACCTTCAGTCACAAATCTTAATAATACCGATACTAATTCGCTACCGAAATCACTGAGTACTAATTTAATAACAGATAATATTTACGATCTTCACTGGTGAAAAAGCGCTTTTTTTCTCTCCTTTCTTTTGTTGCCTTTGGCTGACAAGGGAAAAGAAAGTAAAGAAAGAGAAGGAAAGAGTTGATTCAGTGGTGAATTAGTTAGCACATTCTACTTAGAAACAGAGGTTATGAGTTCGAACCTTACTCGGCCCATAAGTATTTCTATTTTGATTTTGTCCTACAATGAAATTAAACATATCAAGTTACAGTGTTACACAGATTGTTCCATTTTATTTTTATTTTATTCTGTAATCTACATATTTTACGGAAATTAGGACCCTGGACGATACTGGGTGGTTCTGCTAATTTAGCATAAAATTCAAAATAAATTTTCTATTAAGATAATTTTATATGATAAAGGGAAAATAAAGTCTCTAGAATTCACTTTTTATTTTGCGTTTGAAGGTTAAATGTCATCTTTTTATTTTACATCATGTGCTGGACGGTTTTCTTCATATTTGTCAGCTTTACGTTTCCGTCTCTGTACTCTCTTCGGCCTTCTTCAGGTGCTTCCTTGTCATCGACGACGATAGAGGATACCTAAAGAAGGCCGGAGAGTAAAACAGCTGAACTGTGAAAATATTAACAACCAAGATGAAGATAACAGTTCGGTACGTTTAAATAACGATAGCTCTTCAATTACTTTTGGTTCATTTCTTTGGAATTGGCTCGTTAAAATGTTGCCTTAATTAACGGACGATGCTACAAATCTCAAGACTTGGAATTTATCCAATGTCTACAAGCATTTTGGCATAACGGAGTTCAAGTGTTTCAATTTAGTAGAATTTCTGCCAATAATAGTGATTCCACTTTATGTACTTCCTATGCAGGATTTTCTCGGAAAAGTATTGAAGTATTGAAGTCGTACTTCACCAGGACTGCAGAGTTCATAGCACAAACACAAGATTCTAACCTTTGAAATTTTCAAATGTTTAACGAGAAAATATTCATATCTATTTATATACTAATTGGATTTGTGTGAATGACGCAATCTTTGAAATTAGTGCACGAAAATTCTTTCAATATTTTTTTTTCTTTAATGGAAATCGCTCCAAACAAGACATGAAGCCACTTGATGTAAGGAGCTAACAAGAATGAAAGATGATTATCACAAAGACAGGAGATGCCTATTGGCCTTAAACTTGAAAATACTAAGGCTTTAGGTAGGAGGAAAATGGTCAGCAGGAAGAGAGTTCCACAAGCCTGCAGTTCTTGGAAAGAAGCTACTGGAATTGTATTACAATGAGGTATCAAAACAGCAAATTGATGGAGACCACTAGACTAACGAGTTAAATGAGCTGAAACAAAAGAAGCCAGGAATAGATCACATAATTCTGAAGAACACATGCCATAATAGTATTTAAAGAAAAGACTGTGACTAGTAATATCACGTCTGTGAGAGAGAGAAAGAGAGAGAGTGCAGAGAAGAAGAAAGGGTGGAAGCCAATCAAATTACAGATATGTTTCTGCACCTTATCAAGAACCCTCAAATGGGACAGAGATTCACCAGCCCAAATATGACAACAGTACTCCATATGTGGTCTGATAGTAGATTTGTAGAGATAGAGAAAAACCTCAAGTGTGATAAAGTGTTTGGAGCGATAGAGAGAACCGACTTTACGAAAAGCAAAAAAAGCAATGGATCTAATGTATGAACTCCAAGAAAGATTTGATGAGAAAGTGCAAGAAGTTTCAGAGTCGATTTCTTAAGAGCAGAGTCATCCATAAGAATCTTAGTAAGAAAAGGGACACACCTACGATTGAAAGACACGAGCTGAGTCTTAACTGGATTAAACGAAACAAGCCATTTTGAATCCCAATCCACAATTGAACACAGATCAACTTCTAGATCAGCTGCATATTTCGACTGATCCGAGGGAGATGGGCGAGAAGCAACACCAAGATAGAGATTGGTATCACCAGCATAGATGTTAATTTTCTGAACAATATTCTCTGGAAGATCATTTATATAGAGAAGAAACAGTGTTAGGCCCAGAATAGAGTCCTGAGGAACACCGGCATTGATAGGAAAAGAGAATGAAGAGACACCGTAAAAAGTTACGTGTTAATTATGTTATTGTTAATAATTAACACTTCTGCTCGGTAATGGCTGATGGAAGAAGAACAATCGACCCCTGTGGATTAAATAAAAAGTTCTGTTTGAAATCCTGTATTTATAGGTTTCTGCGTTTGACAAAGATTTTCAAGTTTCAAAAGATGCACCTGAAGAAGGCCAGAGGTTACATCGGCCAAAATGTTGTTAAAAAAGAAAAGAATAACCAATATGAGAATAGTAGTCCGGATATTTAGAATAATCCAAATTATCCTCATCTTAAAAATTCCGAAACACATTCATATATAAGATAAGTTGCACATCTTTAAGAAAATGTTTTGTGAAGGTTATTTATAGAATTTAGAAAAACCAAGAAATGTTAATTTTTTTTTTCCCTCATTTTGCTGGTGTTAAAGTTGCAAGAAACTCTTCTCGTGATACAGAAAGAAGATTCAGCGTCCGATTTTGTAGGCGTCCTTGTAGAAAGTAAAATCTGATGTGTGTGTGTAAGCGTAGTTTGTCGCTGATTTGAATATAAGATAGGTTGCACACTTTTAAGAAAACATTTTGTGATTTTATATTCAAATCAGCAGCAAACTACGCTAACACGCACATCAGATTTCACTTTCTACAAGGACGTTAACAAAATTGGACGTTGAATCTTTCTGTACCACGAGGAGTTTCTTGCGACTTTAACACCAGAAGATGAGGGGAAAAAAAGAAAATAAATACTCCTTGAAAATGCTGTTTTACAGCGACAGTCTCAGACATATATTTATAAAAAAAATGATTTTATTAATTCAATAAATATATCAAAAAAAAATAAAAAAAATAACGTTTCTTTGTTTTTCTAAATTCTATAAATAACAAGTTATATTTAAAAACAAATTCTTTTTTTATAACGATAAATTATTTTCACTTATTTTGTGGCCTGCCATGTTAGCTACCTTTTCTTGATTCTTCCTAGGTGAGTGGAAAAATTATCTTGTGTGATATGGGTCCTTACTGATGGGAGGGGAAAGGTTCTACTTTGCCGCTGGCTAACTTTAATCTGCTGACCTTTTACTTTCTCTACATGTGTTCTGCTTTTAGAAAAGGAGTCGACATTTTATATTTAGAAATAATCTTGAAGGGTCAACCGGTCTTGTGTTATGTGTGTTTTGAAGGGCTTTAGACAATTTATTTTCCTGTTCTATAAAAGTGCGGCAATTGACAACTATTTATAAAACATTCGGATAATTTAATTTGTACATCTGACTTTTCTGTCATTGTGGAACGTCTTATTAAAAATCCCAATTGTCTCTTGCCGTACAGTGATGATCTGTCTAATGCAGATCCCATTTGTGATATCATTTTAAGATCTTTTTAAACCAAAAATTTTATTTTCATTACATCTAAAAACAGATATCATTGCTATTGCTGACATAAATTATTTTAAAGGAAAATACATTTGTAGAATTAGTCAAAAACAATTTATTTTGGTTTACCTACTCTTTTGTGACCTATCTGCGTTAAAAGAAATTAAATATTTAATACGGGATATGAAGTATGTAGTTTCTTTAACCACTTGTTTGCATTACGGAGCTCAACCCATTTTTTATTTTTTTAAAAATTCATCCTACACAAAGCATGTTACTACCGCAATGAAAGGGCTACTGCGAATTAGGGGCCATATTTATAGGGGTCATATTTATAGGGGCCATATTTATAGGGGTCATCCTAAATGGGGAGTTGTGCAGCGAGATGTTTATTTACATTTAAATTTCTGCGTGTTCGTATAGTACGGGGAAACGGGAAAGGGATTCCAAAGTCTAGCAGTTTGAGGAAAGAAACTAGAGTAGAAAGCCTTCCGGCATCTGGGGACTTTACAGCGAAGGGATGGGGTTTTGCTAATTGACGGGTTGTTCGGGGGTGTTTACGTTGAGGAGCACAAGGTCATCAGCAAGCTTGTCAAAGCATATTCCATTAAAGTACTTGTAAAACAATCACAAGGACGAAACATCGTGCCTGTGGGACAGGGGCTGGAGCTTGGTAGACAATGAGAGAACTATTAAATTACAGACTCTTTTTTTTTTTTTGGACCCTGCTTAAGAGGGAAAGATTAGTGGTTGGTGCACCAGCCCAGATGTGACAACAATACTCCATGGATGGGCGGATCGTGGCTTTGCAGAGATGTAGGATACTGGTAGGTGGGAGAAGTTTTCTAGCCTGGTAAAGGGAGCCAATCTTCCTGTGACTGAAGAAAATGGCTACTTTGTTCAAACCCCATATTTACAACTTAAAATGCTTATCTCATATTAAATATTAATTTTTTAAATGGAAATACGAAAAAAAAAATGAGTATGTAAAGCAAAATAAATTGTTTTTAACAAATTAGCCAACTGTATTTCCTTTAAAATAATTTATGTCGGTAAATGGTTACTTTTTCAGAAAATGGTTTCTTTGTTCAGAAACGATATTTACGACAACTTAAAATGCTTATATCTCATTATATATATATATATATATATATTTTTTTTTTTTTTTGAACGCATATAAGTAATAGGTAAGGCAAAATAAATTGTTTTTAATTTCCTTCAAAATAATTTCTGTCCATAATAGTAATGATCACCCTAAACACTTTAAATGTGGGCATATAGATCTTTGCAGAACATAAACAATGGTCGTACCAACTTTATTTTGGTAGCACAATTAGCCAACGGATTATGAACATTCAGAATTTGTTGGAAATTAGAAAGTTTTCCGTCTTGCATGCTATTGGGACGCTTCTGTATTATTGGGGGAGATGAAATTTTAATTTTAGAAGTCAGTTGAAAGGGGAGATAATTCAAACTGTTTATTTTTTTTTGTTGTAACCATAACCCATAAGGAAAATCCAGAGAATTAGTAAGAAAATTAAAAAAAAAAAAAAATTTAAAAAAGAAGGGTACTTCTGCAGTTTACAGACCAGGCTGAAATAATAACGTTATAATTTAGAAAGCCATTCTTAACATGAGGAGGTGGGGAGGATTAATTGTTATGTACTTTCACCTAACAATTTAATAAATAGATTAGTTAATCTCCCCCCCCCCCCCCACACACCTCCCCATCTCGCTGCACAGCTACCAATTTAGGATGACCCCCTAAACTTTCACCCTAATTTTCAGTAGCCCCTTACATCTACAGTAGCAACTTGCCTTGTTTGGGGTGAACTAAGTTAAAAAAAAAAAAAAAAAAAAAAAAAAAATTATTAGCAAACATTGAGCAAAATTTCATTACACCATGAAAAAACACATAAAAATGACACAAAAACACAATTTTGACTGTTCATTGAAGTTTCTTTTCAACACCTAACATGAATGATTCATAGCACATTAGACGTGAAGCTACTTTTCTTTTAATCGTAAATCAATAAAAAACAACTCTGATTTGATCGTATAAAAACAGACAGAAACACAAATTGATAATAGAAAAAACATGTCTGTAGTATTTCACTCACTAAAGTTTTCAACTTGGATTCTTTTGTGAACGATAACTTAAACCCCTAAGTCCACTTTATTGATGAGTAGCCTTTTTTTGTTAAAGATGGGACTATCTTTACATGCATAGAGATGCACAATATCGCGCACACCAAATTTGAAAAAAAAATTTCTTACGTAAAAGATAAATCACTCATCACTGAAACTTGAAGTAGCTTAAAAAGAAAGACTATTAATGAAACAAGATCAGGAATTGTACAAAAAGATTAAATTTATTTTAAATCCAGATTTGATTAAAAAAAAAAAAAAAAAAAAAAAAAAAATAACCCAAAATAAATGAGATATTGCAAGTTGAAATTGAAAGGAATTTCACTATATTTACCTTTATACACACTCAAAATTAGGCTGGTTTGTCATACTTATTTCTATAAATATTTTGCAACCATCTCTCTCTAAGCAGAAAGAATGTTTGTTGGAACTTAATGTAATTTTACTATAATCATCATTTAGTATTTTTCACTCTGAAAAATTGTTTTCCAGTCATTTTTATATAATTAATATGTACAAATATACAGGATGTGTAACATTTTTGAGGACATATTTATACATTTACAAAAATGATTCTTAAAAAAAGGTGTTTTTAATGAATCGCTTACTTGGATTCGCTAGACATTGTTCTTCTTGGACATTACTCTGACTTTTAGGGATTATTTAATGTCATGATGGTGCTCATTAACTTTTTTTCAACTACGTTCCATACATAGTAGTCCAAAGAATTGAGATATGGCGAGATAAGTCAAATGTTAAGGGTCATATGATGATGAAAAAAAAAAAATGTTTAGGAATCTATTAAGTGATTTACCTTCACCTTTACTGATGTAAAACATAAAATACCCTTTTATTCATCCCTTGTTGTATCGGATGCATTTGTGGGCAGACAGTGTTCTTTGGCAATCGATCCCATAGATATAGGATTACCACCAATGGTGTGCTGTACTTGTTCAATAAATTCAAGTGTTCTAATTCATCTAGAATGTCTCTTACGTTTTGATAATGATATCGTGCCATGTTTTTGGAATAAGTTGCCAGATCAGATTAAGAACAGCAATAACGTGGATCAGTTTAAGATGAGGTTGGATGAATTCAGAGAAAGTGGTAGGAGGGAGAAATTGAGGGGGCACTTTTGGGAGTTATCAAATGAAATATTTAACAGAATTTGATCTGGATATCCATGCTGTACTAAGAGTTGAATTTAAAAAATTTTTTTTTATTTTTTTAACAGTTGAATTGAGAAGATAGTTAAAGTGGAGATGCCCAAGGAGGCATAACAAACAAACAAACAAATAAATAAATAAATCTTAAGTGCTTAACTCTGCAAAATTTGTAAACGAAAGATCAAATGGCTTTTAAAATTGGTTCTATTTCTAAATATTTCTATTTATGCTTTTATAGTCACAATAGCTGTGTTATTCTTCATTCATTGTGTAATTATAGGCGCTGTCATTGAGAATTCTGAAATCTTCAAACTATAAAGTCAAATAATATTAGTGCTGTATAAAAAAGAACATGCCCTCAAATACCTTACACACCTCGTATAAAAAATTAATCTGTAAATTTACTTTTGGAAGTTAAGCGATGCATATTTTCAAAATAAGATTCACTAACAAGAATATTATATTTTTCTGACTATATTTCGGGAAGACATCTCCTTTTCAAGTATAATTGAGGACAGTCTTTTGTCATTTCTTTCTCCATTTCTCCGAATCTATTGTTTCTGGATATCCTGTCTGGTATGTCGTATCAATTCTACGTTTTAAAGAAAATTGTTTCCAATAAACCATGACATATTAAATCAGCCAAGAAGGGGTTGATATGCCGTAAACAAATTTTGATTATTTGGATTACTATTTTCATTTTAGGTATTTTCACAATGTTTTGATATGAAATCTACATGGAATTTCGAACTAGACTCTTTATTTAATCCACTTGGGTAGATTGTTCTCGTTCCTTCAGCCATACGCAGGTAGAAGGGTTAATTATTATGTTATTCTTAGTTATTACCGCCTGTAGTAAGGATTGAACCTCTAACCTCCAGAAGAGTGTAACTTCGAACTGATTGTTAATCAAAACTTTTACTGCAGATACATGTGGACAATCAACTCCCGTGAATTAAATAAAGGGTTGAGTTTAAAATTCCGCGGAGATTCTTGAGTTTTACATAAAGATTGCCAAGTTTGATACGATGCACCTGAAAACGGTTGGATGCTTTATTGGCTGAAATGCTGTGAAAAAAAGCAACAGAGATGAGAATGGTCGTCCAGATAATACAAAGTATAAACCCTCATCTTCAAAATTCAGAAAGACTAAACCAATCATTTGTAAGAGCTTCATCAACAGTCATTGAAGAATTCTGCAAATGAGTTTGGTCAAACAGAAATGCAAGCAAAATGAAAAACCCAAAATAATCGTGTATCAGACATCTTGACAAGTTTTCATGAAAATTAGATATTTTTAAAAGAACTTCTTTTTAAAGTTCTAGAATCTTGTACATTTAAACTGTCTGCTGCTTTTATTTCTAGTTTTATATTGATCTTTACCAGGCAAATAATTGATATTTTTTATCAGGCTTTTTTTTCTTTTTTTTCAAGTTTAATTTTTGAAGAGTTAAAATTGTAATTATTTTGCAATGTTTTATTTTCTTCGCTTTTTGTGAAATTCCATTTGAAACCCATGTGGAGACTCGTCTAAATGAACAATGTCTGCAAAGTTCCAAGATTGTCTCTTAAATAACATTCTAACCTTGCAGGGAGGAAATGGAAGACTTTTTACCCAGACTTTTTTTTTTTTTCTTTTTCCAATATTAACTTTTTAAGAAATTCTTTTGAAATATAAAAAATGCAAACTTATTAATGGCAGGCTGGGTCCGATGGGAAAAGTCGAGAGTTTTGATGAAGGGTGAGTGGGTCAGGAGGAGAGAGAGAGAGGGGGAGGGGAGAATGAATGAAAGAGGCAAATTCCTCAGATCAGCCAAGCGCGACCATTCCATTTGAGATTATGTCGCCTGTTTTAATCAATTGAATATCTGGGAAAGCATAAACTTAGAACTCTACTTTTTGGATACTGAGATTCTTCTTTTTATCCAACGATTCTCCAGTTTTATATTAGCCATCATTTATATATTGATATTATATACTAGCAATCATTTAAATATTGATATTATATACTAGCAATCATACATGCTGCCCATAAAGTCTGGACAGATTTTTTCATTTGATCGAATGAAATATAAAATTCAGTTTGTATTATTCGGCCGACTATTCTCATCTTGGTTGTTATTGTCACAACAACCATTTTATCCCTGGCTTTCTTCTGCTGCATCTTTTCAAACTAAGGAACATATCCAGATTCCCAAACAGAACTCCTTGTTTAATTTGGAGGGGAGGGGTTGTTCTAGTTCGATCAGCCATGACCAGATAGAAGTGTTAATTTATTTTTTTATATTATTCTGTTATTATTGCTGCTAATAAAAATTGGACCTACAACCGAAGAAGATGCTTTTAACTGTTACACCATGGATCCATGTAGATCTGTGGTGTAATGATTAAAGTCGTTATTGAACAATCAGTTCTAACTGACAGTCTTTTTAAGGTTGAAGGTTCAAGCCTCACTACAGACAATACTAACTAAAAATAACATAGTAAAAATAAATAATTAGCACTTCAACCTGGTCATAGTCGACAGAACAATCTAGCCCTGTGGATTAAATAAAGGATTCTGTTTGAAATTCTTTATAACTTCCTAGGTTTGAAAAGATGCACCTGGAGAAGGTCAGAGGTTACATTAATGGAAACGTTGCGAATATAAAAACCAAGATGAAAATTATAGTCAAATTAGCTATCCTTATCTAAAAAAAAAATAATTCTGAAACATAAACTTCAATATTTTTAACTGATAGATTTTCCTCCACGGAGTCTCCTACTTTTGATTTTTGTGGTATACTAAAGAAGAAAGTGTACGCTTGATTCGACGAATAAGAAATGAATGCGCAAAATTGAAGACAATGTGAATTTATTGTATAGAATTCGTAGAAGTTTTACGAAATGCTTTCATATTTGCATTGGAAACGATGCAAATCATATTGAAGATCTGATTTTAAACAAAAAATTGTATTTTTACATATTTGTCCAGACTTTACGGACACCCTGTGGGTTGTAGGTTATTTTATGGCTTATTTAAATGCTGTAAATAATTAAAGGCAAATTGATATTTGACCTGGAGCTAACAAGGCAGGTAGGCGGTCATACCTTCCTCAACAGTAAGTGAACATAATGAATCTGATAGTCTTCGGGAGATTGAAGATTCAATCCTTACTAAAGGCGATACTAACTAAGAATAACATAATCCACCCAGTTATGGCTGATGAAACAAGGAGAATCTACCCTCATGGATTAAATAAAGGATTCAGTTTTAAATTCTGTATAGGTTCCCAGAGTTCAAAAAGACTCACCTGAAGAAGGTCGGAGGTAACATCGGCCGAAACGTTGTAAAAATAAAAATAAAGATGAGAATAGTAGTCTGAGTAATCCAAATTATCAATCCTCATCTCAAAATTCCGAAGCCAATGTCTTTAGCCTTATGTTTCCAAGAACACGAAATCTCTGTTTCTCTCTCTCCCTCTCAACGTTGAAGCCTTTCTGTGTCTTCCTTTTTCTCTTTTTACCCTCCGATGTTTTGACACAGGGTTTTTGCAGCTTTAAAAAAAAAAAAAAAAAAAAAAAAAAAATCCCCACTAACCACTTCCTCCCTGTTTATTTTTAGACGCAGTCGCTCGAGTGTCTGCACGACATGTTTGACTGTCTCGGGGTTTTTAGTCTTGGTAGCTTGTCTTGTCGCCTGTGGAACGCTACTATGGATGCATTTCGCATTGAGGAAAAATCTCAACTACTTCCAGAAAAAGTTAGAGAGAGGTAAATTTTGACCGATTCCATGGATCTCTGTGTGCATTTTTTATTTATGTTAAAAAAAAATATCTATTGCTCTCTCTCTCTCTCTCTTTCTCTCTCTCATATTTTTGTGTTAATGTTTTTCTTTCTAGTTTTTCTTTTTCCAGGAAAACTTTCAGTTTCTATAATTTACCTTTTAGTTTCCAAATTTAAAATCTTATTAAATCTATTTTTGTTTCCGAACGATAGAATTGGTGGTGGAGTTGCAATTCTTGGAGATGTTATAAGCTTTTAAGGAATCTATTTCATCCTGATGCAGTCTTCTTCTTCTTTTCGTGTGAATCCGCATGTTACGTTGGTCTTTTAACCAACTTCATTCTGTTGTTGGCATTGGTTTTCCCAATTCCTTTTTAGAAGCAGGTACTCACAAGAAGGGTCACGTGGAGGTTGCCAACATCCATAGTGAAAATGGTGCTATGGATCCGAAAGAATACGAACATGGCACGCTGAGTCATCAGTCCAAGCTGGTATCCACTTCAACATGCCACCTCCACCTGCTGCAAATGAGCGTTTGTATTTGGATAATTCGGACTATTCTCATCTTGGTCATTATTTTAACAGTGTTTCAGCTGATGTAACCTCTGACCTTTTTTTTTTTTTTTTTTTTTTTTTAAATAAATGAACGATAGGTCAAACTGTGAACACTACTCGCATCTGCACCGTGGGGATCGTGGTCAACCGCACACACAGGTGTATGATATCCTGGTCGCGGTGCCAAATCGTAAATCCCACATGTGCGCACAGTCTTGCCAGACCGGGAACACATTTCAGCCGATCGTCGTAGTGGCAATAAAAAAAATATATAGATCGAAATTCCTCTCGGCCGGGATGGCGACGATTCTGATGATGGCGTCGCCGATCTTGTCGTCTCGTCCAGCTACAAACACACTCCCGCGTTGAAACTGTTTATATCAGAGAGCGAACACTGGGTGAACAGCAATCGGTTGGCTCTGTGAGGGCGAAAGATTATTCAAAGCAGAACAAAAGGAAAAGAATAATGTTCAACAAATCTGTCGGAGTTTTTTGTATGGAAGAGTAATTATTAATAAAATAAAAGAATTGATTTTACATTAGATTAATGTCTACCGTACCCGTAAAAGTTGTTTTCTCTAAGTTGTTTTCTCTAAGTTATCTCGTTAGTTCGCTGTGTGTGTGTGTGTGAATTCGTTTCACAGGTTTAGTCACAAATTAACTGGCTAAGAAAACGATGGCGAGAATTCCGTTCACTCCGGCGATTCAACTCTGACTGTCCTGTGTACTCGTTCTCTACTTCGCCACGCACGTCTTCATCGGCGCACGTCGGACGGACGTCCAACCCCTAACTGGCTCTCTCGCCGTCTCTACTGGTTCTGTCCTGTCGTGTGTAAAAAAACGCACTTTCTCTTATTGAAGATGTCTATCTCCATACATCCCTTTTCTCTGCCATATTTCTCTCTGCGTCTCTTCCTCTCTCAGGGGAAGTTAGGATGGGCGCCTCCCTTCCCTGTCTATAAAATAAATGGAATTTTCTTTCTGGCCTGGCGTTATCGCTAAAACAATTGCCTTTTCATTCTGCCACACAGCTGGTGACGATCTCTCACCGAGTTCGTGATTAACGATGACAGGCCCAATTGTTTATCCGCTAAATCAAAGCAGACCTCCAGAATCGCAAATCCAAAGCGTATCCTTACTCAAAACCATATCTCTTTGTTGATATTTATTAGAATTAACGCTAAGATCATGGATTTTCTTAATCTTTAACTTCCCATCTGGCAACCGTCTCTTTTTGTGGTGGCGATCGGTGTTGACTACCAAACACAACTCCACCAGACAAACCGGCGCCTTGTTCCCGTAATCTGAATAAGTTCGTTTCCACGTCAAATATATACTAGTTTTATATCTCCACTTCGTCTCTACGCAGGGCCTAGCATCACTACCAAGATGCATACTAGTGCGTAACCAGGGTACCCGATCCCCATGGGGCCCCGGATACTTTGTCACAAAAGTAAATTCATATGGATCAGCTTGATAGTGCTGTTGGTATTAGTTTCCGTGATTCTTTCTAGAATCGAGTAGGAAGAGTAAAAGAAGAGCCACATGAAGGTTGCCAACATCCATGAGTAAAAGTGGTGGCAGGGAACCGATTCTATTCACACTTAGCACACTCAGATCGTCGGTCGATGTTATCCACTTCAGCTCTCAATAGTTGGTTCAGATCCTATAACCAAATTGTGAGCATCATACAAACGCATTTCATCAGAGCTAAATTAAAAAATGTGGATTTCTGCATGTAAAGGAGAAAAATAATTGTTTACTAACGTCTCTAAAAAGAAAAGATTTATTAACCTATTTGACCCAAATTGACAACAAGTCGCATTGAATATCAGGAAATAGGATAGAGAAGGAATTGGCTGCGAGATTAAATCATTAAAAAAATTGAAAGAAAAGTAAAAATAAAGAAAATTGCTTATATTAAAAGTTAACGTTGTTTTTAAAGATAAAATTGAGGTGCATTCGTGTGATGTGCAGACAAGGGTTTATTGCGGGCTTTTGAATGCTTACGTGTCTGGAACGCTGGGTGTTTGTACCTAGCAGCATCTCTGGTCTGTCATAATATTATTAGCTTCTGGTCTGTAAGTGGACAATTAAAAAGCAACAATAATAGTTCAAAGGAGTTGGTAAGTCATGCTTCAGAGCAGGGATGGCCAACCTATGGGGCGTGTACGGACATTGGTACATTGCCCAAAAGTGGCGCATGGAATACAACAATAATAAAACAAAAAAACATGTTTACTAATCATTCGGTTTGACATCTGTTTTACATGCTGGCATGTGTTGGACAGCTTTTAGAAATTGACTTCCAAACTAATTTATCTCTGGTCAGGTTTTTATTTACCCCTCTTTCTTTTAACTCCATACGTATCACTTTCTCCCATGTTTTCCTTGGCAACTGACCCTGCGACATCAACTGTTCTACATCTACTAACCCAAGAACTATCATTGGTTCTTTCAATGTGACCAAACCATCAAAGTCTCCTGTTCTGCACACATCTCCCTATACTGTCCAGATCTAATCTTCATCTGAAGTCATCAGATCTAAGCCTGTCATTAAAACTCACATTACACATCTATCGTATTATTCTTATACCATTTCTCTCCATGCAACACATGTCCTCAACCCTCATCGGCCAAGTTTCATTTTCCATACATCATCACACTGCGTACATATGCCTGATAGACTCTAAAAAAATATTTAACAGATTTCTACAAAAAGAAGTACGTCAGGAATGTAAGTAGGTTGTGTCTAAAAGTATGTATCACAATCCCGCCTAGTTTAGAGTACAAAAATGTGTAAATAAAGTGGGAAATTCCCTTCAATTTCAACCTGCGATCATTTATTTTTGGGTTATTTTGATAAAATTTAGATGTAAACAAAATTTAATCTTTTTTCTTTATAAATGTACAATTCTTTCTCTTACATCATTAATAGATATTTTTTTCAAGCTACTTTAAGTGAAGTTACTATTTTCGGTGACTGGCGGTTTATTTTTTCCGTGAAAAAATGTTTGTGTCTTTCAAATTTGGTGTCGGCAATATTGTGTATCTCTATGCATTAGGTAGGCTTAATATAGTGTTTGAAGTTGTATTTCACAACAACAAAAATCCAAGTTGAATTTTTCTAACTTAGAGCCAAACAGGAATTTTGCAAAGATTAATTCTAAGCTAAAACATAGCAATTATTTTCCTTGATTTTATTGTCCCGTGTGCATCTGAAAGAAAAGTAGGTATCGCCAAAATTTGTGTTCTCGCCAAGACAATCAACGAAGGATGTTCGACAAAAAAACCTTCACAATTCAAATATTTGCAGAAAAAAAAAAATTTGTTTTCATTGTAGAATTTAAGATTTAATTGTTAAAAACACGTAACAAAAGCTGGAGTAGATTTGAGCAAATAGTCGAAACATTGGCAGGATTTAAATTTGGAGAAATAATAAATCTCTTATACTAAATGTGAAGTAATCAACGTTTGTTTTCTTATGGGTTCTTTCCTAAATACTTAATGACACCAAGTACACGCTAAAATATACCTTAGTTGTGGGATCGAAAATTCTGTTTTAATTGTTCTAAACCGTAATTTATAATTAACTGAATAAGTCAGCATTTTTCTTAACTATCCATGTATTTCTATCGCTCCCTCTGACTCTATATTGATTCAGCCACTTTATAATATTTCTTAATTTCTCTCTAAGCATCTAGAGAAAGAATGATACTTTTTTTGTTCAGCGTGGCCATCTAATTTACATACTTGGTCTGTACACACCACAAACACTTATCTAAATCAGATGGCCTCTTTACTTCCATATAAGGATAATATAGAAGTAAAGAAACTCATTTTTCGGATGAAATCAAAGTAGACTAAATAGTTGTAGTGTTTGTGACCCAACGGGTCACGGGTATGTCTAGTATCGACTAGAATCTTGTGATCATGTTTGTGAGTGGAATAACTTCGATCTCCCAAATCTTTATTGCCTTGTTGAGCCTACAGACTATTTCTTCATGTTAAAATTATTTTCTATTGAAATAAAAAAAAAAAAAAAAAATTATGTGCATTTAAAAAAAAAAAAAATTCAAATTTTCTATAAAAAAACAAATGGACACTATCAATGTTTCTGTTTTAGGTCGAGCGTGTATATATCGATTATATAATCTCAATCTTGTATGTCTATAAAACAACCCGGTGTCATGAGGGGCAAGGGGATTTATAATTGGGACTAAAGCTCAGATTTCAAAAAGATATGATGTACAGACGTGGACATAGTGTGAGGCACAGACGTGGACATAGTGTGAGGCACAGACGTGGACATAGTGTGAGGCACAGACGTGGACATAGTGTGAGGCACAGACGTGGACATAGTGTGAGGCACAGACGTGGACATAGTGTGAGGCACAGACGTGGACATAGTGTGAGGCACAGACGTGGACATAGTGTGAGGCACAGACGTGGACATAGTGTGAGGCACAGACGTGGACATAGTGTGAGGCACAGACGTGGACATAGTGTGAGGCACAGACGTGGACATAGTGTGAGGCACAGACGTGGACATAGTGTGAGGCACAGACGTGGACATAGTGTGAGGCACAGACGTGGACATAGTGTGAGGCACAGACGTGGACATAGTGTGAGGCACAGACGTGGACATAGTGTGAGGCACAGACGTGGACATAGTGTGAGGCACAGACGTGGACATAGTGTGAGGCACAGACGTGGACATAGTGTGAGGCACAGACAGAGTAAGAGAATGAGTGAGACGCATAGAGAGTGAAACATAGCTGAAATTGTTGATGGACCCATCTGCCAATCCTATGGCTAACACTTGTAAGGCTGATAGTGTTACTTAGTTCCGGTTTCCTCTCTCACTTTTTCATCTATAAAAGCTCACTCCCTTCTATAACAATATCAATCTGTGCATATTTGAATTTGTGAAAACCCGTTATTATCAAATTTCTCACACTTCTCACTTTTTACCTGACATCACTGGCCATCTTGTCACTAATTTAAGTTTAAAATTTGCCACAAGATCCATCTTTACTAATATCTTTTAACATCACTAAATTGTCACAAATGGTTTGACCGTGTTTGATTTTCTCAATCTTTTCCAATTGTCCACCTCTGAATATTGATTATTCACCATCTTTTTATTATTGATTTAATTGTCAATATCAATTGGTCAACTTCAAGAACTGGAGTTTTGATCAACAAAGAAAAATCTTTACAAAATTCCTTTTTGATATATTTGATTATGATACGTTCAAGATAAGACATAAAGGATTTAAGTTTTATTTTTTTTATTTTTTGTTTCTTTACAAAGGAAGAAAATGGTTTAATTTTTTGAAAACCATTTTTTTCTTTTTATTTGTATTCATTTTCAAACAAATTCTGAATTTGAGAACAGCTGGCGGTTATATAAAAAATGCTGTTTTTTATTTTTTATTTTTTTAAATGGAATAAGTTGAATAAATAAAACTGGATAAGGGTGTTGCTTATACCCTGACCCCTACTGGACGGCAAACCGGACATAGAGAAAGCCAAAAGAAGACCAGCTTTTAACTGGCTCTAACTTCGACAGACGAGGAGCACTCTTTCTTACCGTGACATAGTACAAAATCGACTTTGCAGTCTAGTGGGAGATGATTTCTTCTCTTCAGCCTCTTTCTGACAGAAAAGGTGTTGCTAGTCTTTCTCTACTCTATAGTTATTTTCATGGAAGATTCTCAACTGATCTCCAATTTCTAGTACCTCCTTGAAAGACATTCACAGCAAGAACTCCTGATTACCACAACGGAAAAAACATTTTCCTTTCTTCCATGTGCCGAGTGTCAAGCAGAATTTCCATGAACACATTATCACGGGACTGCTTCCCTACAGACTAAAACAGGGTCATCTTCAAATCCAATGTCAACAAATACTTGTCATATACCATTCCCATAAGTAATCAAACTTAATTCATTCCATTAATCATTTTGACTCCTCTCATAATATTCTTCATCTTTCAACTGACAATTCATCTCATTAACCCATATCCTCAAGTGGTTTTTGGCCTTGATACGTGGTGACTCATTAGTAAAAAAAGGGGGAGGAATACAAGTCTTCAATGAACACTGCTTTCAACAAATGCCAGTTATTGCAACGAGGAGCAAACTTAGTGGAAACTGACTAGAACTGAATAGCAGGTTCGTCGTTGCTGAACTAACCGATTGAATAGGCGAAATATGCTTACTTATATCGAGCTCAAAATTTAATTGATTCGTCAGCAAGATTAATCATTTGCATAACCTGATGCGACTCACTTCGTTTTTTTTTTCCGGATGTCTATCTGCAACTGGGATAGCCACTGTCCCCTTTTCACCACAGACACAGCACACAAGTCGTCACCACCTCGACTAGCATGGGCAGACGTTATCACAAGAGGGGGGGGTCTATTCACTGTTCATATCAGCTCAACTACGGTTAGTTTAAACCCTTTTAATGCTATTTCATTGCTGAACCGGGGTAAAGTGTTTTAATGGTTACTATTATAACTGAATTAAGACAGTAGATCATAGGACAAATAAATGGCTTGGTAACCGATTGGATGGAGCTATATCAATAATAGATGGCAATAAAATTGTACTTAGCTTTAATACTCGACTGCAGCTTCATACCATCACCGAATCAAAAATGTCTTTCAACTGGGATCAATCGTTTGATCCATTTCTGATGATTGATGATGCCGTGAAGCTGCAGTCGACTGTTAAATTTAAATACATTTTATTATCATTTATTGTGTGTGTGTGTGTATATATATATATAGATAACATTTAAAGTGGCGTCCATAAATCAGTCTGTTTTGGTGCTAATGTGCACACTATAAGAGTGCAACACATATTTAGCACCGAAACAGATTGATTTATGGACGCCACTTTAAATGTTTATATAAAATATATTTATAAATCTCTACCTTTTTGAAAAAAAATATTGATTTTAAGTTCATTTTTTCAATACTTTTGAACCTATTCGGTTAATTATAAATAGCTGCATTTATCCAGCGTTGTTTGAGATGTAGTAAGTCATTTTATCTTTTATTTGTTTGCACATTTTTAAACTTAAGGTAGACAACTTCTATTATATTCTTCAATTTAAAATGAGTTATCCCCTCCTTGCTTATTTTTATTTTTATATGATTACTTAAAATTTTTTCATGTTAGCAGTTGTCTGAGCTAAGTATTTAAAAAAATTATTGCTAAATGCGTTATTATATTTTAAATAACACAACACAACATTAACAAATGGAAATTGGCTAGTCAAAAGTAAAGATTGATTTGTCAACTTAAATGCTACTTGGGTCTGACTTTGAAAATCTGACTAGATAATTTTGTTTGTTAAATATGTGTGCGTGTTTATATATGTGTATGTATGTATAAAATTTTGAATGACTTTTATTTTGGTTTAAAATTTTTTTTTTTATTGATTTCAAATGTTATCAGTAAGGCGAAATATTTATTGTGCCTCAAAATATAAGCCACGTGGGTTGGGCAGAATATTCCAATCTATGGGTAGGAGTGGGCGGGATATTTGTTTGAGTGTAAAGTAGTTAATCTTTTCAAAATTGATTTCTTTCATTTATCAGGTAAAACGAAAAAAATAATCCTTTCTTATTTGACATTTTTGTACGTAATCTTTTATCTATCTGAAATCAGGGTGAAGGAAATGGGAGGGGAAGTGACACGGTTAGTTGTAACGTTGTGATCAGCCCATCACATATGATTAATTTGTTATCCCTCTTTCGGCACCTCCCTTTTCGCTCTCTCTTCAATTCAACCTTAAAACATTGCACAGAACATTTCAGCTGATGTTTCCAAAAATGCTCCACAATTTATAGGATTTAAAAAAAAAACAAAAACAAAAAAAACAGTCAATTTGTATTACATAAAACATTTGTTTAATTTATTTTTTTTATAATTTATCTGTCAAAATTTTCTAAGATCAGCGATCTAGACGAAAATTTCTTGGAATGTATTGAAACAAATGAACTTATATGAAAACGAGTTAATTTTTTAAAGATCTTGAAAGCTAGAAATTCTCTCGCCATTAAACATTGATTGGTTGTTACATTTAACCATTTTAATGATTTATTTTCAGCATTTTTTTTTCTATCAATCAAAACATTTAAGTATTTTTATCTATTTAAAAGAACATCTATGTTTTGTCTTACATTCCATCATACACACACACAATGCATATAGTTAAAATCAGTCTCTTCATCATTTCTTTGTCATCGATAGCTTTCTTCCTACAAAATCAATATTTGATTCTGGTTGATCAGTTTTTCTTGTGGATCGTTGTAGCATGTTCTTAGGAACAATAAAATGTCATCATCATCATCTGGTTTTGGTATTTAAGATGCTGCGAGTGTCTCGGACTCCAGATTGGGCAAAACCAGGCAACATCTTGCACCTGCTCTCAATGCGCTCCAATCCATATGGTTGATACTAGTCATGTCGTAAGCAGTCAAGTAATTTATATATATTTTTATTTTTTGAAAAAAAATGACACCATACTGGTCAACTCTGATGATGGAATATTATTCCGAAATTAATAAGATTAAAGTAAAAAAAAAAAAAAAAAAAATATTGCATTGATAAAGGCTTCTATTTTCAATTTTATAATGGTTTTACGTGAACGACCCATCTTCTTAAACTTTCAGTATGCCAATGCTTTCTTCGTTCTACAACCAGAATTTGAATTTATAATCGCCAACAACATATCCGCTGATACCACCAATTACAAGGACATTATATCAAAAAACAAAAAAAGTTTGTTTATTTTTATTTTTTGGAAAAATGACACAATACTTGTCAACTCTGATGATGGAATGTTATTCCGAAATTAATAAGAATAAATTAATATTGCATTGATAAAGGCTTCTATTTTCAATTTTATAATATATATATATATATATATATATATATATATATATATATATATATTAGCTAGCTCTGCCAGCTCGCTATCGCTTTGCAAAGTTTGCTACTTGAAGCATTAATTTAAAACTAGCAGGACCCGTGTAAATTACACGAAACGTTGTTTTCAATACTAATCATCTTGTTTCTAACCTATACATTACTTTGTAAATGCTTTAGATTAAATTAAATTTGGCTCCAATTCATGAGTAGCATACAAAGATTCGGAAGGCCGTAGCTTTTGATGTAAGCGTGACACACAAAATAACTCATGCTATCGTATTAATATGTGTCTTCCCGGTCGTCCCTTCCCTACCTCCCTCCCCCTCTTCGATGTGGAAAAATAATCGTAGAGGTTGGTTTGGATCGAATTATAAACCAGTCAGGCCGACATCAAAATCCTATGTCGCTAACCATTGCACCAAAAGGAAATACTTAAAAATTTTACGAAAATTAGGTGACTTGAATGCTTTTCCGAATCTAGGTGCGGCACACATGCGCAGAGCTTTTGATGTAAGTGTGACACACGAACACACACGCTATCCGATTAATATATAGATGAGCATTTCATTGCTGTAAACACAAAACCAAGTTTTTTCTCATTTATTCACACAAACATTTTAATAATTTCAATACAAATATATCTTAAATGTGATCGTAAGGAAACGAAAGAAGAAATCGATTTGCCTTTTCACTTGCAATTTAGAAATAGATCGTAACTTGTTGAAAATCAAGTTGATCGTTTAAAGAAAGGAACATTTGAAGACAAATGCAAAATATTTGCTCAGGAAATAAAACAATATTGCAAAACAGAACATTTTGTTATATTTAAATCAAAACAATTATTGAATTAAAAGCAATAACAAATAAAAGTTAATTAATAATTTTAAAGTTTTTTTTCAAAAGCAATATGCAAATTAGTTTACGTTGCGGCTGATATTGCATACACATAAGCAGTATATAAAAAGATGGTGCGTCTATTACGTAGAGTTGGGTTAATTTGAAATAGGGAGTTTTGACATCGCTGTTAGTGGGAGATATGGGCCAAACTTTTGCATGTATTTATTTTGATGAGAAAAATAAAATGAACCAGGAGTAGCTGAAGACGAAAAAAGGAATTGGCCACGTGGGAGGGTTAGGGTGAGAATTGGCCACGTGGGAGGGTTAGGGTGAGAATTGGCCACGTGGGAGGGTTAGGGTGAGAATTGGCAACGTGAGAGGGTTAGGGTTAGAATTGGCCACGTGGGAGGGTTAGGGTTAGAATTGGCCACGTGGGAGGGTTAGGGTTAGAATTGGCCACGTGGGAGGGTTAGGGTTAGAATTGGCCACGTGGGAGGGTTAGAATTAGAATTGGCCACGTGGGAGGGTTAGGGTTAGAATTGGCCACGTGGGAGGGTTAGAATTAGAACTGGCCACGTGGGAGGGTTAGAATTAGAACTGGCCACGTGGGAGGGTTAGAATTAGAACTGGCCACGTGGAAGGGTTAGAATTAGAACTGGCCACGTGGGAGGGTTAGAATTAGAACTGGCCACGTGGGAGGGTTAGAATTAGAACTGGCCACGTGGGAGGGTTAGAATTAGAATTGGCCACGTGGGAGGAATCGATATTTATTTTGCTACTAGTTTATTGGAAGCTTATTCATGATTTGAAAAAAAACGTTTTTTGCTTTTTTTTTTCCTATAAAAATCTAGAAATAAAAGACTAACATTGTATTGTTTTTTGGTGAACATATCTAATTGAATGATTGAGGTGTAAACTTTTCTGAATTTTGTGTAAAACTGCAATGTTAAAGGTTGGTCGTCACTTTTGCCTTCAAATTTTGTAAAATAATAATTTTTTTGTCGACGAACCAGTTTCTAACTTCCATACATGTTGTTAAAAGCAACCACAATTCAGAAGAATTTTCCTTTCTTCTTCCGTGTGCCTAGTGGCAGCAGGAATTTCGGTAAACAGAGTTTCTTTCCAAGAACTTCCCATCTGTAGAAAATTATCAAGGGACCGTTTCCTTACAGATGACCATCTGGTCGTCTGCAAATCCAATGTCAATAAACACTTGGCATAGACAGTATTCATAAGTCATCAAATTTTATTAATTCCATTATTTTCAATCCTCTCATGATATTCATCATCATTCAACTGTCAATACATCCATCTCATTAACCGTTATCCTTGGGTAGCTTTTGGCCTTGATAAGTGGTGACTCATTAATATGATAATAAAAAAAAAAAACTTCTGACGTTGCCATTTCTATCATTAATTAGAACAGTTCATGATTTTTACCTCGGAATATGGTTTTAAGTATTTCATCATCCAATCTGTTCGGTGTCGGCTCTAAATGAGTTAATTGTCGATACTTTAAAAATGTTTTCAGTTTTATACATGAAATCTGTTTCTGGTGATTAAATGAGTTTTGTTCTAGGAACTGTGTAGGATAAATGCAGACTCTCACGTCACCTCTACAATCTCCAGAAGAACCACATCATGATCATGGTTTAACATCCGTTTTACATACTGGCATGTGTTGGACAGCTTTTAGAAATTGACTTCCAATCTGCATTATAAAAGCTGTCATCATCCACTTAATCTTATCGTTGCGACACACATGACCACTAAGTGTCCAAATCACCCACTCCTGTTGTAAGGCCACTTGTGACACAGACCTCGTTTACTTATTCCCGTCAAAGTTTAACTCTTTCACTCAGAATATTTTTATTATTTTATTTAAAAAAAACAAAAAAACCTCACAAATAAACTTAAGAGAATTATAAAGACTAGTTGGACCCATTATTTGAAACCACATGTGCGGTTTGGAGAATTGTGTTTGAACCTGCTGACACGGTTGGAGAATATATTTATAGTGGTCCGTGAAATATTTTGTGGGCCAAGTTAAATTATTTTCCTAAACTGTGTCGTCCAAAAGTTTAACATTCAAATTATGTATCCTATACTATATATATTTTTAAAATCTGATCGATTCCCCTTCTCATCCTCTTTCCACCATTTCCAAACCACATCTTCTATCTTCTCAATTATATGGCATTACATAGTCTTATCATCGTACTTTAAGTTTACATAAAGATTTTTATCAAAATTCATTTTTTGTTCGTAATGTTCTAAATTGTTGAGGTCATAAAAATTTGGAGGAGTTCATCTCTGATCTTTTCTTTCAAAGAATGAAGAAAATGAAAATGATAAAACCCCACAAATTGAGACTTGCCCACCTCTATAAACATGCAGTAGCCACTCCAAATATGAGATAATTATTCCCCACACAATATTAAACCAGCAGTGGCAATGTCCTATCCTACTCTTTCCTTTTCACACTAATTTTCTATTCATTCCTTCTGCAGCAGCAACTGCTTGCGTCTTCTCATCAGCACAGAGTTGTTCGCTTTCATCCTCTCCTCTGCTTGTGATGGTAGCAGCAGCTGTCTTCCTCTCTTCCCACGTAGCTGTAATAATGAATAACAATTAAAAGAAAATGCCAACACAAACTTTCTCAATGGTGTGTTGTCAAGCTCTGTGATAGTTTATTCTTCTACAGACCTGTAAGGTTACATGTTCCTGTCGCCCACTCCCAGAGGGGCGGACATAGACAGAGCTCTAAAAAGGGTGACCGAATCCTTCCAGTTCACCAGTCAAACAGGAAGATCTTTCTCTTTTCTTCGACATGTCTCATTTTTTTTATATTCTGACACGTAGCCAGAACTCTCATTTTTTAACTTCTAATGGAATTAACCATTTCTCTGCTTAATTTTAACCTCCTGTGGAAAATACCGTTTTTAACATTATTTTTACACATTTACATATAATCTTGCTATACTATTATTGTTTTTACACATTTTACTTCTACAAATTTTGGTTAAAATCTTTTGTCGCTAAAACTTTTGTTATTAAATTAACTTTGAAAAAAAAAAATCAGTTGTCGCCTACTTGTTTATATGTACAAAGATAGCTGTATTAATACTACTACTGCATAGACTTTGGATGAATTACTTCCCTTTGATTTAGCGAATGCTTATTAGCAGGATTACAGACATGCTAACGAGGGGTGGATCTCAATTATTATATCTATATATATATATAATAGAAAAAAAGAACATGACCCATTGAGCCCGGGTTAAATTGTTTGAATTACGAAAAATTAAGTTTGTAAATCCATTTATATTTGAAAATAAAGAAAAAAAATCCTAAATTAGTCTTTTTCTTCCCTACCATACACATACACACACTCTAGCTATTCAAATCTCGTTTTTATAGTTTGTTTTATATTGCCTTTGATTTGAGAAACAGTGACGAAAGTGAGAGGGATGAGTGGTGGTGATGGTGGGGGGAGTCAAACACAGTGAAAAAGAGTAAGAGTGATAGAACAATTAAAATAGAAGTTTTTTTTTTGTTTTTTTTCTCAAACATAATCCAATCCCAAAACTACGGTCACTGTGTTGACCAGTATATAAATAAGTTCTATAAAACGGATGGCCACCATGAAATGCATATTGGGGCAGGTTTTTGTATGAACAAAAATAATCTGGTGTTCTACGCTCACTAATAAAAGCTTAAACTTTTATTTTGTATTTGTCTTGTATCCATAGCGTTGTCCCCCCCCCCCCCCCCGAGACTTCTCTTTAACATTCCACCAAAGGTACTAATTACACTTTACTGTGTCTTGTTTCTATGTCACCTTGTCGTCGTCGTCGTCGTCGTCGTCGTCAACACCAACTGTTACTTTTTCCTAATATGTAATGACTAATCGGGAGGGGGTGTGGGAGGGGGGGTCAATAGGGTTCTTTTTTTTGTTTCTTTGTTTCTTCCTTTGAATGATTCAGCACGAAAATTTGTTTGTCATCCCTATAAAATTATACGTTCAAATGCGGTGTGTGTGAATACAAATAAGTGTGATTTAAAGAAAAAAAAAAAAAGAAAAA
>OY744516.1:8127240-8184740 GCA_963556195.1 Sepiola atlantica | reverse complement strand
ATTGGATGGAAACTTCCAAACTAATCTATCTCCGACTAGGTCTTATTTTATCCCTCTGTCTCTCAAATCCATCCTTGTCACTTACTCCTATGTTTTCCTTGGTCTTTCCCTGACACTGCTAAATCAACTGTTCTACATCTATTAACCCCAGAACTTTCATCGATTCTTTCAATGTGACCAAACTAACAAAGTCTCCTGTTCTGTACACATCTCTCTATACTGTCCAGATTTAATCTTCCTCTGAGGTCATCAGATCTAAGCCTGTTTTTAAGATTCACATTCCGCATCCATCGTATCGTTCTCATATCATTTTTCTCCATGCAACACATGTCTTCAACTCTCACTGTCCAAATTTCACTTCCATACATCTTTAAACTGCATAAATATGTTTGATAGACTCTTCCCTGAGTCAAGAGTGGTAATGCTCTGCTGGTTAGTAATGGCATATTTTCCGTGAACATACTCCATCCACTCCTAATAAGGGTTGATATACTGTAAAACCTAACATGCAAACAAACAACCTCCCTCTCCCTTATGGAATGACTGACTCATTATTCAGACAACTTTCTGGCTGGTGGTTGAGTAAACGAATCATTGTTTCGCGATATCTTTTGCAACCAATCAAAATTTGGTTGTCCGTCATCTAACATATAAAGTTGTCTTGTCGGATTTTTGAAGTCAGACCCAAATACCCTGTAATTCTCATTTGTTATTTTTGTACCATGTTATTGGCAATATAATAATGTACTTTACTACAATTTATTAAAAAAATTGCTTAATCCTTATTTTTTAGTTAGTGTTTCTGTTGACTTAAATAGTTTTGTTTACAAAAGGTACATATTTAAAACTGTTCAGTCAGTTAGTTTTGGCAAATATTGGTCTGTGTTCTTAAAAACAAAAATTTCATTTCCAATGGATTTCATCAAATTTCATATTTAATCTGATCAACAGTTTTTGTTTTAATTACTAATATCATAGAGGTAGTCAGAGGAGCTAGCCCTCCCACAATTTCATGAAGAAATCTGATTAGTCAATTTTTCGATACCCCCTCTCTTCTCTCTTCTCTCTTTTTGATAAGCGATTTCCCTCACTTGAATGTTATTTGACCTACTTACACAATAACGTTTCCATCGCATGCTTTATATGTGTATTACTAAAATGGGTATGGTGATCAAATTGGTAAGATGCCAGCCTGCTAAAACCTGATTCTGCTTTTGATTCCCGTTTGAAGACGCAAAATCGTTTTTACATTTTTTCTTTTTAATTTTTAAATTGCAGTCAACTATTTTTTTGGGGCGTGGGGGTGGTAAATGGCCAATTAAAAAAAGAATTTTTCTAAAAAGGACGTAAAATGTTTTCTAAATTTTTTAATAGCCCAAATAGCTTTTTTTTTTTTTTTGCAGACAAAGAAATCCTATTTCAATCGCAAAAATTATTATAAAAGTAAAGACTCCCGTGAGACAACTTTTTTAGTAACGAGTTATAAAACTAAAATTAGAATTAAAAAAAAAAAAAAAAAAAAAAAAAAAAAAAAAAAAAAAACTGAATAACTTGTGACCTGTTTTGGTCGATGTTTGTACATTAGTATATATATATATATATATATATATATATATATATATATATATATATATATATATATATATCACTTAACCAATATATATATATATCTCCTTTTCTTCTTTATTTACATCATTTATTTAGTCATCTCCTTACGTTCATCCTGCTGCTACTACCATTCCTATTACTCTCCTGCCACTGCTTCATCTACCCTATTCCCCTCCTCCCAACGCTTCTCATCTCAATCGCCCTTCCTCTCACCATTTAAAACCTTCAATGTGCAAACAAGCAAGCAATATTATCAGTTCTATGTGTTGTATCGTAATCTGACTGACCAACTAATAAATACGCCCCAAATTCCATGTTTGAAATCAACTATATATTGGGATGTGCAATGAAAGCGAAAGTAATTTGCTTGATTTCTTTTTTATTTTATTTTTTAATTTTTTTTACACTAATACCCCTGATTGGAAATAAATATCCACCAAAAATCAAAGAATTACATTTTCCGTATTAATTAAAAAATGAATGTTAATTTATTTTATTAAAAATTCAACAACAAAAAACTTCGATTTTTTTTTTTTTTTTTTTTCCTTTAGGTCACTTAAATTATTTTACCCCCCCCCCCCCCCCCCATCCTTACATTTCAAGGATGAAACACGGCTATAATAGTTGAAACTCAGAGATCACCTTTACAAAGAGATAACACTCCGTAGGTGCAAATGAAAAAAAAAAAAATTCTTTTAAGAGCAGTTAGTATTTTAAACTCTGCAGACATAAAATTTTTTTTATGTTTAAATTTTTTAACTTTTGAGTATCATTTTCTACGGAGAGCTGCTTTAAACTTTTTTTCGACTTGTTAGTCGAAAATACCTCACCCCCCCTCCCCCCATACAGACACTCAATTATGTTTCCAAGTCTAGACCTAAAAAATAAAATTAAAAAGCCCTTGACCTAAATTCTAACATTCATATTTTACATTTCAAACTCAAGTGTGATTGACTGACTCATGAAGCCTCTCATGATAGGAGTGTCACAATATTAAAATTGTTACTTCAATAAGTGTACAAATGATATTTGATATTACTTTCCCTATTACTTTCCCTATTACTTTCCCTATTACTTTCCCTATTACTTTCCCTATTACTTTTGATATGAGAGTAAAAAAAAAGTCTCATACAAATGTCATTATATAAGAGTATTATTAAAAAGAATAAGGTGTGCAAAAACCAATTGTTATTCATAAACTCCTCGACCTAACCTTCACAGATAACATGAATTGGAACAAATACATTGAAGACATTGCCAGGGCTGCTGCAAAGAAGGTGGGCTCCCTCTACCGTGCCAGTAAACTTCTCACACCTGACATTATCCTATATCTCTACAAAGCCACCATTCGCCCATGCATGGAGTATTGTTGCCACATCTGGGCTGGTGCATCATCCACTAGTAGCATTAAGTAAAAACCTCGTGCCCAGACAGTTTTTCTTTTCTTGTGGTCACCATGTTATTGGAATGAATAAATGGACACCATATTCTTAATCCCCTCGAAATTTCCTTTCCGACAGTATATAACATGTCATATGTTTGAACAAGGGAATGTAGGGAAAATTGGTCATTTATAGGTAAAAATAGCACTTTTGGGGCGGGAACGCTTGTTTTTTGGAATTTTTTAAAAAGAGATACTCCATCTAAAATACTACTTGAAGTATAGAGGTATATTATATAGGTGGTTTTTTGGCATCTTCTATTAATGAGTAATGATGAATAACTCATTAATTGGCCAAAAATTCAAGCAACATGGAGTCACGTATGCATTTACTTAACTGGTTGGTAGGGAACATTTTGCACAATAATTTCAATTTATGTCTTGATCTTTCTCTTTGGGTACCCTAAGTACTCTGGAAAATGCCCCTAACATGATTTCTTATTAATTTATCTAATTTGGATTGGAACTCAGTCATTTTTTTTCATTGCTAATACATTTTTCTTGCTCACTGGGTGCAATCTGTGTTGGCAATTAAAATTCCGTCCACCCGTCACAAAAAGTAAGGACCTCAGAATTAATGCATTTACATTGATTTGGTGAGAATGGCTAATACCTAAAATTGAAGGCACAGTTGATTCGTTTTCCGTCCACCCGTCACAAAAAGTCAGGATTTTTCGAAACTGGAAAAAGTGGGATTTAAATGGATATCCATGTGAGATAAGCCCATCCCTTGTTTTTCTGTCACAAAATATCATACCCTGCCCCTGAATTGGATGGATGGATCAAAGTTATGGGGCAAAAAATGTCATTTCGGGGCATTTTTTTTTTTTTTTTACCCCTTTTGACCGCCTGGGGGGCTAACGAGATTTTTTTTTCAAAATTGAAGAATATCACTTTCTAACCTGACCAAAGTTACAACTTCATGCAAAATTTCAGAGAAATTCAATTGATGGTCGTGGAGAAAAATCCGATCAGACGGACGGACGACATGCCTCAAAACTATAGCCCCCTCAATAAATCGGAGGACTAACAAACAGAAATAAAAGGCTGCATGTTCTTACTAGTACTGTTCAAATGTTCACGTTTAATAAATGCCTCAATTGGTTAGTGAGGTGACCAGCTCACTCAATGCCTGGTGAAGTTCCTCGTCTACCATGAACATGGTTTCTTCTTTTCCTCTTCTCATTTGCATCACAGTTTGCAATTCTGGAGAGATACCAACAACGCACAAACTTGAGACATAGGCAAACTTCTTCCTCTCCAAATAGTACAAATCACCGTCTTTGAGTTCCTTGAAAATTTCAAGGTAATGTCCCCGGATAACACGATGACAACGAGGAAAGTTGTGGTGGTAATCGTCACTCATGTCAACAGTTGTTTCGAATGGAGGTGAATCCAACTTGAGAAGATAGTATGGATGATCATCCCCTGATCGTATAACGGCGATATCTCCTTCTTGCAGCATGCTGTATGCTTCACCCTCTTCATAGTCCTCTTCCTGGTTGATGTCGATGAACTCATCTTCATCTTCACTGCTGCTGGAATCACCGGCATCCTTCTGCCCAGCACCTTTCTCCTTAAATAGAGTCCACTTTGGACGAATGGCAGACATATCATCAGAGAATATACCTTCTTTGTTTAAGCGGTGCTTGCAAAAGTCTGAATTTCCTTCTAAACATGGGAAGCAACAACATGCAAAGTGTTGTGTGTAAATACCATGAGAATTGCTGACTTTGTTTGAAATTTGGTGGATCTTCAGTGTTTGGGGTAGATGATAATATTTCTTTATGGTATTGTTGGCACGATATTGTTCCGCTTCCTCCACAGTTACCTCATAAAATGTTCGATTCATCATTGGCCCTTCTTCTTTGGAACGATCTTTCACTGTAAGAGCTTTAAGTGAAAAATTGAACAACTTGCAGTCCCGTATGGTGGCGTCTCCACTGACAACGGCTCCCAGGCAGTACGATTTCACAACTCCTCCTAATCCATCACTCTTACTTTTTCCATGAGCTGTCTCGAAGTGCACCCGGGTTCCTTTGATGGTTCGATTCACAAACAATCTTGCTGCTTCCTTGCATTTAAATTGACTCCCACAACCATCGGTGAATTCAATGTCTTCTTTGATATGGATTGACTTCTCTGCATAAAAATCAATTATCTTCTGGTTGCAGAGTTCCACGAACCATGGGTCTTTTTTCTTATCTTCACTGTAGAAGACAAAATGGTCCTCTCTGATGTTTCCATCCACCATACGAAGCACGACAACGGGGTACACGGTGACTGTATTCTGCTGCCAGTGAATACTCATAATTTCCTCAAGCAACAAACATGTGTAGTTTTGAGAAAAGTCCATGACTTTCAGTACTACTCCTGGTTTCATTAAGTACGCAACTGCATCGTCGTAAACATCTTTCAGGTGCTGGACATTAAAACGATGGCGTGGGAAATCTTTCAGTTGCTTCAACAGAAGTTGAAGAAGCTCATCAAATGTCAAATTCTTATCCGCTAGTGCTAGTTTGTTCTTCTCTTTGCCTTTATGTTGGTAGACCACCTTTTCAAACGGTTGTATTTTGATAGTGTGCTTCAAATCAACACATTTCACATTTTTCCTTGCACAATCCAAGCTGCATTTGAGATTATCTGTAAACAAAACACGCAACTTGTCAAAATGTTTGCATACATTACAGCGACCGAGGATGCATGTGATCGATTTCTCACATAAAAGATACTCCATCATTTTCTCGTTGTTTGACCAAACTTCAGTATCCAGCTTGTTCAGCTGCAGCATTCTGACAAACCCCCTTCGAATATAATCAATATTCTGATGATATGAGCATGCACATACAAATCTTTGAAGAAATCTCTTCAGCTTCACGTTACGTGGTCGAAGATTCTCAAATGATCGCCGACTGAGTTTAATGTCAGGATTTTCTTCACAAAACTTATGGTAAGCATGGACCAATGACAGCTCCATGACATGGATGGGAACTTTCTCAACATTACCATTTTGATTCTTCATCTTCAGTGTTTTGTTTTTATATGGAAGTACTCTGGATATGTCGTCTCTTTCATAGAATTCTTTAATAGCCAGCTTAACTTTTTCTGTTATCTTGGGTCTTGTGGTCATCTTCTTTCCTGTATCAGAGAGCATTTCTTCAAGGTTCCATTTTTTTGCCTTCTTATATGTGTGGTAAGATGCTCCTAACTTATGGACTTTCTTTTTAGGACAACTATCTTCAAGTGTTGTGAGAAGTGCTCTCCTAACGCAGTTGCTGATCGGATCTCGTTTCTTTTTCAGTTTAGTGTACGTTTCCTCCACTGGTTTCAAATTTGGTGATGAACTGGACGATGTTGCTTCCAGTGCTTGCTTTGTACCTGGGCTCTGACTATTTATCACAGATTTCATGAAGTCGATGCGCTCTTCACGCTCTAGCGAAGACAGTTGTTCTCCAAGCCGTTTTTTTCTTTTCTTCAGTGGCGACCTCAGTGGTGTTTTCTTGAAATTTACCTTGACTTTCATTGATGCGCGGTGTTTCCTTGTGCGTTCTGTGGATACGTCAGACTTCTCAACTTCCAGCTTCTTCCTTGCCTTGTCTTTCTGTCGTACTCCATACCTTTTTTGTTTTGTCATATTTTTTCTTTGATTTTCCTTCTGCTTTTGCCACATTTGTCTCAATTTTTCTTCATTGCTCACCCTCAATTCTTTGATTTTTTTCTTTTTCTTTTTCTTTTTCGTATTCGCGTTTTTTGACTTCGGGATTGAGACGTGAATTTCTTTTTCGCTCTGCTGCAGACATGGGTTTTGCCTTCTTTGGACGTCCCATCTTCGGTTTCTCATCTTTCTCATCACCTACAGCTTCCTGCTGCACAGTGGCCTTCCTTGTCACCTTTCTTGTTTTCATCATTTTTCTTGTTTCCATTTTGCACTTTTCTGAAAAATAACAGAAATCGACGTTGACAAATGAACTTTGAAATTGTCCACCCATCACAAAAACTGATTTTGATTGTTCTATTTTTCTTCAACATGCCATTATAGTAGATTACTCACTTGTCAATGATAATTCTAGTTTCTTGTATCATCTGCAATTTTTCTAACATGACAGAAGTTTTTGTGGCTGATTAAATTCCTCCTTAAGTCATGACAAATATTATCTGAGAATACCCTTTATATCAAATTGTGCCATGCTATTTGAACAAAAAGAGGCATTATGTCTTTAAATATTGTGTCAATTACTAATTTTTGCTGGTTGCAGTTTTCTTTCTATTTCAATTCTCATTACTATAACTATAAAGAATGAAAATTTGATTCTCAGACTTTTTGTGACGGGTGGACGGAAATACAGCATGTTCAAAAAATCAAAATTTTTTTACCTTTAGTCTATGGTAGCTATACAATGGACTTTTCTCACTTCCTGACATCCTGTAGCTGAATAATTATGATTGGCAAGGAATGAAAATCATTTTCAGAGAAATTAGAGGAAAAATTTGGTCATAATATTAAAAAAACATAAAAAATTGTACCCCGAAAATATACATTTTTCGAGAAAAAACCCGAATACCTGTCCATTTTCAATGGAAAAATCCTAGCATTAAGCTAGTGGGAGCAATTGGAATACCTGATAGCAAATATGAGACAATTTTTGTGCAGAATAGAACCTAGATAAGGAACTAAGATATGAGCGATTTTTTTACCCAATGGTCATAATGCAATTAACCGCCACGAGGAGCATATTAAAGGTTTTTGGTCCATTTTTGCAGGAAAGTAATCCGAAATGATAGGTCTAAATGGGAAACTAGGTCTTGAATGTAATAAATAACTTTAAAATTTGGCCCAGAAATCACTAAATGTCCCTTTTTGGGCACGAGGTTTTTACTATATGCTTAGTCTCTCCCTATCTAAGATAAGGTCCAAAAAAGAGTCGCCAACTTAAAAGGTCCCTCACTATCCACCAAGCTTCCTTCACTATCCACCAAGCTCCAGCCCCTGCCCCATCGCCACAATGTTGCTTCCTTGTGCCTGTTTTACAAGTACTTCAATGAATTGTGCTCTGATGAGCTTGCTGCTCTGATGCTCCAATGACGTAAATTCACTAGACCGACCCGGCATTCTGCCAAATCCCATCCATTCACTGTGGAGGTCCCCAGATGCCGAAGAATTTTCTACTCCAATAGCTTCTTTCCTTGTGCTGCTGGCCTCTGAAACTCCCTCCCTGCTTACTGTTTCCCCGACTGTACTGACATGCAGAAATTTAAAACTAATGTAAACAGACATCTCGCTGCACAGCTCCCAATTTAGGTTACCCCCCCCCCCCCCAAAAAAAAATCTCTCACCCTTTTTCTCAGTAGCCCCTTTCGTCTACAATGGTGGCCTGCCTTGTTTGGGGTGAACTATGTTAAAAAAAACAACAAAAAAAAACAAAAAAACTAAACAGTTCCAGATCTGTAGTAAATCCGATAGGCAAAATAAATTGCCCACCGTCTCTAGTCGTGATGGTCGTTCCCAGACAAAACATCACCGCGTTGTGTCTGCGGTGGTGGAGGGAAGGTAGTTTTCCCAAAACTGGCAACGTCTGCACAAACTTCGGAATGCTCGGATGTAAATAAATAGTCAGGTACTCATTGTCACCCTCTATGCAAATCAGTCGTGTCGTGTGGCTGGTTATGCAAATGAGTTGTTTCGCTAGCCAATCATTGACTGTGTGATCCTAATAGAATCGGAGAAATTTAGCGCATTGACAGTAGGGTCTCGGGTGTAGGGTCATGTCGACGTCTCTTGTAAACTTCTGTTTTGTGCTACCGATGATATTGCTATTTTTGTTCCCTTGTGAAAGTTCTTCCTACTGATGATGGCTCCTCGTGTTCTCATCTACCGTACGACTTGTGATTCTGCTGTTTTTCCTCCCCCATGAAAATCTCCCCGACTGGTGATTGTCTCTAATGTTCTTTTGTTCCGTGCTACTCAGGATCCGACTATTTTTGTCCTTCGGTTACTTCGATCCTGTTTTTATCGTTCCTATCTATTTCTGAAGATTTAAAAGTCCGTAGTTCCTTCCTGAATCTTTCTGTAATTTGCCCCTTGACGTGATCGGATTGAGAGTCAGTTGTATTGATACAAGAAACTCAATTGGCTAAGAGATGACGGAGAATTGTCAGTCTCATATGAGATTGCCAAAGCAGAATCTAAAAAAACTCATCAAGAAAGATAGACTAAAAATAAAGGAAATGAAAGCCATTCATAAAAATTCAGATACCTCCGATTTTTGTGAAATTTTAACAATAGGTATTATCAATTTATAAATATTCCCTAAATTTCAATTTCTTTGGAGTATTTTAAAGGGGTTTTAGAGGGCATAATATGATCACAACCTCCTATTTAAAAATTCAAAGATTTCAGATTTGCATCGAATTTGATCCATAGTCATCAGATACCAATTAAGCAAGATTCCCTGAATTTCAATTTCTTAATACTCATTTTCTAGAATCAAAATCATGTAATAGATTCAGAAATGTATCATGCTGCGTTAAAATTGAACGCAAAACCCCAACACATAAGTTGGGCTATTCAAGATCTTAATGCAAACACCCATGTGAGTGGGAGAGAGAGGAATTTAAAATTATTGCTGAATGAAATATTTCGTTTTTCTTACTTTAAAACCAGTTTTAGTTTTCCATTCGAGATATTTAAAAAAAAAAAAAAATTTGTTAATGTTTTTATTTTTATTTTTCAGTTGAAAGTCAAAACCATTGTACCCCGGAGGAATTCCAACGGTTACATACCCAAATTCAGGAGTTAAACAAAACCCTAAATAATTTTAAAGATGGTAAAAATGGCCTCCAAACTGTTTTGACCAAAGTTAATTCACTTAGCACGGCAGTAAGTGTTCACTATTTTCTTTTTTGTTTTCATTCCTTGGTCTTTGTCGTCTTGTCTTGTCTAAAAAAAAAAAAAGAAATAAAATAAAATTTTCTCTTTGAATGTTTTCAAATAGTCATTTGTTTTGAGGGACTTTCCTTTGTTTCTCCAAAATTATAATTGTTCGAATGGTTTAGATATCGTTATGACCCCCAACGACGGATCCCTGTCTATGGGAAAATACGTAACATTAAGTAACTGAAGACGAGAAAAAAAACAAGAATCATAAAATATAAAGAATAAAATTTATTCTTATTCAAATTTTTTTTGAAAATATAAAAATATATAACAGGAATGAATGTGGATTGAGAAAAACAAAATGAACGAAGGGTAGAATTATGAATGCAATATTTCTTTCAAAGTCACGGGAAATATATGAAATTCATGAGGCAAAAGTCCAACTATACTTCCATATGTGTGAAAGGAATATACATATATTTTTAAAATGTGAAAACGTGTAATAAACATTAATATGTGAAAGGCAAAGTTTAAGTGTCCTTATATCAAAGAAAAATATATATAAATGTTCACTCGCTCTGTATCAACCCAGGTGCTGTTATATACCTGTTCGAACCATTGCTATCCTTCGTGAGTCGATTTGCCGTTCCCGCTGTTGTGTCGTTGGCCATAATGGTGATAGCAATCGATGATCTTTGGCGTCTTTGTCAGCGGGATCACACTCCAATCCTCCACACTGTAATTATGTGTCGCAGTTTTCCGGGAAGCACTGACTGGATTGGGTGGTTTATATTTAGAAATATATAAAAGAAAATACACATGGAATTAAACCGAGTCCACGCAACATCAAGGAAATACAACAAAGCTCCTGTATTGTATTCCTAGTAAAAATATATTCGCGTATTTACAGGAAGCTTGAATTAGAGATAATGTCTAGTTTTGGATGCTAGGTGCAACCCCTAAATGGTAAAGTTTACAAAAAAATAATAATAATAATGTACCCGCATTACTCGCCCTGTTAACTAGAATATATATTCCATAATTCATAATAAGTTCAATAGTTTAGGATTTTACCAAGCACATACTTAATATTGGCACTCACGCCAGCGCACCAATCCTTTCAAAAATGTATGACTTAATATAACTCAAAATTGGATGTAGAGCAATTCTTTTCTCTTAAATTTTTTGTATCTAACTTTTAAAAAAAGTTTCTTGGGAGTAGATGCGAGTTGTAGTGCCCCCCCCCCCCCCCCTAAATGTTAAAGTTTACAAAAAAAAAAATAATGTGCCCATGTTACTCACCGTGTTGCCGAGAATATATATCAAAATTCATAATGATCTGTTCATTAGTTTAGAAGATTATCCTGTGTATATATATATATATATATGCACATACCTAACTTTCTATATATAGAGAAGATATATTGTAATGTTCTCCGAAGGTATTTAATAACTCAAATGGCCAACTCACAAATAGAGAAGTGTTTATTACTGCAAGTGAACAATGCAATAAGTAGTTATAAGTTGGGTAGCTGGCTTGTAATGTGTACGGGGAACGACTGGCTGTACTTGTACATTGTATATGAAAGAGGATACTTTCGCTACAATATAAGGAATGCCAGTGGATCCAATCACTGCCAATTTTGGACTTAGCATGTAATTGCGTTCGCATGCAACATTTCATCACTGCGGACACATATTTTAAAGTCGTAAATTACTAGCCGTTAAAAAAAACTCAACAGTAAAGACGATTGTAAACACCAAAACTAACACCGCTTGATGATGATTTGATGAATCAAATTGAAAATACGCGCAAAAATAAAAAGAAATGGAACAAGAAATCCACAGAACTTACATCCACCAATTTGACTAAATGGATTATTCGGAAAATGGAAAAAATAAAAAGTTTTATCTAGCAAAAACACTCCATATTATTTAATAATGTTTGCCTAAATGAAAATATGCTGCCTAAGTACACAAATATATCTATATAAATTATAACATGAAAGGATATTAGACATCAATACATTTAGACTTGTGAAAACAGAATTTAAACAGAAAACACCTGGAAGAAAATGTACCTTGTAAGGAAAAGATAAAACATTTACCGGTATAGACATTTGCTTTGCTTTTTCTCAGCAGGGAGTTTGAAATCTATCATGTGTTCTCTTCAAAAGCCATCTCAAAAATGATTTTTGTTTTGAATACTATTCTTCTTCCTTGGAAGGGTCACATGACCAGATATCCAAAAAAAATGTACATTTGTAAGGGGAGAGGGTGTGAAAGGATTGGTAAATAAACAGGTTATACATACAGCAAGTCGGAGGAGTTTTCACTCTCACTCAGACATCTACTATCACTGCCACCTTTGTACACTGTGAGGACGATCTTGATTTAACGCGTGTTTGTTAATGTGTCATTTTGAAGTCTCCATTGGTGTCTAGAGTTATTTTCCGTTGTCAATTTCAACCGGTTCTCTTTGAAATTGACAAAGGGAAATAACTCAACTCGATCAGTTTGAAGAGTTATTGCCCTTTGATTATTTCTTATGTGGTTTATCATCAATACATTTTAAACCCGAAATTAGTTGATTTGATATGAAATTTAAAAAATAGAACCTTTTTAAACAGTTCTATGTTTCAAAAATTAACTGAGGTAGATACACTTTAGTTGAATCAACGTTTGTTTTCCTAAGGCTTTTTTATATCTATTTTAATCACACAAAATACATGCTAAAAGTTATGGATTTAAGTTAATTTAAAAAATGTTAATTCTGTAATTTGCAAGTAACTCACCAAGTGACCCATCTCTTACTACATTTCTGTCTATCACTTTACCCCCCCCCCCCCCTCGCTCACTCTATGTTGTTCTTATTTTTACCCTGTTTATCACACTGTTTATTCAGTCAAAGGTTATCACTTTCCCTCTGTCATCCCTTCCGGACCCTGATTTTTTCTTGTTTTTTTTTTCCTTGTTTTTTTTCTTTCTTTCTCCCGTGTGTTTTGTTTCTGTTTTTTTTTTCTGTTTTGTTTTCTCTATCTCTTTCTCTTCAGTTTTTTCTTTATCTCTTTAGTTTTTTTTTTCTTTCTCTCTTCAGTTTTTTTTTTCTTTCTCTCTTCAGTTTTTTTTTTCTTTCTCTCTTCAGTTTTTTTTTTCTTTCTCTCTTCAGTTTTTTTTTCTTTCTCTCTTCAGTTTTTTTTTCTTTCTCTCTTCAGTTTTTTTTTCTTTCTCTCTTCAGTTTTTTTTTCTTTTCTTTCTCTCTTCAGTTTTTTTTCTTTTCTTTCTCTCTTCAGTTTTTTTTCTTTTCTTTCTCTCTTCAGTTTTTTTTCTTTTCTTTCTCTCTTCAGTTTTTTTTCTTTTCTTTCTCTCTTCAGTTTTTTTTCTTTTCTTTCTCTCTTCAGTTTTTTTTCTTTTCTTTCTCTCTTCAGTTTTTTTTCTTTTCTTTCTCTCTTCAGTTTTTTTTCTTTTCTTTCTCTCTTCAGTTTTTTTTCTTTTCTTTCTCTCTTCAGTTTTTTTTCTTTTCTCTCTTCAGTTTTTTTTCTTTTCTTTCTCTCTTCAGTTTTTTTTCTTTTCTTTCTCTCTTCAGTTTTTTTTCTTTTCTTTCTCTCTTCAGTTTTTTTTCTTTTCTTTCTCTCTTCAGTTTTTTTTCTTTTCTTTCTCTCTTCAGTTTTTTTTCTTTTCTTTCTCTCTTCAGTTTTTTTTTTCTTTCTCTCTCTTCAGTTTTTTTTTCTTTCTCTCTTCAGTTTTTTTTTTCTTTCTCTCTCTTCAGTTTTTTTTTCTTTCTCTCTTCAGTTTTTTTTTCTTTCTCTCTTCAGTTTTTTTTTCTTTCTCTCTTCAGTTTTTTTTCTTTCTCTCTTCAGTTTTTTTTTTCTTTCTCTCTTCAGTTTTTTTTTTCTTTCTCTCTTCAGTTTTTTTTTTCTTTCTCTCTCTTCAGTTTTCTTTTTCTTTCTCTCTTCAGTTTTTTTCTTAATTTACAAAATTATTTTTTTATTTCAAATTCTACTCACTCAATTTTTTAAAAATATACTTTTTTTTATGGCAATGTGATTGCAGAAAAATACCCAGTCATGGTATGAATTTGTTAAACTTAAATTTTCAGTATGAACATGATCTTGCTTCCTTTTTTTTATTGACCGTTTCGGATTTCTTTCTTTTAGGTTTGAATAAATTTTTGCGTTATTTTTTTTCTTTATTCTGTTCTGAATTAAAATGAAAATGTTTTCTTCTCTCCATTCAAGGTGACAGAATTAAAACAAAAAACGGCCAATTTAGATGAGCGAGTAGCGAAGGCTCCGTTACTTCAGACTCTACCAAAGAAAGTTGAGACCACATCAAGGGTAATTAATAAATTTTAAAAATTCAACAGGAATTTTGATGGAATTAAATTGCCTTAATCTATGAAAGATGTAGAACAGGAGGCAATTACAATTGCCATCAATTATAAGACCGATTTGTACGATCATTTGTTCGTAGAAATTGGCCTCCCTTTACCCGGCAGTAGTTATTTGTTGTTGTGGATCCCAAGGATACGGAAGAAATAATAAACACATAAACCAATCTGTTTGTTGTAAGACAAGAATCTTTGATCTTTTAATGTAAAACAAAAGTTTTCTTTTCGTTTGACAATTCATACAATATTTCTTCAACCGACAGTCGTGTACGTATTTTTTTTATTTTACTTAACTAAGATATAAATTATATATATAAATATTTATTGTATAAAAACTTATATATATATATATATATATATATATATATATATATAAAACTCTAGCTAGTATTAAGCACTTTTGAAAAAAAATATTGGTTTTAAGTTCATTTTATAAATACATCTGAAAATTAATATTTTTTCGTCTAACTCTTAACTGTGTTTGAAAAGGCAATTAAAACATTTTGTACGAATAAAAAACAAAACTGTATTTAATGTTATCTCCCTTTAACAGAGCCTCGCCACCCTGGGCAGTGATATGAACACCCTTAAAGGAATGGTCGAATCATTACAGAAAAACCACCAACAAGCCAGCGAGAAGTATGCAGATGTAACTACAAAACTAAAAGCTCTCGTAAGTTAACATTTTTTTCTTTTTCTTTTTTCCCACCCATTAATTGTGATCAGATCAACTAAACCAAGGATTTGTTTCTTGTAACTTTCCATTTGTGGGTTCGTGATTGGCCCAATGTATAACGTCACAGACTGTGGAATCGACAATGCAGAGTTTAAATCCAATCAAATATATTATGCACTAATCCTGTTAGTAAAGGTATGAACCTGATAAGGGTTATAGGGATCAGAGTTGTCTCTCTTTCGGGAGAAATTATTTTCTGGGCCAGAGTTATTCCCCTTGGTTGAGATCCTCAAATTTTTGTTATTGTATGCGAACTATGTTGTATGTTTAACCTTAGATCTTGTTTTTCCCAATTTAATAAATGAAATGTCTTTGAACCACGGGTTTTTAAACAATCTTTTACTTTTTACACGCGTGTGTAGCAAACGCATTACACTCAATTTCAACACCCAACCTGCTTAGAGAGTTAATTGAAATTCTCTACCCACGTGTTGCTAATCTTGATACAAAAGAATATCAAATATTCTAATTTTATTGAGTAAAATAGTGACTTATGTTCAATGAATCGTATACAATAGTTACTGCTTCAGCATTGAATAACCCCATAAAGGTTCAATTGTACAATATGAACCGTCAAAATATCTATTAGCGCTACAGTGTTCCAATTCTTTGATTATTTGTACGAAGGCTTATCACGTAAGTAGTCAGCTAAATGGGTAGAGGTGTCTCTTTGTAGTAGTGGCAGTAACAGTCTTCGTAGTGATGTTGTTCTTTTTTTTCTTTTTGTGGCTGTAACAATGGAAGTAATTAAAAAAGAACAACAATAACTCCATTATTTGCTCTGGGATTTCATTTACTTTCTCTTCGATTTATTTTTTACTTTTTACAGCAAGTACATCTAGATGAACACATCTTGCCGGCCAACCGCTATATTGGTGGAAGAGCCCGAAAAAATGGAAATTCCTTTTCTTGCTAAATCATAGAAAATTCCGTTTTTAGTATTAGTTTTCCACGTCTGGTCTCAGTAAAAAATATTTGATAAAATGGATTGTTGTTCTTAATTGTATTTCTTGCTCACAAATAAAATTCTAATATATTTTTTAACGTCTTAAATTTAACTTTCATTCAATGTTTTAATCGCTGGTATTGCTGTTTTAAAAAAAAAATTTTTTTTTAGTGCTTGTATATATCAAGGCACATATGAAAAACGCAGTTACACAGGTGAAAATTGCAGTTTTAAATAAATTAACCGGGAAACTCTTTGATATACTTATGTATCAGGAAAAAATAGGTATCTACACTAAAAATTAGCAAAATTATCAACTAGAATTTTAATTAAAAATGAAAATTAGTTCTGCCAAACCGCCATTGATACTAATGGATTCAGGGGGCCATAACTAAGTCTGTTGTATAAATAAGTAGTAAATGAATAGCGATCGGCAAAATACGATAAAACTAATTTTTATTTTTAATTAAAATTCTACTCTTGAGGATACTTAATTTTTCCTGATATGTAATGTAAACAAGTTTTTATTTGGAAATGCGTTTTTTATATGTGCCCTGATCTATATAAGCACCAATTTTTTTTCTTATATTGAGATTCTTTTTACTAACATTATACCCCCCCCCCCCCCATTTTTTTTTTAACAGAATTTCCATGCACTATACAACATGGTCGCTATAAACCATCCTCATAAGTTATCAAATTTTGTTATATTCTTCATCAATCAATCGACAATCTATCCATCTCATTAACCTTCATCCTTAAGTGGCTTTTAGTCTTGCTAACTGATTAGTAAAAATAAACAAAAAAAACAAACATGCTTTTTAACAGTAAAAACGAAGAGATTAAAACATCCTAGTTGATATTTTAAGAATAGCAAATTATCCAAAGAAAAATGTCCACTATGAGTAAAAAATTTGTCATAAGTTCAATTTTATATACAATAAAAAGATAATTAGAATTTAATTTCAGGACAAAAATATAATAGGAAGAATCGATTTTATCCAACATTTGAGCGAATACCAAGCAAAAGGGTCCCTATCATACAATTTATCACAAAGGAGATGATTTTGTTTACAATGGATAAAACAAACCGCTCGTAGCTTAAGAAGTACAGTGTACGGACAACAATATTTGTTCTCCCGATGACGAAACACGTTTATTGCATTGCAAAATCAGCGCAGTACAAACGGGGCCTAGAATTTTATTCTGTTGAAAAGAAATATCTTTACTCAGATTTGAATGTATTTTTGTGTGCCAACAAAAATAGCAACAGATGACAAAGACAGGGCTATAGAATAAACATCATTTTAAAAAAAAATAATAGATGAAAGAAATATGAAAATAAACAGCGTTTTGTGGAAAATGTGTGGGCATGTATGCGTGATTGTTGTAATGATAAAAGAAAATTGAGCTGGGCTGATGTCAACTTCACGTATAATCGCTCATTTTCCCAACTTGAATTATCACATAGTGTAGCTTTCTTTTCTCTCAAAATTGCGTCTGTGTTTTCTCTCATGAAGATAAATGATTTCTCAGTGCCGGTCTATTCTTTCTTCTGCCGCTATGTGAATTTTCTTCTGGCGGAGCATAGATCGAATAGATACAAAGCTTTTTTTGGGAGTTGAATTTCTCCATGACAAACAAACTGCAGTTTTTCCTCGATTTTATGTCAGAATGGCCGCGATATTCCGAGTTGCAGTTTTCGACTTGATTGACGTTCTGTTAAGTTAAAAGGCTCCGTATTGACATCTCCCATATTTAGTTTCTGGCTACATCAAATATGGCAAAGTTGTATTTTTCAGGACATTTTTTAAGGTATGTTTATTGGAACTAATGCCTTGATTAATGAGCCTTAACTCGTCCTTCGTGTTGCAGTTGGATCTGTTGGTGTCTCGTTTCACCGCACCTCACAAAGAAATTAAGGGGGTTTATAGTCAGGCCAGCTCAGATGCCAGATGTTAAGTGTGACTGATGAAGTTCTTTAACAATCGGGCCTGGGTTTTCTGGCTGGTATGGCAGGATGCCGAGTTTTGCTGTCACACATACGGCCTACCTGGTCGATCTAGGGTTTCGCTACCTTGCTCAGTGTGGACCTAGCTAGCCTTAGGCCCTCAGAGAAGAAGTAGGTTGGTATAACGTCACTTTCAGCGACAAACTTCAGCGTCAGATCGTCAATCAAGCGTCTTTTTCTCGGATGTCGCCTCATAGTCGAACCCTGAATCTTTTACTTCCTTTCTGACCTTTTCTACCATCCTCCTGCTGAGGAAGTCTGAAATCTCCGTATTTGTCGTTCCGGTACAAATCTCAAGGAGAACTCTGTGTCTCTGATATAAATATGGTGGTTCAAAACTCTCCATAATCACTTATTCTTCAAAAAACGATTGAAATATAGTCACTGTTTTCATGAAGACAAGATTGAAGTGATAAAAAAAGAATGCATAGAATTAGCAGTTTAAAATTGTGAACAAATATCGTTTGCACCTTGTATTCATTGATCTCTGCATCCAGTGTCACTGTCGATAACAAAAAAGAAGCTAAATCATGTCCATACTACGAATCAAAGTTCATCATAAATTCATACCATGACTGGCTATTTCTTTACAATCATGCGTCCATAAAAAAAAATTTTTTTTAAGAGTGATATACCCCACCCCCACAAACTTCTGATCAACTACGACAATGAAATTTGACTCTCACATAAAGTATTCATGGACAAATAATTTTGTATGAAAAAAAATATTGCTGACATTAGTATTATTTTGATGATGGAATCATTTGTAACCGGATATCTTCAACACTTTGGCCATTCATAATGTTCAAAGTTTTCCCCAGACTATTGAATCTATCGCCATGAAACTGCATAGACAAAACAAAATAAGACTCTAAAATATATCGACTGGTGTCAGAAATCTTTTGATGACGTCATCAATTTTGTTCAAATATGTTGATGTGGATGTGCAAAAATAGTGTTACAAATGTAAACTTCCATGTAAAGTGAGAATAAGTAATAAAAAAAAGAAAAGAATTTTCCATGTGAGGTTAGGCTGACGTGTACCGGAGATAGCATCATGGGAGGAAGTATGTGGCAGAGAAGTGAGATTGGTTCTGCCTCTTGGGAGTTCTGCGTCAAAGTGAACAGATGCGGTTTCGAGGCTTCCACTACCCTACAGAGAGTAAGAAGGGAAAGTTGCAGTTCATTTGATGTATTTTGCTGTGTAAAAAGTAAACCAAATCCCAGAGTAAATAATGGAGTTATTTGTTGTTCTTTTTAATGGCTTCTGATATTCCAGCCACAAGGAAAAAGGAACATCTCTATGACTGCTACTGCCACCAGTGCTGAGAGACGTCACTATCCAATGAGCCAACTACTTATGTGGTGTCAGCGAGATGAACAGCTGTTTCTATTGATGTAGAAGATGACTGGCTATCTATGGAAATCAAAGAATTCCCCATGCAATGTTGCAATTTGCCCAAATTTGAATGAATTTACTAATGAAAATGAAAGCTGAATTAAAATAAATTCTGCACAAATACTTTTTAATTGTAAAAATTTTGCTGACGACATGGGAGGATGGTATTTAAAAAAAAAAAGTAAAACATGTTTTCTTTCCTTTTAATGGTCGTCTGGCATGACCCCCCCCCCCCCCCCCCTCTGAAGCATAATATAGTAAGATTCTTTTATGATTTGGTTAAAAGTTGAATCTTTTTCCTTTTTTTTCTTTTCAGGAACATGATACAGTGAATTCTGAAATTGACCAGCTCAATATCACTTCTATAGAAAATATGAATGCTTTACGCAAACATTTGGTAGGGGCTCTTTTATTTATTTTTTTTTGTTTTTAGTTTTTTTAAACTTTTGTTTACCAAACCCGGGCCATGGTGATACTGAAACAAAATGCATATAGTTATTTGCTATCTCTTTGGTATTTTCAGAGTTTTACTAGGACAGACGAACAAACACTTGCCTTTTATATAACTGCTCAAAAAACATCAAAAGTAGGGATTAATAGTTGTTTGCATGAAACAAGAAACTGGTTGCTTAACATAAACGTAATTTGCATGAACAGTGTTTCTTTCCAAGAATTTCCCATCTGTAGAACACATTATGCAATTGCTTCCTTACAGGCTGCAACATGGTCGTCTTGAAATACTTGTTATAAATTAAATAATCAAATTTTGTTTATTCCATTCATCATTTTTAATCCTCTCATAACATTCTTTTTATGAGCCCCCCCCCCCCCCCCCCTTATCCGTGGAGTTATCTCAAAGATAATGTCTATCAAAACAATCCCCAGACGATTCCCGAACTGAAGAAAATGGTCATCACGGCCAAAACCAGGGTTGTGAATTTTATTCACGTTTTCATGGGTGACATGGGGGGGGGGGGGATAAGGATTCTCTGTTTTGATTGATTCACCAGTTTTCTAAATTTTGTTTATCTTTTCAAAAAACCCCCAAAAAACCTTTTTGATGGCATAAATCGTTCTAGTTGAGGAGGAGGAGGAGGAGGGCAATTTTATGGGATCATAAAATATTTTAAATTGATTTAAAAAAATTTAACTTTTCCTTTTCATTCCCTTATTTTAATTTTTCTTCATGAAAGCTTTTCTTTTTTTAATTCAGGGAGAGCTTGATAATAAAATGGAAACTGAAGTGTTGAGGGTTAATAATATCTCTGCAACTGTTGTACAAATGTCGGCTCAGGTTTACGTAAGTTTTTTTTCATTTTCTTTTATTAAAAAAAAAAATCTTTAATAAATCTTACAATTTTTTTTTCTCTAAAAACACTGTGCTAATAAAAAACAAACAAACAAAAAAAACACTTTCTCTGATTCCTGACCAAGCCAACTATATAATCTATATATATATATTTATACTAGCGGGACCCGTGGAAATTACGCAAAATGATGTTTTCAATACTAATTATCTTGTTCCTAACTTATACATGTTTGAATAAAATATGATACGATTTAACTTGTATATTTATTTTTAAAAATGAACAATTTACAAAACTTCTTTATATACAATATTTCTAGTGAAGGTAATATTTCGACGACTAAACCTTATTTTGTAAATGCTTTAGATTAAATTAAATTTGGCTCCAATTCATGAGTAGCATACAAAGATTCGGAAGGTCGTCGCTTTTGATGTAAGCGTGACACACAGGATAACACACACGCTATCGTATTAATGTGTCTTCCTGGTGACTTGAATGCTTTTCCAACTCTAGGTGCGGCACGCATGCGCAGAGCTTTTGATGTAAGCGTGACACACGAACACACGCGCTAGCATGTTAATATATAGATAATCTTACATAATATATAGATAATCTACATAATATATAGATAATCTACATAATATATAGATAATCTTACATAATATTACTGATAATTTACATGTATCTTGTTATTTGCACAGTGAATGGTTTAGATGGAGGAAAGGCGAATGAGATAAGAAATGTTGGGAGGAGGGGAATATAGAGAACAAATGACAAAACAAAATTCTTCATTTGTTCAAAATCTCAAAATTCACCCAAATTTATTTAAAATAAGTTTGTACTTTTGCTGTGCCATGTTTTAAAATATAATTTTAATTCCAACAAATGACCAAAATCTACGAGAATTCACTTGACTTAATTTTGGAATGCTTGACCTCCATTGATCTGATTGTTAAGTATTTTATTCTGGTGATCTTTGTCTTTGATTGAGGTCAGGATTTCTCTTAGCAACAAGACTCTATTGAATCTCCCCAATATGGCATTTTATAGGTTCTAATGAAAACATGTGTGTGTGTGGGTGGGTCTTAGTTATTTTTATTTCTTTTTAAAGCTGTCATTGTCTGATGGACACTAGCTGAGTGGTAGTCCTGCCCTGGCTTCAGTCATGTAGATATCACAGGAAATCAAAGGTCTGACATACTTGAAAAAGAAGCAACTAAAATAACTATAACACTTCTTAAACTTCAAACTGAGATGATTTGGGTATAATCGCTTGCAGACAACCGCTCATCTTTGGATAAATTATCTTCATTTGAGCAACGTAGGTTGTAAGAAGACGCGATTTTGGTATAATCATCAACAGGAATTTAAATGTACCTTTTGAAGAATCTTTCATCCCAACGCCAAGTCGTGGTCTCCACGGGATCGAAGCAAAAGATGTACCATAGGCATTTTCGTCGCAACAGAAGAAAGGCAGCATTCTCTCTCCGTGTTTCTGCTCCATGGAACAGCCTACCAGAGGAGGTTATGATGATACCTACCATATCCAGGTTTAAAGTCACGTTGGACCAACATTCAGACTGTATATCGACGTACATTTCTTTTAACTGTCGTTTACATGGCTTGTTGCACGTTGCTATATTTTGCTAGTAAATTTAAATTTTATTTGATATATGGATTACAAAACTAAGATCATACAAGACGCAAAAAGAAAATAAACTACGGGATATGTCCTAAAACAACAAATTATACAAACATCGAGTAACAGTTGGATGAGAAAACACGAAACCGCTAGCTGACTAGTATTAAGCAGAGTCGGAATTGGACATGCACCCCAGACACATATTTAAAGTGGAAGCTGCACCTTCTGCTTACGATCAAACATATTCTAATTGATTGAAAATTATCGGAATACCCTCAAGAAATACTAACACGTACCAAACCTCAGCATGCTGTTTGAAAATGTACCTACCTCTCAAATAATAGACTACCTGAAAAAAATATGCTACTTTCAGGTGAAACCAAATATATGGTTAAATAATATCCAAAATACTCCCTCCCGCATCCAAAAAGTTCTCAAAAACCAGCCTAAAATAGAGCAAGGGATCATCTTTTGTGTTGCCCCCTGATGCAACCATCTATCATTATACTAGAACAGAGTTAATCAAGGTTTGTTTCACTAAGGCCTTTTTCTATATATTTTAATCACACAAAATACATATTCCCTAGTTTTGGGATTGAGTTATGTTTGAAAAAAAAATCCATTTTAATTTTTCGGTGCTATTTTACTTATAGGCCGATCAAGTTAATTGTGTTCATGTAAAAGCATTATTTTGTACTTACTCAGTCACATTTTATCTCTCACGCCCCGAAAAAGAATTTTAAAATATCAAGCAGAACTTTAATTAGAACGATTTTTCCATTTCGATGTTCAACCTGTATTTGTGCCCGAGCCGACATTTTGGGCTGTGAGCGGTTGGTAGAATAGACAAGGGCATTAACTCCGTTTTTATTGTTAGGATTATAAAAAGAAAAAAACACATAAGCAATAATAATAAAATATATATTTATTAAATTAAAAAATAGAAAATTAAATAATTATTTTTACTTTGTTCACCGGGATACTTTCCACGATATCATTTTCTTGGTTTTTCTTCTTTTTTCATATTTACATGGTAACTTTTCGCGACACTTATCTGCCCTTAGTTAGCTAACCGGCCACTAACCGGCCACTCCGAAAATCGCAGACTCGCCATTTCATATAACCCTCATGGAAATGGAAAAATCGTTCTAATTAAAGTTCTGCTTGATATTTTAAAATTCTTTTTCGGGGCGTGAGAGATAAAATGTGACTGAGTAAGTACAAAATAATGCTTTTACATGAACACAATTAACTTGATCGGCCTATAAGTAAAATAGCACCAATTTTTCTAATTAGGTTTAATTTGCAATTAACTCTGCCAGTCTCTTACTAAGTTTCTGCATATCACTCTCTTCCTCTCTCACTATATTTTGTTTGTCCCCCCCCTCTTATTTTATACCATTTCTATCACTCTCCCTTCCGTCTCTCTCTCTCTCTCTCTCTATTTATTAATAGTTGAATGTAATAAAGAAAGTAAAAAATAAAAAGATTGGAATCGCCTGTTATAAACAAAGGAGAATAACACCAAGTAATAATACTATTTAACCTTTAGTCGAGAGGAAGAGGAGGGGATATAGTGAACAGGAAGCGACTTGTCTTTTTAATTAAAAAAATATTTAACTGGCTTTGAAAACTCGCTTTTTCCTGATTTAAGCAATCTAACCTGAGCTCAATGGGTGACCCAACAGGTCACATTTTTTCTCATTTACTTATAAAATTCATTTATATCAAGTGTTCAATTAGTTAAAGTTATTAAAATCACACTTCTCATCTTGCCGGTCACATGTGTAGTGATCCTGCCGACTGATGACAAATTCCAAACGTATATCTGATGTCACTTGCGCCTAATAATTATTACTTTAAATTCTTACGAACCCAGTTTATTTACTGGCAGGTCAACCTCGTCTCCCATTTTTGACCTTCTGTCTAGAATATACCCTGTTTACTAATAAGGCTAGATCCACCTGAACAAATATATTTTAACTAATATTTATACTAGCTAAGGTACCCACTAATATCTAACACAGAAACATTAACCACAAACCCAGAACTTATCAAATGGTTAGTGTTTACTAATGGGCAGGGAGACCAAGGTTCAATTCTCGATTGAGTCATACAAACGACTCAAAAAATGGTATTTGATGTCCCCTTTGCTAAACACTCAACATTATAAGGTGAGGATCAAGGGTAAGTGGAGCAATCTAGGGAAAAGAGTGGTGCCCTCCCCTATATCTTGGTCTAGTAGCCAATGAAAAGAGAGCCTTCGGGTCACCTTCAACTATGGTCGACCACTTTACATGCATGACACAAAATGACCTATAGGGTTGATGTGCCGTCAAACAAAACTTCTAATCTCGATAAACAAAAAAATATTTACTTTCACTGTTAAAAAAGGGAGTTGCTGCTTAAAAACAATCGTGCATTTACGTATTCACAAAATATATTTGTTTGCCGATTTCATTTTCGTAATTGCTGAATATTTATTTTTGCCCCCTTTCTTTGTCAGGCTCTCAACTCTTCCAAATCGGAACTACAGAATCAGATTCAGAAACTGAAAGAAAACATTTCTCTTTCTTCTGCCACTAAAACCACCGCCACCGCCGAAACAACCACCCCCAGCAGCAGCAGTTCCAAGTCTACGATGACAGCTGCCAGCAGCAGCACTACCGCCACCACCACCACCAATTCACCACCCTCTTCTACGTCAGTCCCACTCAGAAAACCTTGTAAGTATATTTGGCCATTTTTCCTCAGATTCTTTTCTTTTTTTTCTGTTTTTGATTGCCAATTAATTGTATTATGTTTAATCCAAGATGTCAGCCGACATTATTGCTTTGAGCGAAGTGCACGAGGGAAGATGTCGTCGTTGATGGCCAAGGAAGTTAAAACTTGGATGTGTGGTTGATGAGCTGTTCTCAACACGGAAGAGGACATGGACAACTGGCTATCAGAGTTCAAGTCCTGTTGAAGAGGTTCCATTCACACTAACGCTAGCTCCCACCACCCCTGAAAAGGTATGAATGAATGCACCCTCCCCCCAAAAAACACTATAAGTCAAATGATGTAGATTACATTCACTCGCCTCATTAGGAAATCACTTCTACATAGTAATCATCTCTAGGGAAGAAGGGTAAAGTTGTTCGGTCATTCCACTGCTCCAGGGAGTACCTGACTCCTGATGTAATTCTCTATCTGTATAAGAGTCAAATATGCCCTAAGATGGGGTATTACTGCTGCCACACCTGGGGAGGTGCTGCTTGATCTTGCCTTGACAGAGTACAAAATCTATTTCACAATCTAGTTTGGAAACATTCTCTTCTCTGCAACCCCTTTTAACCCTAACCCTAACCCTTTTTCACAGAAAAGGGGGCTGTTATAGATGATGCGCTTGATTTCCGTGACTTCGCGTCGACAACGATCGGCCATGTTGCGGAAGCGTCCGAGCGCTGACAGAATAATATCATTTTTTTTTCTTTTTATCTTATAAAAACATTGACACAATTCCCCCAAAACATTATTTTCACAAAAAAAAAAGATTTTAGTCTATGTATTTTTTCTTTGAATTTATCTGTCTTATATTAGCGTCTGCCAGTCTTCCAGTTAGAGCTTGGCAGTTTGAATGCAGGGCTTGGCTATCGCTAAGAACGGGAGCCCTAACCCTAACGGGAACACTAACGGGTACCCTAACTCTAACTAATTTTTCTTTCTTTTTTGTTTTATGTTAGCAAGAAAGAAAAAAAAAAACAGCGAAACAAATGAAAAAGAAAACATTGACCCGTATCCTCGAGTGGCTGGATGTCCGTAAATAATAAGTAAATATTAGGTAGTAAATAATAAGTAAATAATAAGTAGTAAATAATAATAAGTAAATAATAAGTAAATAATAAGTAGTAAATAATAAGTAGTAAATAATAAGTAGTAAATAATAAGTAGTAAATAATAAGTAGTAAATAATAAGTAGTAAATAATAAGTACTACATGAAGGGAGTTAAAATGTGGATTGTAAATAATTTGAGATATTTAGAGTTGTGAGTTATTTCCCTTGAGTTTTAGATTTTGCTGTGGTATAAAGTAGAGTTCTTCAATCTCTATGACAATAAAGATTGTGTTATATTTCTGAATTTTTGAGATGAGGAGTGATAATTTGTATAATTTTGGTTATTCGAACTACTGTTCTCATCTTGAGTATTATCATCACAACGTTTCGGCCGCTGTAACCTCCGGCCTCCTTCAGGTGTATCTCTTCGAACTCAGGAATATTTCTGTCGAACTCGGGAATCTGGACGGAATTTTGAACGGAACCCTTTATTTAATCCACGTGGAGTAGCATGCTCTCGTTCCATCAGCCATGACTGGGAGAAATCTTCAGTAATTCGAAGAGATACACCTGAAGAAACGTTGTGATGATAACACTCAAGATGAGAAATGTAGTCCGAAAATTATACAAAGATTGTGTTGTTGTAGTCTTGATAGACGAGAAAAGTGACGAACGTGGAGAAAGTGAATGAATGAGATTTGTGGGTGCGAAAACAATAAAGATTTTGAGTCTTAAGTTGTGTCACCATCTTCAAGAATTCACATTTTTGGCAAAGTTAGGAGAGTCAAATCTCTGGAACTGTTTGACCTAAAATAGAGACCATGAACCTCTATAAGTGGAATCCATTTAAAAAACAGGTCTGCTTTGGTGATGATCTGTTGATTTGAAGATGGAAGCAATTGATTTGTAGGTTTCCGTTTGAATGGCAACATCCAAAAGTCTGTTAATTTGGATTATTCGGACTACTATTCTACTCTTGGTTATTTTCGTATCGTTTTGGCGGATGTAACTTTTGAATCTTTATGCTGAACTCTGGAACTGATACGGAATTTCTGAACCCTTTATTTAATCGACAAGGGTAGATTGTTCTTGTTCCATCTGCAATAATTGGGTAGAACTGTTAATTAAATTATCGCCTGTAGTAAGAATTGAACCATCAACCTTCCGTGCATATATTTGCAAGAAATGGCAGTCTAGATGGAGCAGTAACATATTTAATAAATTGTTGACTATACAACCTGATCTAGGAGAATGGAGAAAGGGATGTAGGAAGTCAGGAAGAGATGTCATCCTTTCTCGACTCCGTGTTGGCCACACAAAAGCCACGCATTCATTCTTGCTTGAGTAGAAGGAGCCACCATGATGTGCAACTTGTCAAATGTTATACACAGTGAAATAGTTTGTTAGAATGTGTTGATTTTGCTCCCATGCGACGAAAACATTACAATGTTGGTAACATGAAGGAACTATTTAAAGACATCAGAGTGGAAATTATAATGTTCTTTTTGAAGACGGTGGGTTTATACCTCAAAATCTAATATCTATAAGTCCAATAAACCAAACTACCCTATGGATTAAAAAAAAAAAAAAGAAGCAATTGCAGACTGTTTTCTCACAAAATATACACACATAAAAGAAATTGATCTGCAAATGGTCTGTATACAAGACTGAAAATATCATGTATGTATATATATATATATATATATACATACAAAGACTGAATCTGTTAAATGTTTAAAATATTATGAACCTCAAGCATGAAATTCTTTTATCAAAATAAATGGAGTCGGCATTAAATATCCCAATAGAGTCGATATGCCGTAAAACAAACCTTTAACCTTCAGAAGAGACTGTCACTTAGAACTGATTGTTAATCAGCGCCTTTAACTGTTACACCATGAGTCCACATGGAAAGTTCTGGTACACATTTTTTGGAGTTTTAAACCTGAAGAATGTCGGATGTTATATCAGACAAAACATTGGGAAAATAACTAAGATAGGAATAGTCGTCCGAATTCAATCGTCATTTAAAAAGATTCCCTACATAACATCAAGTCTGTTATTTTGTTTGGCTTTTACCTATTTTAAGGTTTCTTATTGCGTTCGTTATTCAACGAAGATTTTCAGACGCAGAGTTTTCTATCGAGGAATCATTTCTATTGTTATCCTCATGCAATCTTTCATAAAGAATTCTCCCAGTGTTGCCGAATGTGTCTTCGTTATTTGAAATTATTTCTCCATTTTTATCCTGAATGCCTCAGCTCATGTTTTTTTCGTTTTTATGTTTAACCATCTTAACGTAGCCTGATACATTTTTTGTAGGGGGAAATTATTTAACTTTACCATATTTTTTTAATACATCTTTTTTCTTGCGATTGAACAACTTTGCAAGTAAAATCATGCATTATTATAAATGGATGATCCCTTATGATAAATTGTATTTGATCAGTTATTTTAATAACTTCTTTGTTAGTCTGCGGATGTTGGGAAATAGCATTGTATAAATATTTATTCCGAACATTTGAGAATATTTATTCTGAATATTTGAGAAGGGGCACTGAGCCTCTTTTCAATGCACTTTTACAAACTGAACATATTCTTCATAAGTTTAACGAGGCAATACACCATATTTTGAAATCACAGTATTTTGAAGGTCTCTGTGCATTCGGTCTTGTCTAGAACGAATGGTGGAAGGGTGCAGAAATAGAAGTAAACAACCAAGAAGATGGTATGATAACATATGAAGAGTAGAAAGTGGACCGTGGATTTACTTTTGGCAACCTCATAACTCTCGCCCCCCCCCCCCCCCACCTATTTTGTCTTCTAGTCCTCACATTCTTTGGGTGACGTTTCTGACAAAGGGGGAAGAATTGCTGTTTTCTGGGTTGGTTGTTGTTTTGAGTGTTTGGTATGTGGAGATTTTCAATCAGCTCATGGTATGCGTCAGCATTCAAGTGTCGCTCTCATTAACCCTCATCCTTGAACGTTTTTTAATATTAATAAGTGGTGACTTATTAATAAAAAAAAAAAAAAAATATTTCTGGACTCCCAGATACAATTAGCTTAACACAGTAGTTAGAAGCAGGTCTCCCAGATGAGACTGTATTCTGCAGGGTGTGGAGAAAAAGTTTGATAATGATATTTATTAAGTTATAGACAATTAAACTTATCTTTTATTTATTTACCTTTTTAAGCACAATTTGTAGATGCAAAATCACTTTTTTTCACCTTTTTTAAATTGGATTAATTTACATTCCCTTTTTCACAAAAAATTGAAATAGACTTTTCTTGAAAAAAAACAAACAAACTCTTTGATATTTTGACTAACAAATTCTTTAGGGGAGCTGGAATAATTTAGATTATTTTTTGAGAAAGAAATGAAACAATGTCAGTTAATGATGAGACTCTTGTATAAAAACGCCTGATACAGTGGAATTTTGATCTGAAATGGTCATTGTATAATGTTGTAAAAAAAAAAAAAATCTTTAAAATATCTTTAATTTCAGTTCAATTCATTTAGTAAAAAAGCAAGTTTCATTTGATTTTTTTTTTTTTTTTTTTCTTTTGTAAATTTTGATAAAGGATCTATTAGAAAGTTATAATTTTTTGTAATGTTTTTCATATCTGGAAGTCAAGTTTTAACGATTGTCAAATTTAATTCATTTAAATAATTATAAAGAAACAAATTAAAGTCTTATTTTTGTTCAAACAGAAGTTTTAGAAGTTTATAAGATGTTTAAGATGATCCCTTACTTTTCATTTGATTTAAAAAATAAAAAAATAAATAAAAAGAGGATCAAGGATTTTTTTCCTTTTCAGATAGAACAGAAAAAATAGTCATCTTACTTAGTTCGGGCATTTTTATGCACTTTTTTTGGCATTTTATTTATAAATAAACGGATTTAGTTTTTCAAATTGATTGAACATTTTACAAAATGCCTTTGATTTTTATTTTGTATAAATTTTCTAATCTTAAATTATATGCTACTAGCTGTATGTATATGGTGTTGCCCAGGAATCTTTACTTTGATTAAAAAATTTTTTTTTTTTAAATAGGATTTAAAGAAAAATGAGCCAAATAATTATTAAACTACAATTTAAAAATTTGGGCAAAATAAGTTAATCACTTAATTTTTTTGAGTTGGTCGGGCAAAAGTCTTTCAGCTGCAAGTCTGTTGTCTGTTGTTCAGTAAATGAGTAGCTCTAAAAAATAATATCTCAGTTAATTGTTTTTACACAATTCATTATATATAATTGTATCACAGTCCATAGTTTTTTTTTTTTTTCGAATGTCCAGCTATAATTAAACTAAAATTAAATTTGTTAAAGGGATGTTGTTTTAGGATGAAATGATTTTTTTTCTCTCTCACTCATTGATTTTTAAAAGAAACATTAGTACATTAAAGAATGATTGATTGTAATTTAAGCGTCTCAAATTCTATTTTCATGTTTTGAAAAGACAATCTTTTTAGATTCACTGTGAAGAAGAAAAAGAGGGAAAGGAAGTCTTCATTTTTCTTGGGGGTGGTGGTGTTATGTTTATGTAGTTAATAGTGTTGCCGTTTCATAATTGCCGAGTTGGCTCGATTGGTTAGCGCCCCGTTTGTAGAGACAGTTTCTGAGTTCGAGCATGATTATTTCTACTCTGATTTTGTCCCCAAATTAACTTAAACATTTCATATTACAATATTAAGCAGATTGTTTGTTTATTTTTTCTCTACAATCTAAGGAAATTAGGACCCCGGGCAATGCCGATTATCCTGCTAGTAAAATATATAGTGTAAGTTAGATTCTAATTGTTTCCTTTCTTCGATGTGTGAACGAGAATTCCAACTACTGAAAGATTTGACTCTGGACGTGACCGAGCGACCGGCCAACACCGATGAGCCTTCATTGAGGGCTTCTGCATCACTTAGAATTAAACTTAGGTTCTCCCATGTCCTGAAACATTGAGGCAGTCAAAGTGATCTGTCGTATTCATTTGAATTTTCATACTTTTGACTGTTTTCTTAGCAAGAATATTTTACAGGGACATCACTTAAGGTTTAATAATACCGAAGTAATCTTTTACATTTGGCAAATGTTAACACTTTACTTAAAAAAATGCCACCCATGAAATCGTGAATAAATTCATAATCCTTTCTGCAATCCAACCATATTTCGTACAAATAAACTTCAATCAATGCCTGACTTGTCCATCAAGTTTTAGTCATGAATGTTCAACAGTCTTTTTTTTATCACCATTCAATGATAAGCACACGTGGACATAACGTGCAAAAGTGTCAATAACTCTTAACTCCTCTCTTGGTAATGCCCTGATTTTAAATGTGATGCCCCTCTTCAGTTCAGAAATAATCTGAGATTGTGTTGATAAACCTTATTTTTGAGAACTGTTGGGTATTCATAACTGAAACTTGGACGATTTAGGCATAGAGTGAAGTTTATTTGTGCCACATATGGTGTAATTGCAGAAAGCATTGTGAATTTTGTTAACGATTTCATGGGTGGGTTGCATTGTGGGGGGGTTTACAAAATGCAATCCAAATATATTATACAAACAAAAAATAAAAAGTCAAAGAAAATCTATTATTGGTTACTTCTGAGCTAAAACGCATTACGCATAGTTACTAAGAAGTACTAATTGTACGGAATAGTTTTTTTTTCTTTGAGAATGACTAGACTTAGCCTCAGAGATTCCTCTCTTGCAGGTATTGTTTAATCTTCTGTAGAATTCTCTGGAAGTCTCAGAACAATACTCATTAAAGGAATAGTTACGATGGCCAATGACAGAAGCACAAACAGATGAAAACCAAGAAGGAGAATGAGGTTTGGTTTGAAACTTATGATAAGGAATAAATGTGTCAATGCCAACAAGAAACCAGTCAGATACCTTTTTAGTAGCACCACTAGGAGACATACCAAAGATAGGGTCACATGGTATGCCACATCAGAAGCCTTGAAGCTCATCCCAATCAGCCTTATTGTAGTTAAACATCTTCCTCTGGAAGGGATGATCAATATTATATAATTTATACTGTGCGGAAACTATTTATTAGAATGAGCAAATAAATAAATAAAAAGAAAATACGAATGTTTGTTTGAAAATGCAAGCGAGTATTTGTCAGCAATTGTGGTATTGTTTGCAAAGGTCATTTACTGTTCGAGAATGTCATTCTGCTATTCCAAGAATGAAAAAAGCTATGACTTTGGGATGAAATGAAATGTTACGTTTCACCTAGATATTTGTAAGCCTCTGAAAATCGGTACTGTAATAAGAAGAAAGTAAAATAAGTAGCAGAATGTACTGAGTGAGACCTGAGTTTATTTTTTGGGGGGAGGGGGGGTGTCACACTGGATAAGGTGGCTAACTCAATATAACTTTTAAGTAATATACAACACTTTATTTTTTAAATTTTTCAATGAAATCATTTTTAAAAATTTATTTTCAGGAGGAGACTAATGCGTGGATTAATGTTGCCGGATCCCTTTGGATTTGAGAGCGTGGATCTGTCTGGCTTCTTGTTGATGCAGATGAGAGAGAAGTTCACTTTTCATCTGATGGAAATTTTTTTAAGAATAATTTTTCATGGTTTTTTTCTTTTACCTTTTGTATGAAAAAATCATTTATTTCACTTTTCTTTTTTTTTTTGTTTAAAAAAAATTATTTTCATTGAAATGTTGGAAACTTGAACAAAATTTACTCCCCCCCCCCCTCCTGCCCCCCTATGTTAGAAAATTTTTTTTTTTTGCTTGTCCTTCATTCATTTCTACCCCCCCCCCTCCTCCAAATGGTCGATCCGTAAAAATAATTTTCACATTTAGTGGTGACGACTTTCTACAATTTCTTTAGGAAGTCAACGTTGTAGACCTTACGACAACTACAGTAACACACTTTAGCTAAACTTGTTCAATCTAAACACTCTCGCTCTCTTTTTGTTTCTTTCTCTCTTTTTGTTTTTTTCTCTCTTTTTGTTTTTTTCTCTCTTTTTGTTTCTTTCTCTCTTTTTGTTTCTTTCTCTCTTTTTGTTTCTTTCTCTCTTTTTGTTTTTTTCTCTCTTTTTGTTTCTTTCTCTCTCTTTGTTTCTTTCTCTCTTTCTTGCTCTCTCTCTCTTTTCTCTCTCTTTCCTTCTCGCTCTCTCTCTCTCTTTTTTCTATGCTAGCTTTTTTTCTCTCTCTCTCTCACTCTGTCTTTTCTAAGTTTATTCAAACAGCAAATAAAGACTTTATTTCCTTGTCAGACATTACAAAGTTTCACATTTTTAATTGTCTTTATCTGACATCTACACCAGTTGAATTACTGTGGGACAATAAAGAAAAAAACAAAAACAAACGACTTTTAAAACATTGCAAATCAGATGTCAAAAATTGTCATTAATTTAAAAAAAATATTATCAAAGTAAAATCCAATCATTGCTACCAGATGAGCAAGTGACCAACAAATAATTTTTTTAATTTTTTAATTTTTAAAAAATGATTTGTGATAAAAAATAATTTTGAAAAATTTGCCTTTAATTTTTCTGAATTTGCTTTTGAAAACACAAATATACAAATTTCTTGTTTTGCTCCAATCATTTCAAACCATTCAAATGTTTTTTTCATAAAAATTTGGTTTAGTTATTTGTATAATAAAAATTAGGTTTGATTATTTTCATGATAAAAAGTTAGGTTTGATTTTCATTAAGAAAATAATGTTCTTTTTAATAAAATGGTTGTTAGATAATCGCGACCATTTAAATTTATTTTAAACGATGGTAATTAATCTCTAGCCAAATTTATTTTGGGTGAAAACGAAATTATTTCATGCCTTTTTTATTTTTGTCATTTTTGTGTTGTGTAAAGATTACCAACGCCAAAAAAATATATTACTAACAGTTTCATCATAATTAACTTTTGAATGTAAAAAAAAAAAATAAAACAAAAAACCCTACTTATAACTATTTCTGTTCATTTCTAAAACGTTCAACTGTGAATCCCCCCCCCCCCCCCACATCGTCTTCCTACTTTGACTCTGAAGCAATTATTTCTCCACTTGTTTGAAAATCGCGTTTTAGTCAAAGAAGGAAAAAACACAAAAACACAAAACAAACGAATGTGATAGATAAAAAAAAAGTTATTGTGTGTTTTATTCGAATTTCTCTATTTTAAGGAAAAAAAAAATTAAAATGATTTTTGTTTTTTTTTTTAATTCACATTTCTCATTCGAATAAAAGAAAAATATTTTTAAAACTTGAAAAAAAAAAAAATCTAATAATTATTGCTTGGTTTCTTTTCATTGAGAAAACATCGGCATATATTTTTTTCTTTTAACTTTTATTTTCTCCGAAGCTGAAACGAAACAGAATTTGAAATGGAACTATTTGAGTGTCTCTTTATATAAAAAAGTACTCCCTCCCTCAGATCATTAAAACAAAACCAACCATTCCTTTATTCAAGTCCACCTGACTCCCACTTCAACTGCCCTTCCCCCCATCTTTTTCTTTCTTTCAAACAACCTTTTTTAATTAATCTTTTGACTTTAACATCTTCGGATTAAACTTTTTGTATATTTTCTAACATTAATTTCAAACTTGACTATCTGTGGCTAAATCATACCAGTTAAAATAAAATATTCTAAACTAGCAGGCCTATCTGGTGTCGCCCAACGTCCTAATTTCTGCCAATTATGTAGACAACAGAAAAATAAAACCCCTAAAACTAAACAATCTGTTTAATATTCTATTTTTAAATGTCTAAGTTCATTTTGGGAAAAAATCAGAGTAAAAATAATTATGCCCTGGTGTGAGGTTTGAACTCACAACCTCTGTCTCTAAGTATAGCGTGCTAACCGATTGACCCATGGGAGCAAGTATCAAATGGTATTTCCCTATTTTTATGTTACAACTTTTCAAAGAAATATGTCTGACAAATTAAAAAAAAAAAAAAAAAAAATCTTACATCAAAAACTTAAAGTCAGCCTTTGTGTATGTGAAAGGAATTTAAGAATTTAAGAATGTGGATTTGTCGGGCATTTGTTTTGTTTTTTGATATACTTTTCTTGTTTTTTTTTTTTTTTTTTGTTTCTTTTGTATAAAAAAATATCACGCCTTTCTCTCGCCCTGCCCCTCCCCCATTCTTTATTTCTCTTCTTTGAAAAAAAAAAAAAAAGAAAAAAGCTATTAAAATGTCACTCTTAAACTAAGTTTTTGTTTTGTATTCTCCAAGCCGATTTTGAGGGGGAAAAACATGTGAAAATGAAAATATCCAATTGACATTGAAGAGTTTAACTCCAGGAAAATAAGCACACTAGTTGAATACCACAGACCGGATTGAGATTTTATTGAAAAATATTTACAAGGTTTCTTCCTTTTTTTTTTTTTTTTTTTTTTTTTTTTTCATTTTACCGAATATATTTTGATAAGTTGTCAATGTGAAAATCCCTCTTCAGGAATATTTTTAATTTTATTAAGATTTTTGTTGAATTCTTCATGTAGTGCTGTGATAGACCAATTTCTTTGATTTCAGACTGTAATAAAGTGTCTCTGGTTGGCTTCTTGTGTTACATAGCTGAAGTCTTGTTATGTGGACATGTCCTAAGTAGTTGCTCAGTGGATAGTGAAATTTCTCTGTTTCTTACCCAGCTCATCTGCTACATGTCACTGGAGACTTCCTCCCATGACGCAACTTCCTGTACACATAGCTTTAACCTCTAACCCTAACCTCTAATTGAAAATTTCATTGTCTTATGTAAGTTAACCGTAGATGGAATTTTCTGTTATTTTAACCTTCATTTTACGCACTCAACACCTGATCTTGCTACATTCTGATTTATCCGTACGTAAAGACAATTGACTAATTTTGAACCATTAACAAAACTTTGAAGTTTAATTTCCCAAACCTTTTTTTTTTTTTTCTAGAAAATATATTGTTTTTTTTTTATCTTTAAATATTTTCTTTCAAGCAAGATTTCATTAAAAAAAAAACCCCAAAACAAACAACGCCACCAAAAAACTCAAAAGAGAAGATGCCTTAGGAATGACCCAGAAGAGTGTGATAAAGAGAATCGATGATCTGTGAATCGAAAAAAAGATTGAAACCATCTGAAGGAGTAGGAGTCTGAGCTCAAAATCTTTATGAAAGAAGTTTAACGTTAATAATACTTCCCCCCCCCTCTTCCCTCCACTCTTTCCTGGAAATGGTTCAATAGTTTAACGTTTGGTATTTTGTTTCTGTTTATAATTTTTTTATTAACTTAAACGGAATTCAGTGCCTGTTTGATCTGACAGGAATTATTTTATTAGGACTCCCACCCACCCCAAACGGCATCAAACTCTAACCCCACCCACCCCACCACTATTACAAACAAAAGTAATCATTTAGCGTTGGTTGTCGTGGCAGTTATCGTACCAGTCACGATTCACCTTGGCAATCATTTTGAAAGGCATGGGTCTGTTTTGAGAGCATCAGGCTCCTTTTTGGACAGTCTAGCTCAATCCTGAGAGGTGCCCCTTCAGGCATAACCTTCTCGTTCAGGAAGTAGGGGTGGTGGTGGGGGTTATTGTCAGTCACCTGAGGCGTCCCTACCGGGGTACACTTGTTCGTTTTCAGTTATTTTTGCGCCCAACCAGAGTGCCCCCCCCCCCCTCTTGAGGAGCTTGTTTAAAAAAAAAAACGTTCCCCTTCAAGCTACTAGAGGCTCTTATTGCAAGTCGTAGCTAATAAAACTGTTTGGCAAACATTAAAATTGGTGATTACTGTCATCCAGTTTAATATTTATCAAACTAGGGAGAAGAAATATATTAAGTTTAAAAAAAAAAAAAAAAAAGAAAAAAGGTATATGGAATAAGATTTAAAAAAAAAAACTTAATATTACAAATATGGGAATAATTTCTTGAATAATGATTTAAAATAAATGTTCATTATTTGATCGTCCTCTACTGGCTTACGTGTCTTGTTTTGTGTATCTGTTTACCCCCCCCCCCCCTCCCCAATTTTAAAAGTTGGTGATGTCTAATAGAAGCGTTAAATTCTGGAATGTGGAATTGAGTCGTTAATGAATTGACGGCTGAAAGAAAGTTACATCCCATCTATTGTGATGGCGATTACTTATTGCGAAAAGATAAAGACAAAAAATTCAATGGGGTGTTTGGCAATGATCAAAGTGTAGTATCTGTGCCAATATTTGGTCTTTTTTTTTTTAGATGACCGTAATCGTTTAAAGGCGACCCCCCCCCTCTCTTCACTAAACTGACTTTTTTTCACATTGGACTTTTGCAAGAACGGTTGGCAAATACAAATATCACAGATTTTATTTTGAGCCATTTTTATCATCTTTCTCCCATTTTCTTTTTTTTTTTTCATACCATTATTTCTTAAAACATTAAAAAACAAAAAAAACAACCCCAAACAAACTGACACGTTAAAAGAAAATGCAATGTCATTTAATAAAAGATGGATTATTATCAGTTTTTTCTTCTTTTTAAATTTGTTTCATATTTAAAAATTTGCTTTGTCTGTTATTAACTGCGACCATTTTATTGTAATAATGGTAATAGAAGCAAAAACAATGTGAATAAAATTAATTTTAATTTTTTTTTAACGATGTCTTTTTACCCCTCTGTGTTTTTTATTTAATTTTTTTTTATATATAAATATTTACTAGAAGTATCTAAAACAAAATAAAAATAAATTATTCTGCTTCGAACAAGATATGAAAAGAAAAAAAAAATTGCGTAGAATTTTTAGTAAGGTTTAATTTCCAATGGTTTTGGAAGTGTACACAAGGATTTCCGGGTATCTGTAAGAATGATCAGTACAGTTGCGAACGGGGTTATAAAAATAAATATGCAACAAGTGAGTTTAACCTACGTCGAGAAGAGATATACTTACCTATGATATTTGTTTGTATTTTTACGTACTATAAATGGGTTTTTATTAGATGTAAAAAAAAATTTCTTGTTCATTTTTTACTCGTACTTTTTTTTAGACAAAATGGCGTCTTGTGCTTACTTCCTTACGAGCAAGCGCCATTTTGTTTTTGCAATGTTCGTGTGACAAAACTATTGATTTCTAATAAATAGCAGTTGGAACGGTTTAAAAATACAAAAAAATATCACAGGTCAGTTTTAAATTAACTTTTATCGACGACAGTTACTTTTATTTGTTGTATATTTGTTTTTTTGAGCGTTTTCAGCGTACTGATCATTCTTAAAGATACCCGGATTTCCTTTTTTTTTTATTTAAAATTTTTTAATTTTTTTAATTTGTTTTGTCAGATTTGATACTAGACCTTTTTCACTCCTTTCTGGTTACCCCTCTTCCCTCCCCCCTCTCTTCTTTCTCTATCTTCTTCTCCCCCTCTTGTCTATAAACACCAATAAATTTGGCTTAACTTAACACTGTTTACTGCAGTTTCAGAATTGTATCAATAAATCCATAACGTGTCTTCATTTCAATACAAATTCACAAATGAGCCGAGAAGCTGAGAAATTTTTTTTTAAATACATGTGGCATGACGTCATCACATTTTGCATAAATGGCAAATTAATTTTCAAATGATTTTTTTTTTTAAATACATGTGGCATGACGTCATCACATTTTGCATAAATGGCAAATTAATTTTCAAATGATTTTTTTTTTAAATACATGTGACATGACGTCATCACATTTTGCATAAATGGCAAATTAATTTTCAAATGATTTTTTTTTTAAATACATGTGGCATGACGTCATCACATTTTGCATAAATGGCAAATTAATTTTCAAATGATTTTTTTTTTAAATACATGTGGCATGACGTCATCACATTTTGCATAAATGGCAAATTAATTTTCAAATGATTTTTTTTTTAAATACATGTGACATGACGTCATCACATTTTGCATAAATGGCAAATTAATTTTCAAATGATTTTTTTTACTGCGAAATAAAACTATTGTTATAAAGCTAATGGATATCAAGACCGTTTGTGTGTGTTCAAGGTCGGCTGTCTTAAATCGATCAATTTGAATAAATGAATTTGATTTTCATATATTTAACACGTGATGTTTCAGATTCTTAACTTAAAATGAGGATCTCCCATAAAAACTTTGTCTGTTTTGTGTCCTCTCCCCCAATTCTGTTCTCTCCAAATTATACCCCCCCCCCCCTGCGTCAATCACTATAAAAACTTTTATTTTCCAAAAAGCCACTATATGACGTTTTCTTTTAAATCAAGAATTTTGCTTAGTTTATTTTTTATTTGGTCTGGCCATGACAAGCCGCCTAACATCACCCCACCGGTTTAAGTTGAAATTTAAAGAGAAAGAAAAGTCGACTTGGGCCAGGGGAAAAGTTAAAAAAATAAATAAATGAATAAATAAAAACCGCAAAAACCTATTTTATTGCCATGCCCAGAAGAGTTATTTCCCCTTGCTTCTCTATCATCTAAAAAGTAAATAAAGCTAATATAACAACACAAAAAGAAATCGTTTATATATTTTTAAAAATATTTTTCTCTCAACAATAATTTCTTCTGAAAATTGTCTTTGTTTCAGTTTTTATTGATAAGGGGGAAAAAATGAAACATAATCTATAATTTTATTGAAATAAATTTATCAAAGAAATACTGGAAAAAAAAGTATAAAAAAAGTCAACCACTTTTACTGCAAGTTATTTCCCTTGGACAACTGTATTTCAATTTGGGGATTTTTGTCCGAATTTTTCCGATGAGATTTTATTTTGCCTTGTTTTTCTTTGGGCTATTGTCCACATCAATGTTGCCATGTATTTTTTTAGTACATTTCGGCCGATGTGCCCTCTGGCCTTCTTCGGGTATTCACTCACATTGATGTTTTATGTTATATCTTTCCACATATTTAATGGTGTTGATAATTTGTGTACTGTGTACACAGACTTCTGTTTCCAGTAATTCCCTAGTTTATTCTCGTCAATTCTGGTATTGTTATTAACGGTGGGTATTACTTCAAGACAACTTATTTTTATACTAGAATCATGATTTCTGTCATTTTCTTGAGTAAAAACGATATTTAGCAACTATATATGCTGAATATTATCATACTAATCATGCAGTGTCCGTTTCATCAAAATTATAAAGGGGCGGATAACTCTAGTTACTTCCGTTTCAGAAAAATAAATCATATCCACTTTGTCGTCTTATTTCCCTTAGTCAGACGTTTGACGTCTTTTGTCAGCCTGCAATCTTAGTCTCCAGGCTTGGCGGTTCGAGGATTGATTGCGTTTAAATTCTATTCTCGAAGATCTTTGTTGATGACTTGCATTCAAGTTTTCTTCGGTCGTTCCATTTTCCTCCGGTCTTCAACCTCAAGATCTTTGTTTGTTTTTCATCCAAGAATCGCTCTTTTCAACGTGGCTGAATCAATGTATCTCACTGACCATCAGAAGCTCATCAAGCTTTGGTCTATTCAACTTGACCAACAAGTATCAGAGCTAATATGCCGGCTCTGATCAGATCCAACATTGTATATGCGTCGGATCATTACATTGAGGCTAGGCGAGTGAGGACTGGGTGGCTATCCATCAGCCACTTTCATACAGCATCACACTCTTAACACTGATACTGTATACCCTCCTTCAGGGTAGGTTGTGACAATTAGCAGAACTTATCCGATGCTGATCTTACTCTAGTGGGATAGCTAAACTCTCCGCCACATCCAACACCCACCAACATATCCCCAAAATAACAAAACAAAAAAGTCCACCATTTTGAGAGGGTCGTTATCCAATTATATTACAACAACGTATTTAATTGTTTCAAGGTTGGAGGTAACTCTAGTTATCAGCCCTTCGTAATTTTGATAAAGAAGACTCTGCCGCATGTGATCATAGCTAATATTCTGTGTCGGTTTATATTTGTTACGTGTCGTTTTCACTCAAGAAAATGACATAAATCATGATTTTTGTGTACCAACAAACACGGAAACGACTTTTCTGCTAAGTTTTAAATTCATGAGCACTACGCACGTAATGTGACAAACGCAGTTGCGTGGAGTGTTCTCATCAGCCGTTGCATTTCGAAAAGTCGTTTCAATTCAATCGTGAATAAAAACGATGTGAATATTTAGATTTTATTTTGATTTCTCAACCAGATAAAAACTTCAAATTATTGTTATATCAGAAACCATCATCAAATCCTGCAGGGCTACTTGAATAACAATCCCCTTGTAACAACGTTGAAAACGATTCTCATGTTATAACATGAAATTCTCGATTTTTTGTTACGCAAACTTCTTATTGTGCTGAAAAGTAATAGTTTAAGTTTTAGTAAAAACAAACAAGTACCTTTTTTGTTTTTTTGTTTTTTTTGTTTTGTTTTAGATTTTCAAATTTTCTGGAAAAGACTTTGCAAATTGGCTACTATTTTTGAATGGTTGCATGAGGAGTAAGGCAAATTGAAGTCGTACTCGGCAAGAGAAGATAATTCAATCAGACTAAATATTTAAGTTTTAAGAATGTTTGTCCATTAACTTTAATTAGCAAGCTATGGAAATTAAAAAAAACAAATTTATTTGGATTATTCGAACTATTTGCATCTTGACTATTATACTATGGACTATTATACTATGGACTACTAATACAAAGCAGTAATCCTAATCTACCCCCCCCCCCCCCAAAAAAAAAACAAAAAACTAATTGTCTATTTTCATTAAAACATATGTTATTTTTTTTTTCCACAATAACAATTTTGCGTAAAATAAAATTCGAATTGTATTTATTTGATGTAGTTAAAATTGTAGCCATTTACAAAGTCTTCTAAAAAAAAAGAAAATATTTGAAAATCTTAGAAAATAATTAAAAAAAAAATTTTGTTACCACATAAACTTGAACTATTACTTTTCTACGCTGAATAACAAATCTGCGTAAAATAAAATTCGAATTGTATTTATTTGATATAGTTAGCGATGATTGTTATCACAGGCAGCTCCAAACCTGCTAGCATCTTTATTAAATGAGTTGAATAACGTGACGTTTCATTCAGGATCGTACGATGAAAGATTTTGTGTTTTACTGTTCATTTAGATGAAATTTATGTTCGTCTTGCGAGTGTTTGTCAGATACAGTAAAAACTTATAGAAAATTAGAAAATAAATTGTTTTAGATTCAATTTTATGCGTAAAGTAAAAGAAACTTCATAACCATTTTTAGGAAATAAAAAAAATCCATACAAAATGTCAATTACATTGAAAAATCTTGACTTATTCCAACAAAAATAATAGAAATTATATTATTTATTTAAAAAAAACTTTTGATTCCTGCTCATTTCTGTTTTGGTTAATAATATTGGACTTTTGTCTCCTGTGCAGCTCACATGATAGAATAACAGTAAAGTGAGTAAAAACCCAAACCTAACCCCAACCCACTTCTAAATTAACTGTATTCCGTTGTGGCAATTTTCTATATGATGAACGGTGAGGGAAGGGGGTACGACAAGGTCAATAAATTCTGTACATTTAATGGTACATAGTGTTTAAAAAATCATTAAAAAAAAAAAACTCCCACAAATCTTCAGTTTAAAGCAAAAAATAAATAGTTTTTAAATTATGGCCAACTTTTCATTTACTCACAAATTATTTTGACCACTAAAATGAAAGACGTGCTTATGAGAATATGTTTTTATGCAAATAAGTGTGAAACTAGCGGTGAGAATTATGGGACTCTCGCCCATACAAATAAGCGAAACATCATAAATACATTTGAACTTATCCGTTTTCATTTGTATTTTAAATAAACCAGAAAATTATTTTTTTTACATGTAATAATTTTAGATTATTCATATGAGAACACGAAACATTTAAATTATCAATAAGCTAATTTGACTTTCGTACATTTTAATTTTAAATAAAATTGTTTAAATTTTTAAACAATTTTATTACATTATAATTCAAACAAATTTTAAACAAACGTTTTACAGTTAAGAATATAAATTTGTGTTTATTTGAGTTTTTGTGTACATTTGAAATTTTAAAATGAAAATGTTTTTATTTTAGCATTCTGTTCATTATATATATATATATAATTTTATTCAATTCGGAAATAATTTAGAAGTGGGTCTGTTTTTTTTAACCACTTCAATGCCACTCTAAAAAATCATTTGAGCTGCACAGTAAAAACGTATCTGAGATGAACGTCAGTAAGGCGTCTGTAATTTTTCTTGTGAAACAAATACGAAACAAATGTTTAAACCCCAAAGCTGTTCGTTTTCATGAAAGGGGAGAGAAATATATTAAAAAATGATTTTTTATTATTTTTTTATCGTCATAAATATTTTGAAGCTTTCCTTTGGGCAGTGGATCCCCCCCCCCTTCATATCTTATACATTTATTTAAGAAAAGCAAATTTGATAGGCAAAAGTTTTGCTGAGAGTTACCTCCCTTAGGCAACTTTTTATTTAAATTCAGCTTTCCATTTTTAAAACAAAAATAATTTGCAGGAGAAAAGGGAGGGGGCGGGATGGAAAAACAAAATAAACACAATATCTCTAAGAATTAGAACAAAAGTTAAAAAGAAAAACACACACAAAAAAAAAAATTATGTATGTACAAACAAAACTATATTCTTATTTTAGTTTTTCTTTCTTTTTCCCCAAATAGAATCAGTTTTATTAACAAGCGTTAACATTGGATTATGAGGGTTGGGGGTAATTTTTTTTTTTTTCTTCCATATTTGACTATATTTTGATTAAGATCTAATCCCCCCCCCCCCTCCTCTCCAGAAAAAGTCCGGTGGAAGTTTTGTCTTATAAAGCTGTGATAAAAAATATTTTTGGCTGACAAATGAACTTCATTTGCTGCTGAATCAACTTCCGTTGTCATAGCAACGAGGGACAAGAAGTTGTTCATCCAGAACATAATTCTCACTGCCGAAAGTTTGTATGGAGACATATTTTAGTTGCCGTTTTGGACGAGAAATATCGCCTACGTTCCCCTGTGAACTCCGTTTGGCATCGTCTCTCTCTTAAATGCACTCATCAGAGATGGTACCCTCTCCTCTTGTGCTGGAGAATTCTGTCGGACTCTCAAGACAAATCCCTTAACGATTGTCATCTAATATTAAATGTGACCTGAAATTCCTCAAATTAGCTTTTGCTCTGTTTAATAAATGCATCTGTTTACTTTATTTTAAGGGTTGACAACAACATAAGGGAGCCGTGTGTCTCCCCTTCCTCAATTTTCTGTTGAAGAACCTCACTTTTCTTTTTATTTTAAAGGACATGGCAACACTTTTCTTCCCTTTCCCTCCTCTGCTTGTCTCTATCTCCCCTTCCTCCCCCTCCTCCCCACAAACACTTATATCCCCTCTCCTATCTCCACCTCCCCCCCACACAAACAATTGTATAAAAATTGTATATTTTATAAATAAACTTTCAAAATTTCAACTTGTTTTGCTTCATTCAATCGACTTTATTCTCAGATGTTAATTTTCATTTGTTTGTTGTTTTCCTTGAAAGATGGGAAATATTGTCGGCTGGATTGGGAATACAAGCATCATTTTCAGTCGATACGATTTCAGCTGTAGATGACGTTAAAAGTTTTTAGAAACTCTGCGACATTGACCCATAGTAAGTCATTGTCCTTGTTTTTTTTTTTTTTTTTTTTTTTTTTTTTTTTTCTAGTTCACCCTAAACGAGACGTAATGGACTACTGTGATTAGGGCCAGATTTATAAGGGCATCTTAAGTGGGGAGTTGTTTAGTAAGATGTTTACATTTAAATTTCTGCATGTTTGTAAAGTTGGGAGCAGGGAGGGAATTCCAAAGTCAAGCAATTTGAAGGAAGAAGCTATTAGAGTAGAAAGTTTTGTGACACTTGGAGATCTCTTCAGTCTCGCAGCGGATTGGTCGAGGAGGGTACAAGAGCAGTAAGTTTGCCAGAGTACATTCTGTGGAAGTACTTGTCAAACAAACGCAGCGATATCACACTGTGGCGATGAGACAGAGGCTGGAGCTTGGCAGACAGTGCGGGACCTATTAGGTTAGAGACTCTTTTTTTGACCCTGTTCAAGGGGGTGAGACTAGTGGTTGGTGCACTAGTCCATGCATGGACGAATGGTGGCTTTATAGATATAGGATACTAGCAGGTGTATAGAGTTGTCTAACCCGGTAAAGGGAGCCCACCTTCTTTGCTGCAGACTTGGCAGTATCCTCTATGTATGCATTCCAATTCATGTTGTCTCTGAATGTTGGACAGTTCAACTAAAAATCTATATTCATTTTGTTACTTACTGTTCTCTGATGACATGGCATGAATTTTATTTATAAGATTTGTTTTTGCAATGGACAGAAATGTTAAAGTTACTGTTTTTAAAGGCCTTCGAAATTGATTGTAAAAATTCTAAAAAAAAAATCTATCGAAAATTATCCATTATATTATTATTGATTATTTAATAAATTGTGAATGTTTTCGCCTAGATTATATCTCCATCTATTATTATTATACTAAAGCTGAGTTAATCAACGTTTGTTTCCCTAAGGCTTTTTTTTTTTCTTCTATATTTTAATCACACAAAATATATGCTAAAATATTCCTTGGTTATGGGATGGAGTTATGTTTGAAAAAAACCCCTACCATTTTACTTGTTTTAATTAGCCACAATTTACAAATAACTCAACAAGTGACCCATCTCTTTAAAATCTTTTCTCTATCACTTTAACCTTCTCTCAATGTACGCGGTTTGGCGCCCGCTCTTATATCATATCGTATCTATTGCTCTCATTTCCGTCACTTTCTCTCTGTTTATTAGCAGTTAAAAGTGTTGCAGGAAGTAGACACAGACAAGAAGTAATGGCAATGGCAAGGAAGAGAGGACAGACGCAGATGAACAGTGTAAAATAGAAGTTGTATTTATTTGCACCAAGGGTACAAAAGTAAACTAACGGAAAAGAACTGAACGAATAGTGACGTCTCTGGAACTTGGACAGCAGGAAGGGCTGGATCGAAAGGAATGACGTTTCTCTAAGACTTTTTTTCTATATACAGGGTGATTCATAAGTGACTTAGCTATTTATTTTTGAAATTCTAAAGTAAAAAAATTACCGTAATACAAAACAGAAAGTTTATTCATCAAATTCATTTATGGGAGTTTAAAATTATAGCAAATTTTCGAAATTTCCACCTTCGTTCTGCATGCATAGCTCCATTCTTTTTTGCAAGGAATTTACGACTCTTTGTAGCATATTTGATTGATTAATTTAAACAAACTCGGCAGTGATTTTTGACTTGAGGTCTTCCATGTTAGTTATTGGCGTGGCAAATACTTGGTCACGTTAATATCCCCACAAAAAATTGTCCAACGGCGTCAAATCAGGGCGTCGCGGAGACCAATTGATTGGCCCATCTCGACCCCCACCATCGATTTGGAAACTTCTCATTAAGAAATTGTCGGACATTGAGTCCCCAATGCGGAGGAGCGCCGTCTTGATGGAAGATGGATTTTGAGTATATTCTTCGCTGTTTTAATTGAGGGATTAAAAATTCTTGCAGTATTAACAGGTAGTTTTCTTTATTGACATTCGTATAAAAAAATAAGGACCAATGAGATTTTTACTTGTCAAAGCAGCCCATAGAGTTACCTTAGGAGATTGAAAAGGTATTGGCATTGTCAGATGGGGTTTTCATAACCCCAAACACGACAGTTATGTTTGTTCACAGCTCCTTGGACGAAAAAAGTTGCCTCGTCGCTAAACACAACGTTGGAGAGATAAGAAGAGTTCGACGATATTCGATTAAGTGTTTCTTCACACATTGCCAGTCTCGCTGCTTTGTCTACCTCTGTTATTGCTTGCACTGTTTGGACATGAAAATTCTTAAGCCCAACAGCTTGAAGGGTTCGTTGAATGCAGCTATATGATGTCGATAACACTTGAGCAGCCTGGCGAATTGATATTGAAGGTTTCAAACAAGTTTTAGATTTCTTCTTTTGCATCATTACGTTTCGGAGCACCTGGTTTTTGAGCATCTTGGACGCTTCCAGTTTCCTTGAATTTTAAAAAAATTGAGTGCATGGTGTTGTGCGAAGGAGGCTTTCTGTTCACATCACGTTTCCATTGCCTTTCAACAAGTGTGGGAGATTCATCAAATTTGGCCATATGAATAACAATAAAAATCTGCTCTTCAATTGTAAATACTGCCTGAAAAAAAAAGCACATATGATGATTTACACAAATTTAAATAAATAAAAATAAATATATATAGAAACAAATATATAAACGAACAAATTTAAAATAACAAATAGTAATTAGAGAGTAAGATAACAATTATCAAAGGTTCATAGTATGTTTGTGCTTCATATGGTAATCATTTTAAATAGCTAAGTGACTTATAAATCACCCTGTATTTTAATCACTCAAAATACATGCTAAAATATTCTTTAGTTTTGAGTTATGTTTGAAAAAAAAAAATCCATTTTAATTCTTTTAATTAGCCGTAATTTGTAATTAACTGAACAAGTCACGCATCTGTCACAACTCTATATGTATTTCTCTCGCTCTCTAACTCTATATTGATTCAACCACTCTCTGATATCGTTTAAAGTTTAATGTCTCTGGAGGTTGCCATGGTGAAGAAAAAGAAAAGAAAATTGTGATTGTCTCATCAGGAGGAAGTGTGATCCTGAGCACGGGCTTCACACTCAACAAAACTTATCATCTTTGAGATAATTCCACAGGGTTATCTAGCAAAATGATCTTCGAATTATTCTTGAACTGAAGAAGGACCATCACAGCCAAACTCGGGGCAGTGACAAGAAAGGAGGGTGACAGTTATTTTCAATTTTTCACATCATATCCAGCTGCGTTTATCATTAAATGGTGATAAAAAGACTTTTTGACATTCATGGTTGAAACTTGGTGGATAAATAATAGTTAGGGTTGAAGTTGATCTGTACCAACTAGTTGTATTGCAGGAAAGATTGTGAATTTTATTAATGATTTTGTGGTATAGATTTTTTTTTTGGGGGGGGGGTTCATTCTGTAGTAGTAGTAGTAGTATGCACACGGAGGAAGGAATCAGAAAGTAATTTTATCCACAAACGTGATCAAAACAGCATTTTGAAAAGCAGATTGATGTGCCCTGGATTTGGGATCAGCTGAGTGGGAAAATATTCAATGGACATTCGCTCAGCGACAGACAATTAAATAGTCCTCATTTCAAAGTAATTTCTTTTCAGTTGTATTTATATGATAAATAATTATTATTGTTGACCTACACAGAATCGTTTTCATCCAAATTATTTCTTCATATTTGTGTCTTACCGCTCACAAAAGACCACTTTATTTCACTGGCGACAGGGGAAGGGAATAATAAACACAAACCACTTTTCAACTGGCGACGAGTATTGAAAAAAAAAAAAAATTTATTTGACGAAAAAAAGGATGACGATTTCTCAAGACTTGTTAGAAAATTTTTTTTAAATCAACAAAAGTTGTTTGAGGAATCTCAACTCAAGATGTTGGCTGCTTTAAAGCAACAATTTTTACAACAACTGACAGCACAAAGCATTGATGGCATCAAAATAACTAATGATTCTGTGGATATGATATCTGCAAAAATTAAAGAATTTGTCTATGATGAACCCCGAGGAATCACATTTACATTGGTGGTATAGACGTTGAGAAGACACTTTCCTATATGAATTTCCCCATAAGGACGATGCTTCGAAAATGCGTCTGTTACTGAGAAGCCTTGGAACAGACGAGCATACTCGTTACATTAATTTTACTCTTCCGAATCATCCATCACAGGATACGTTTAAATGTTTGATATTGCGGGACTTCAATCTCCACAGGATTCGGATATTCGTGCACGTTTACTTTCAAGAGTGGACCAGGATAAAAATGTCACAGTCAAAGATCTCACTACGAAGTGCCAACATTTATTAACTTAAACTGGACATCATAAGGGTACAGCAGTCTAGTAACCCATCTACAATGAGAAGTATCCGAGTAAGAAAAAGGAAGAGCCCTCAAAATGCTTGCTGGAATTGCGGCAGGATGCATTTTTCATGCTTTTTTTTTGTCTATTTAAGAAACATAAGTGTCAGGAATGCTACAGTAATCCCCCAAAAGGGAAAACGTTCAGGTCATTCAAATTTGACGAAAGAAATTTGAGAAAGAAACAGGCTGGAAGAAATTAAATTCAAATTCTGTGTCTGCGACATTCAAAACTGATTTTGAATCTCACAGAAAATTTATTACTATTATCTTAAATAGCAGCACTAGTTCATTTTCAGTTCGACATGGCTTCGGACATTATACTTGTCTTATGGTCCACATGGGAACACATTGGGGAGCCGGTGTTGACAAAAACACACAATCTCTCTTTCTTGTGCCAGCTCCCTCAAAGCTGCAGCTCGGTCTTGGCAAGTCAGGTTCTCGTCTCGTCATCAAGGTTCGCTATGCCCTGCTCGCCATTGGGTGGTTTGAACAGTGGGCATTCCTCTATGACGTGTGTAACTGTCTGTTCTGGGTGGCCATATTCACAGGTAGCACCCTCTCTCAGACCCCAGTCTCTCATTGTAGCAGAAAAACGGCCCACACCAGTTCTCAGGCGGTTCAGATTGGTCCATTGCCTTCATGGCAGCTCAGCCCCTGGTATGTCGTCTGGGTCGGTGATGAACCTGTGCAGTCGGTGTTGGTCAGCTTGCTGCCAATCTTCCCTCCAGTGGTTCTTGGTCCACATCTGCTTTGAGGTGGTGTCTGGGACGGTTTCCAGAAGCTGATGTGCGTGCTGGGTGAGTGCGTGGCGTGATTTGAGGCGTACTGGTGGAGGGGGTTTTCTCATGATGTCGTGGAGCAGATGTCTCTTGTCGATCTTGGCCTTGCGTGACAGTTCCAGGACAGTCGCTTCTCGTCGGATAGCGGGTGTGGCAATACCGGAGAGTATCGGTAGTTGGTTCGCCGGCATGGCGCGGAGTGTCCCAGAGACTGTGCGCATGGCGGTGTGTAGAGCTGCGTCCACTTTCTTGGTGTGGGTACTTCGGCACCAAACCAGGGCGCAGTACTCGGCCGCTGAGAAAACCAGTGCTTGGGTGGATATCCGCAGGGTCTTGGCTGCACTCCCCATGTGGTACCGGCCAGACGACGAATCAGTGCGGCACGTGATGTCACCTTTGCCGTCACCTTTTCGATATGTTGACAGTATGTCAGTGAGCGGTCGAGTTTCACGCCAAGGTACGTCAGGGTGGCGTCGAACAGGAGCGCGGTGTTGTTGACCATCACTTTAAGCTTGCGTTTGGCCTCGCATTTGTTGAGGTGGAATACCGTGGACATGGTCTTGCCCACACTGAGTTTCAGCTGCCAGTTCTTGAGGTACCTGGACAAGGTCGTCATGTCCGCAGTGAGCCCAGCCTCGATAGTCTCCCATTTTTTGCCCGTCTGTAGGATGGCTAGGTCGTCGGCGTACCCGTATTTTTTGGCTGTTGTCGGTATGTCATAGATGTATATGTTGAAGAGCATCGGGGACAAAACCGAGCCTTGTGGGATGCCGTTCTTTAGTCTCCGTAGTCTGCTGCGTTGGCCGTCGCTGGTGTGGAGGGAGAACCTACGATTACTCAGCATCTCCATGATGAAACTCACCAGGTGTCGATCTGGAATGGTTTGCAGCAGCTTAACATGGAGTACACGTAACCAGATGGTGTCGTATGCAGCCGTGAGGTCAAGTAGGACAGTGCTGGCTTTTTCTCCTCTCTGGAAGGCACTCTCTCTGGGTTAGCAAGGCGACTTGGTCTGTTGCTGACTTGCCACGATGGAAGCCGGCTTGTTCCTTAGGTAGTATGGTTTCCACAACCGGTTCGAAGTGCGCATATAGTAGCCGTTCCAGGAGTTTGTATGGGACACAGAGAAGCGAGATCGAGCGGTAGCTTTTGGGGTCATCGAGCGGCTTGTTTGGCTTGGCCAGAGCGATGATCTTTGCTCGGCGCCAGATCTTTGGCAGCCGCGATGTTCTGTAGCACATGGTGTAGAGTAGGCATAGCTTTCCGTCCACGGTTTCTTCCCATCTCTCTTGGCGCTTGGTGTTTAGTCTATCCAGAAGGCTGGTAGCTACTGCTGCTCTCTCCTCACTATTTGTGGAGTCAGAGTGGCGGCGCAATAGATCTTCGCATTCCTCGTCCCAGCAAGGGATATAGTTGGTATGTCGTCCGCGGGGAATGTGTTTCTTCACAGTCTTTAGCAGCATCTCTGTGTAGGCTTCATAAGCATCGTCGGTGTTGTCGTCTCGAGGTGTTGGTAGAGCCTTAACTGATGTTTCGACCTCCTTCTTGTAGCCTTGCCAATCCGCTTTGCGGAAGTTCCATCTCCGGACTGGTTTTCCCCCTATTGGCTGGATCAAGGATGGTGTTGTGATCAGCGATGGACGGTGTTGTGAGTGAGGGAACCGGTTCAGGATGCGACTCTCCGGCAGTGCTTGGTGCGGGAGGTTCTTAAAGAAGGCCAAGTCGGGGTTTGTCCCAGTGTTCTATCGTCCCGAGGTGAACGACGAAGGCTCCTTCGGGTCGTAGAGGAGTGTGGCATCTACAGCAGATGCCCATTCAGATAGAGTGATGCCGTCCTGGTTGGTGATGCTGTATCCCCAGTCGGTGTGGCGACTATTGAAATCACCAGCATAAATTGCAGGTACCGGCACATCCGGGATGGTGTGCGGCTCCAAACGGGATGGAGGTGGCTTGTGGATGTTGACTATGGTATTCTCGGCCATCTTCGTACTGATCCACTCAACTGTGGCATCATTGGTTGACTGACTAGCAGGCGACCATGGTACATTGTTCTTCACGAACGTCGCGAGGCCATGATGTTTGCTGCTGGTATAGCCAGCGAGCGTGAAGTCTGGGAGTTTAAGACTGGTGTCACTGACTTTGTGTGTCTCCTGGAGGAGGATGATGTTTGCCTCGGTGTTGGTGGCAATTTGAGCAAGGACATCGAGCTTTGGCATAGTTAGCTCTTCGATGTTGAGCTGCAGAATTGCTAGATGTTGACTTTCGACGACCGGAGTCGCCCGTCCTGAAAAGAGGGATGGCTGGTTGAAGACATTAGTTTCACTGTAAGCGTTCCTTGACTCGTAAGAGGTGGTATTGCTTTCAGCTACTAGTCGAGGGAGGCACGTAGAGCCTGTCTTCGTTCCCTCAGAAATGAGGAATATGAAAACGTTTCGATGTTTCACAAATGGACGAGAGATGACGACAAAGAAAAATAGATCCGCAAGAACAAGTTGAAGAACGTCAGACACGGGTGTTTCTCGTGTTGTTTCAGCAATTGAAATTTTAAAATAAAAATCGTTGGAAACAGTTATTAGAAATGAGGAATATGAAAACGTTTCGATGTTTCACAAATGAACGAGTGATGACGACAAAGAAAAATAGATCCGCAAGAACAAGTTGAAGAACGTCAGACACGGGTGTTTCTCGAAAAAAAAACAAAAAAAAAACAAAAAAACACACAATATACCCAGGCAACACAATTCAGCTAATGGGTGAGTTAAATTGCAATGTGTCTTGTAAAGAAACGAAATTTTCGGCAACATAGTATCTCTGATAATTCTGATTTAAATTTGCTTGGTTTAGACTGGATAGAAGAATTGAATCTTTCAATATTCCTCTAAAGCGTGATTTTAACATTTTAACATTTTAAATCTTTCTTCTATTTCTATTGAAAATCAATTCACAGAAATACTCAAGGCTAAATTTGGCAATGTTTTTCGAGAGAGTCTGAGATTCTACACCAAAGTAAAGGCAACTCTTAAAGTCTGATACGAAACCGATTTTCAGACCCAAACGTCCGGAATCCTATGCTGCACTTGACATTGTGAACAAGGAGTTAAAACTGCAACAAGAAGGAAGAGTTCTATAGCCAACTAATTACTTTGCATGGTCAGCTCCCATTGTTGTTGTTGTTGTTGTTAAAAACGCAAATGGAAGAATAAGCATTGCTTATTACAGTGAACAATTCCTTAGATGCACATCGGTATCGGTTACCTTTGCCAGAAGATCTTTTCGCAATATTAAATGGTGGAAATTGTTTAGCAAAAAATGACTTTTCAGATGCTTTCCTGCAGTTGGAGATGAGGAGTGAAAAGAGCTTTGGACAATCAACACACACAAGAGATCGTTTAGATCTAACCACCTTCCTTTCAAAGTGAAACCAGCTTCAGCCATATTACAACAAACAATGGATGTAATGTTAACCGGATTGTCAGGGGTCGCAGCATTCATCAATGGTATCATCGTTACAAAATGAATTTTGACAGCGTTTGATTTCCACATTTGAGCGAATTCAGCAGAAATATGGATTCCATGTAAAAGCTGAAAAATGTGAATTTTTTTCGGACACAAATTAAATATCTGGGATTCATATTTTGACAAAAATGGTCGACGGCCAGACCCAGAAAATATTTCAGTCATAAATAATTGCCGGCAAATATTAAAACTTTACGCTCTTTCCTTGGCATGGTTAGCCACTACAGTCCATTTTTGCTAAAATTTCATCAAGTTCATGCACCTCTCAACAACTCTATTAAAAAAAGGATGTATAATGGAAATAGTCCACTGAGTGTCAGTCTGTCTTTAATAAGAATAAATCTTTACTTGGTACTACTCCAGATGAAGCACCTTTTCAGTTGTATTTATATAATAAATAATTATTATTGTTGATCAACACAGAATCCTTTTCATCCAAATTGTTCCTTCATATTTGTGTCTTACCACTCACAAAATACCACTTTATTTCAACCCACAGGACCAGATTCCCCCTAAAAAGCATTGACTCTATATGATTCTCGACCCAGCCCCTTCAAGGTAAAACGTGATGTTACACGCTCCCGACTGCAAACACAAAACCACACACTTATAACATCACTAAATTTGCATCCATCCAATTCAATCTTAATTCGTCAGAGCATAAAATAATCATGAACACTTGTAAAAAGTCTTTTTATAAAAGGAAAAAAAATATATAACAGGATTTATTTGCACTTATAAGTAATACACCAAAATAATGCATGTCAAAGCTTTTTCATGCGGGTATATATGAAAAAGCAGACTTACTAAATGTGTGTCGAGGCACATCCGATATAATTGGTATGAACATGGCAATGACTCACAGCATGTTGTCTCCAATGAACATCAACCAAACTGGTCTGGTGTTGAAGATGCAATTGACCACACGCCACAGAACTGACCTCGACGAAATACGGAGCAGTGAACAAACAATGATGCTTAAACCGAAAAGGGGGAAAAGAGAAAAGGATTTTTTTGCAAACATGTTTTCCCCTTCAATGGTCAGATTGAAAAGGGAGAAAAGAGGAAGTAGACTCTCGGTCACACCTTTTATATTTGTGAACCTGTGGCTAAATTTATCAATGGTTGACCACCCTGTAGTCACGTTATCTAGGACTCCATGCATTAGGAAAAAGGCAACCCCAATAAAAGTATTAATTTTTAATCACTTTTAAATTTGTTTTCCATTTATATTTTGTGTATGAATTATTATTTGCATATTTTTTTGTAGATTCCAAAGTAATCATTACAGTGGTCGTGATAGAAAAAACGTTTAGTTTTAACTGGTTGATTGACGCACAAAAGTCTGGCCTTTAATTTCTGGTTTCAGCATTTTTTAAAAAACTTTTGTGAAATCAGTTGATGCGGTTCCCAGGCGGTTTAAGAAGCTGGTGGCGAATGCTGGTGCCCGTATTGAATTCTAAATAAACCCCATGTTATACACTTTTGTTTCATATTCATTTCTTGTAAGACTAACTAGGAGTTATATTCCACACACCTTGTAGAATAATACGGGGCTTCCACTAATCTTCGGAAAAGAACCAATCGGGTTATTTTTTATTTAAATACAAAAAACCAGAGGATTATCTCATTTTAATGAAAATTTCAGCATTTTTATTCAATAAATGATATCTCTTCTCTATATTTATAAACTTGTGCTATTTTCACACTAACAGTGACATTAAAACGCCCTTTTTCAAAATTCACACAACAGAACCATCCATATCTTTCTGATATGCTCGTTAGCTATATGTGATCTAAGTGCAAAGGTTAACTAATTTGCATTTTGCTTTGAAAAAAAACACATTTAATTAACTATTCTTTTTATTCTTTTTTTATTTCAATATATCAGATAGTTGTGTTTTATTTCGTGGAGAAATGCTTAGAATTTGTGGTTAAAAGTTCCTTTCCGACGCTTTGCTTCTGGAGGACTGACTTGATTTTCAATAAGTTGCGATCCACTTCTAAATTGTAAGTTATAAACACATCTACTCCACAGACACATTCACCAATTGTAAACAAGTAAGTCATTTTAATTTTTTGTTAATAATTGAAGAAAAAAAAGAAGAAATGAATTAATTTGCGACAACTCGAAATTCGAAAGATATTTGGAACCATTTAAACTGTTGAATAGAAAGTCATTTAGACTGACTTTAAAATTCTTAGCAAATCCTCATATATTAAAAGATTGAAAGTTTAAGAGGCTATTTAGCCCCCCCCCCCTCTCTCCCAAGAAAAAAAAAACATAGCAATTTCTTTTTTGGGGGGGGGGGGGGGGAGAGGAGAAACTATTATCCCCTCCCCCTGCAATACTCCTCGACTCAACATAAATTCGATAATCACACATTGAAATGTTCATTATTAGTTATAAAATTAATAATTAAATAACGGAATAATAAAATAAAACAGTAACTTAAATTCAATGTTTTAATTACTGGCGGCCATGATGTCATCAATCAATTCGTGCAAAATAAGTGAGGTATTCTAACGGTCCTATACTACACTTCACTTGAACTTTATTTTAAACTAGCTGAACCCGTCTCCCGGCGTTGCCCGGGAGAAATATAAGAGAATGAATTAAAATTTGTCAACATCCAACAGAACGCAAATAGGTTACATCGGACAATTTTAATGTTTAGGATAATTGCCGGTTTGGAATTGTGGAAGGGTGAAAGGAGAATGAAGGAAAGAAAGGAGACGCGGTTGTAGGAGTCTTCTTGACCATCCCAAGGTGCCGGTATTTCCCAAACACCTGCTCTATCTATTATAAAGGACACTTTTAAAATTAAAGAGGCTTACAGAGCCCTATTAAATGAATTTCTCCCTGTTATCTTTGTATAGAAATTCCATTATTTTGTGAGAAAAGCAAAAAAGGAAAATAGTTATGCCTCCTGAGCACTAATGAAACACACAAATATAATTAAGGTGGCCTGCAGAGCACTAATAAACTGTGTGTGTTCGAAGAGAAATGATGATATTCATAATAAATAAAGTACTACCTATTACATTGATTTCTTTTCAAATTACTAAATAATAAAGTTGAAATGAAAAAATCCGGCCCATAGTCCTCCCTTCCCCCTCCATCGTAAGCAAAAGTTTAACAATGTTAAAAAAAAATAAGCATTGTGTGAGTCGACTGGGATCGAACCCTAAAACTCTCGGTCTTGGATCTACGGCGATAACCACTCAGCCACGAAAGTGAGTAGAAAATCTATTGGAAAATAGGTTACCTAAACTAAGTGTGTAGCTGGCATGCGTTTTATATTACGATATGCCAGAAGGCGAACAAATGTAGCGTCCATCAGTCACACGTTTTGGGTCATTTCTATATGAAGAAATCGATGTTTTTTTTCCAATTTTTGGATATTATGCGTGTGAAAGGTGTAGGATTAAAAAATGTCAACTTTATGCAGGTCCGTTGAGTAGCTTGACGTATATTGATTTAATTCGGAAGGCGAGTCGCTGAAGAAACTGTAGCCGCCATGTTTATGTTTATTAAGGAAACACTGCAAGGAACTATGTTCGTTAATTACATTCTCTAAAAACCGAAATGAGTATAAATGTATCTGTAATAGGTAGAAATAACGTAATCCGATATTCTCGAAATTCAGCGGAATAAACGGGAGCGTCCATTAAATGTGTGAGTAATGTTTTGTATTATTTAGTAAATTAATAGCAGACAAATAGTAAATAGTAATGTACACTCTTTTGTAAAGTAGATGTTGTTTATTAGTTCCTGGTGTCGTTGGGGAGAGTGCTAGTACTAAAGTGTTAGCTACCACCTAAAGTTTTTGCTTCCACCTATATGGAGTATGTGTTGAGGAGAGTTGAAGATGGTGGCCAAAAGTAATATTTAGTGTTAGCTAGAGAAAAATAGTAATTTAAAATAAATTTTTCGGTCAGCCCAAAGATTCCCAGGCAATGCTAGATAGGTAAAGCTAGTATTTTATAAAGAACTAGTTTTACCTACAAAGCGTAAAAGGAAAAATGACTAACCTGTTTACGAAGAAATGTCAAGTAATTTTGGTGAGTTTAAATTTTTACTAACTTCGTTTTAGTACATGACGTTTAG
>OY744516.1:8117240-8122240 GCA_963556195.1 Sepiola atlantica | reverse complement strand
GATCTTACAGTTACTCACTCGTGGGAAAATAGATTCATTTGCACAAACTTTGTGCCAGTCTAACCGGCACCGAACAATTAATTTCCACCTCAGTCACAATCCATACTAGCTGAAGTACACCCTTTCACAATAGGGCTCGTCACAATGCAATACTCGGTCAGTAAAGGTGAATGAGAAATTCTTTTAGGCAGAGGCAATTTTCATTTTTGCCCCAATCTAGAGTGTCTCTTTTGGGGAGCTTGATTTTCTTCACATTAAAAACCGAACTTCTGTCTAACTCTTTACTTGCCTCCCCACGAGGACAGGACATAGAAATAGTAAATAAAAATCCATTATTTGAAACTTTTCTTGAAAAAGAGAAAACAAATTGTTTCATTTAATTAAACGTCGCATTTTTTAATTCATCGTCTGGCAATTTTCGCGTAACCCGGCCGAAAGCTGCCGACGCGAAATTGCCGGAGATTGGGTTCTATTCTGGATAAGTACCATTTATACAGTAAATATAAATGTATATATAAGTACTGGAAAATTAATAAAAAAATATAGAGTTCATATTTTTTTTTGTAAGCATCTATTAGAAATTTAAGAATAAGAAAAGAGGCAAAATACCTTCAAAGCATATTTAAGATGCGATATTAATTTCAAAGAAAAATCGTAACAGATTTTCTCTTTTTTTCCTATTTAAAATGAAAGTTTATAAGAAAAAAAAGAGAAAATCTGTTACGATTTTTCTTTTAAATTAATATCGCATCTTAAATATGCTTTGAAGGTATTTTGCCTCTTTTTTTTATTAATAAAAAAAACTATTTTCCCATTAAATACAATGTATCTATTTTTAAAATGTTTCATTAAATAAATAATTTGCACACACATAAAATTCTTTACTCACTTTCCTAATTTCAGAGCTGTTTTCACTCCCCAAATTGAAACTGGTTCCCCTTCACACCCTTTTTCAAAAAAAAAAAAAAAAAAAAAAAATGGCCGCTCTGATTTCTTAATAAAAAAACAAACAAAAAACAAACAAAAAAAACAAACAAAACAAAAGCCACTTTTCTGCTCAATCTTTGCCTGGAATAATGTTTATTTACTTTAACGTAGCAATAACACACCACTATTATATAAATATATAAATATTTTATTCAATCACAAAAAAAGAATAAGAAACAAATATATTACATTGATCCATTCGGTGAAAAAGTAAACTATAAGATTAATAATTCAATAGATAGTTAATAAATCCCTTATTCGTCACTTGGACATTGTTTAGTTCAATATCGAGAAATCCTGATTCCTTATATATAATTGTATCACAGTTAATAGTTTTCTTCGAATGTCCGGTTGGCTTGGCAGGCCGAGAGCAGACTCAAGGCGTTTTCACGAATAATAGCGATTAAGAGGCGCTCGTAAAGCCAAGACAATTCGCGATTGCGTCCGGCGTTGCGCGTCATTAATAGACCAAGGCTGCAGAGGAAGTTGTGTGTGGCAGAGCCAATCACCCCACTCGTCTCAACATCGATTGGTTGAAATACAAATCTTTTGAGAAGATTGGAATATTTTGACCACTTGCGGCTGTCTGCTGACGTTGCTGCATACCCAGGGGTTGTTGCCGATTCTATCACTGACGAGGAGCAAAATGGTCGATACAAGTTGCATCTCATATCAGTGACTTACCGTTTGTAAAGGGAAACACCGTCAGGCCATCAGGTCATTTGCCATCCCCTCTGTCAAGGCCAACCGGTTCGAGGATCGCCGGGAAGCCAGCGACGTCTAGTGCTCGTCAGACGACATAATTGAGAGCGCTGTGCCTCGGAAATCTGCCGGCGCTCCTTCTACATGAAAGGGTATGGAGTCCATAAATGTCGACTGGCTGGCCACAACGGCAACCGTGACTGCTGCAAACTTTAGAACCTGTGCGCAGAGCTACAGCGAATCTCAGGCAATCGTCATCAACCAGGTTACCAACAGCCGATGATGGGAAGGCTGTTAGCCATGCACCTCTTTGTGGCGAATTTGCAGCTTGAAAGCAAATAACACGGTGTTAACACAACTTAACCATTCATTTTGAATTCTTGTTTTTAAAATTTTATTTATATTGAATAAAGTTCACTTTCAATATAAATCGAATTGTGTTCCTTTCTTTTCTGTTTTCGAATACAAGTTAAAAAATTTCTAATGCTTTTTTAAAAAGGCTCTCATTCATTACTGATAGTCTGACTGTTCGACAGATCTCGCTTGCTACCTACTAGCATGACGTCACTTTGCAGTGTACAGGCCTTAGTTTACTTTACGACGGTCACGGTAGAGCCAATTTCACTCCTGCCCCTAATATCTTACCCCACATTTTAACGCATACACACATTCATTCGTGCTCACAACCGCACCCCCCACACACACACCTAAAAAGCCTCCACCATGTGTTCGTACCTTTAATTTAGTAAAATTCCGTTTAGTTAAGATAATATTAAATCTAACAGTACCCATATTTGTTCAATATAATTATAGCAACAATAATAAAATTATTAAAAATATTAACCCAGATACTTTCTCGCCGATAACACAAACCGAACAACCTCAAATAAAATGCAATCATCATATCTTATCATGGGAATATTGGATCCATTGTTGGACATCAAGGCTACAGTCCATCATATCCGGGCCAGTGCAAGTTGATTCATCACTGCAGTCACTAAGGATGTGTTCCATTGTCTGTCTGGGATTTCCACAGGGACAGTTGCTTGTTGTTGCATGTTCCGACCTGTAGAGGTTACTGACTGTCCTTCCAACCTTCGCTCTGGCTCAGTCCGAGGTTACCCAGTCCTTCCTTGAGAGACCCGTTCCATGTTGGAAATGTTATCTGGGTTCGTAGATAGCTACGTTCAAGTAGTCATTTTAGTCATTCCATCTGGCAATGCGGTAGTTCTGTAACCGTGCAGGGCCAATGCTCTCTTTGGGCACGAAACTTCTTCTAGATTTCAATCTGCTTCTGGGTTAGGTTTAGGGTTTGGGTTTAGGTTTAGGGTTAGGGTTCTGTGTTATCCATGACTAGATTGAGGGTGTCTTCTGTCGGTTTCCTGTTTGTGTTTTTGGATTTTCACATGGGAAATAACGCAATAATAAGCGTTAAAGATATTCTCTGCACAATTAACTTATATTTATTTATTTTACAGAAATTTTATGGCGCTGTGACCGTGTGCGCTAAGAGACCCGTCTAGAAATTACATGACAATTCATTGTTTATAAAGTTACTTTTTGTTGTTATTGTTTTCAGCGATAATTAACTAATAGTATATTTCGTTCACCTTGAGCGTATGGAGTTGCCTCCCTTATACATACACACGAGTGTTCTCCCCTGCATATCGACCCACTTTAAGGGACATGCACATACACATACATACATATATATCGACAGTTATTTTAAAGTCGAGCGAACAACCCGGTTGAAATTCTTTGGATTACTACCCTGTGGATGTTTTTACCTGGATTATTACCATTATATATATACAGGGTGGGCCAAAATAAGGGTCCTATCTTTAAATTTGAATAACTTGAATTTGAATAACTTCCACAAAATAAAAGTTAAACTCACCAAAATTTATGTGTGTGTAGACTGACCCTTCCGAGATTTTTTGAAATAAACAAAACAAATTTTAGCCGAAAAACACTTCTTAAAACTTACAAAAACTAAAGTATTGTTTTTTACACTGTTTTGAGTTTTTTAAGCAAAAATAATGTTTTCTAAATGAGGGTACGTTCTTTAGGGCTAATACGGCTCATGCTTGCTTCGGAAGGGGTCCTTTACTTATTCTAAAAAAAAAATTAAAAAAAATCAATAAATAAAAAAGTTATGAATTTTTAAAAATAGGACCCTTATTTTTGCCCACCCTGTATATATATATATATATATATATATATATATATATATATATATATATATATATATATATATATATATAAATAAATGTTTTGAGGTACAAAACTTATAAATACATTTAAAAATGATACGCGGAAATCTCTCTAATGCCCTTTCGACTATCATCTCGTCAGGAGAAAATCGATAGTTCTCTCCTGACGAGATGATAGTCGAAAGGGCCTTAGAGAGATTTCCGCGTATCATTTTTATATATATATATATATATATATATATATATATATATATATATATATATATATATATATCTTATTACAGAAGATCAGAACAACATCGGTACCGTCGGTTTTAAATTCAACAATCTTCTGTAATACATATATACATATATATAAATAAATATTACCCTCTTATATGTGAAGTTTTCTTAATAATCGAACACTTTGTTAATCCTACACACACGCACACATTAATATATATATATATATATATATATATATATATATATATATATATATATATATACATATATATATATATATATATATATATATAATAACGATATTTTCGTTTGTAGATTTGATGTTGTTAAGAAATTCATTTGCATAACATATTCAAATATATTCAATACGTAAGCAAACATACATTATCCCGAATCTTTACGCTCGCCGCCCCCCTCCAATTCTTCGACAAGTGGAAAATCCATTTGCATTTCAAAAGGTTTTCACGTTTCTGGCGTGACGAACTGTAATTGCACAACGACCATAAAAAGGGAGAGAAATCTACTTATGTGTCGGTTGCATTTCGACGCAGGGGCCGAATCTGAAGAAAAGTCATTTTTTTACGAGTGAGGTGGGGGGATTGTTTTTTCGTAATCTTACAGCGTACCCCCCCCCCCCAATGCCACCCATTCACAGAATCGTTAATAAAATTCACAATCCGTTCCATAATCCAACCATATCTGGTACAAATAAACTTCGATCTATACATGACTTGCCCACCACGTTTCAACCATGAATGCCCAACAGTCTTTGTTTTATCACCGTTCAATGGGGACACTTTAGTGATCGTATCATCAGTAGGAGGTGTGATTCTGAATTGGATTTATACCTACCGGACTCTAGCTACCTAGATT
>OY744516.1:8107240-8114740 GCA_963556195.1 Sepiola atlantica | reverse complement strand
TAGAATTAGCGTCAAAAGTCATTCACAAGATGAACTGACCAATCGTTTACTACCGATCGTATGAATCTTTTCGGAAGAAATCGTTTTTTTTTTTTATAAAGATACTTAAAACTTAAAAATGTGCCTCGCTTGAAATGCGACTCAAAATAAATTATTTTATAATCTTTAAAAACGAGTTTCCCTCCTCACCATAAAAATATAAAAAGAAAAGAAAGTCAAGTAAAGTGGGGACCAGTTTCCGGGTCCCTTTTCTTTTTGTTAGAAATTGGTTGTCGTAAATATTCATGCAAAACGTTTTTATGTTTCGCATTCTGACGGGCTTATTGCCGTTTCCCCGCTGTGAAAACAATTCTACCCGGTCGGCGTTTTTTCCCGTTCCGTTTTTATGGCTATAAATTATAGACGAACTTATTAATCCCATTTGTTGCCGCTTACGCTCTTACATAATAATCTAAAGCCGTGTGCGCAAGGCCTTTTGCCTATATATTTTACTCACATAAAATACATGCTAAAATATTACTTAGTTTTGGGATTGAGTTATCTTTAAAAAAATCCGTTTCAATTTTTATTCAACTCACAAAGCGATATATCTATTCCTGAGGAACTTTCTCTAAATATCCACAAAGACATAACTTAATCCCAGAACTAAATGAAATGTAAGTTCTATTTATGCAAAGGAGGCACATATAGAAAGGCTGTCTAGAGTGTTCGACGAACCTTGTCGGAACATGCCATATAGCTAAATGACAGTCTATTTTTATACATACGTATATATATATATATATATATATATATATATATATATATATATATATATATATATATATATATTTTTAAATGCAACTTTGATTCCTATATAATTTTATTTCTAGCTACCATATCGCAGAATGGTTCTTGGGTGTAGTGTTTAGATATTATTATTATTATTATTATTATTATTATTATTATTATTATTATTATTATTATTATTATTATTATTATTATTATTATTAGTATTACTATTGTTATAATTAATTTTATTTGATATGCAAATTACCATATCACACGGTAGTCTTAAGGGTAGTATATTATTATTATTATTTTTATTATTATTTTGATTATTATTATTATTATTATTATTATTATTATTATTATTATTATTATTATTATTATTTATTTATTTATTTATTTATTTATTTATTTATTTATTTATTTATTTATTTATTTATATATATATATATAAGTGAATTTTTAAGCTGAATTATTTCGACACTTGATTATTGGGGGAATGGTAGTTTGATCAGTACGATTGGAGAGCCATGAATATTATAACTGTCCTGTTTTTAAATCTCCGAAACAGTTACATGGCAAACAGCTGATGATCCCCGTGTTAATATTAGATGCTTACGTTAATGTCCCCTGTTTTAGTTTCACTGTTAGATACTTAATTCCCCTTTTATTTTATTTACTTACTATTATATATTTTTATTTATTTATGAATTTTCCAACGAATGTTAAGTCTGCAATATTTTGGATGTAGTTAGTTTCTCTGAGAATTTAAACTGCATTTTCCTTTTCTTTTTTTTTTTGTCTTTTTGTTTAAAATAACTCAAAGCTTCTTTAGACTATATATATATATATATATATATATATATATATATATATATATATATATATATATATATATATATATATATATATATATATATATATATATATATATATACACTAATATATATATATTAGTGTAATAATAAATTTGATTTGCTTTTATATCTATAATTAGAGAGATACCGTGGATGTGGCGGCCACAACAATCACCAACAGCGGGGCATTCTAGAAACACTTTGAGAACCTTCTAAACGACCACGTTGACACCCCAGATGATCTCCTGAGAATGACCCCTCAGCATCCTGTCCGTCACTGGATGACACTCCCACCCACCATCCAGGACCTCAACAAATCCCTGAAGCTTATGAAACCCGGCAAAGCCCCTGGACCTGACAACGTTCCACTGGAACTCCCCACTAACGGCAACCCCGAGCTGAGAAACCGTTTTCTGCTCCCTATATTGAAGATCTGGAGACGAAGACCCTCTCCAATGACTTCCGCGATGCAATCATTGTAACAATTTTCAAGAAGGGGATCCGACAGAATTATAAAAAACTACCGGGCAATATCACTACTGAGCATCGCAAGTAAGATTTTTTGCCCGCATTCTTCTTAACCGCAGAAGATGTCCTACGAGAGACCTAATCCGGCTTTCGACCTTCCCGCGGGACTATAGACATGATCTCATGCGCGCGGTAATTACAAGAGATGAGCCTCTAACAACAGCAGCCCGTCATGTTTATCTTTTGGGACTCAACACAGGGCTTTGATAAAGTACACAGACCAACCATGTAGACAGTTCTCTCCAAAATTTGGCTGCCCACCTGAATTCGCCACCCTGGTGCGCGCCCTGCATGATGGAATGGTGGGGTAAGTATGTCATCAGAACTCTCTATCTCTGACTCATTCCTTATCTATGGTGGTTGAAACAGGGGTATGTTCTGGCTATAACGCGTTTCTCTCTCTACGCAGCAGCAATACTTAATGAGATTCTCCCAGACATGCCCTTCATCTACCTTCGTTTCCGAACGGATAGAGGCGTTTTCAATCTCGCTCGACTTTGCGCTAGAACTAGGACAGCCATGCTGACGACAATAGCTATCACAGGTCAGACTACAAAGGACCCCAGACGTTAGCGGACACATGCGACACAACCTACGAACGTTTTGGGTTGCAAATGAATACAGACAACACCGAGACACTCGTCCAACACCCACCTGGTCTTCTGCCCTCAAACACTCACACCGTTGTAAATGACCAACCATTAGAGGAAGTGGATCAGTTTTCATACCTAGGGAGCATCTTACTGACGATAACCACTAAAATCATGGTCGTCCGAGCAGTAGTTCTATCCACACTTCTATACACGTACGAAACGTGGACCTTATACAGAAGCTATATAAAACAACAAACACTGAGACAAACTCTAAAAATCCCTTGCCTAACATCGAAATTTTACATCTAGCCTCAGTGACCAGCGTTGAGGCCACCATCACCCACCACCGCCTCCGCTGGGCAGGTCACTTTCACAGATAAGATCCACCCAGGCTTCCCAAGAAAATAGTCTATGGCGAGCTTGTCGACGAGACCAGACCATAAGGAGCCCCGAAAATTCGCTATAAAGATCAGCTGAAGCGCACCCTGGCCTTAACCAACATAGACACGTCCCCGTGAGAGCAAACTGCCATGGACCGGAACACGTGGAGAAAAACAACATGTCAAGGTATCGCGGAGAAGAAGAGGAGGGAAAATGAAGAGGCAAGACGAAGGAGAAGAGTCGCGTGAACAACCTCATCAGCCCCTATCCTTCCCTGTGAACACTGTCTATAAACTGGGCCTTCGAAGCCACATCACTCATAAACATTAATGAAGAGGATAGCAGACGGACAACGGAACTCGAAACTTGGACCTGAGTTGGAGCTGACGACAACGTATATTAAAAAATATATATTTAAATAGTTAATTTTATTTATACAAATATAACACTTCATCAGTTGAGTCAAATATAAAATATTCAGAAAAAATAAAATAAATAAGTAATTAAAATACCCCCCCCCCCAAAAAAAAAACAACAATTAGTTATAGTTTTAGTTTTATTCCATTTGCTGCGGATATTAATATTTACTGCGTTATAAGCAATATTGCCATTCCGCACGTGTTTTTGAGATTTGAAACATCCACCATTTGATAAAGAGGTCTTCCTCGAAATATATTATGGAACACGGTCACACACATTACATCACAGTATTGAAGTCTTGCCTAATCAAGTAAGATTTGCTATATATTAAAAAAATGTTTTTCTTTTTTTAAATATATAAAAAAATCACTTGTTTTTGTCTTACTTCTCAAAGCCGACATATTTCCATTTCTTGCACTGTGATAGCCTTCTAATACCCCCCTCTACCTCTCCCCCCTCCCCCTCTCTCTCTCTCTCTCTCTCTCTCTCTCTATATATATATATATATATATATATATATATATATATATATTTGCGTGTACAGGATTCACTGTTAAACTAATTAACCGATCATTATGAATTTTAAAACACATCTTCTAGGCATAAGGGATGTAATGTGGGCTATGTTTAGTTTAATTTACTCTTATGCAAAGGGGGTAAAAAGGGGGTGGAAGCTCTTCCTGAAATGCAGATATTTACGATTTTTATGAAATTTGAACAATGATATTTGGGAAATTGATGTCTAATATCTAGTTTTTTTGGAATATTTTAAAGAGATTTAGGGGGAAAACTCCCATTTACGAATTGAAATATTCCAAATTCACAGTAAATTTCATGCATAGTTATTAGAAGCAAGATTCCATGAATGTAAATTTCATGCATAGTTATTAGAAGCAAGATTCCATGAATGTAAATTTCATGCATAGTTATTAGAAGCAAGATTCCATGAATGTAAATTTCATGCATAGTTATTAGAAGCAAGATTCCATGAATGTAAATTTCATGCATAGTTATTAGAAGCAAGATTCCATGAATGTAAATTTCATGCATAGTTATTAGAAGCAAGATTCCATGAATGTAAATTTCATGCATAGTTATTAGAAGCAAGATTCCATGAATTTCAATTTCATGCATAGTTATTAGAAGCAAGATTCCATGAATGTAAATTTCATGCATAGTTATTAGAAGCAAGATTCCATGAATGTAAATTTCATGCATAGTTATTAGAAGCAAGATTCCATGAATGTAAATTTCATGCATAGTTATTAGAAGCAAGATTCCATGAATGTAAATTTCATGCATAGTTATTAGAAGCAAGATTCCATGAATGTAAATTTCATGCATAGTTATTAGAAGCAAGATTCCATGAATGTAAATTTCATGCATAGTTATTAGAAGCAAGATTCCATGAATGTAAATTTCATGCATAGTTATTAGAAGCAAGATTCCATGAATTTCAATTTCTTCTTAAGACTAAGCTTAAGCCTTTAATTTTAGACATCTTCTAGAACAAAATAAAACATTTAATGGATTTTTATCGAAATTGGAATAAGGATTCTAGACATAAAGTTTAGTATAATTATATCGTTCGTAAGGGGACATAAAAGTGGTGCAAATCTGTTCTGTTTGGCGAATTAATTTTACCCGTTTTGGGATAGGTTTCCTTCTAGTTAATTCTAAAGTTAGGAGTTAAAATAACAAATTCGAAGGTAATTATGCGATTAAACATTCACCTTTGAGTAACACATTTGAAAGATTTAAAATGAATAATAATCTTTTTTGCGAAACAAACATTAAACTATAAATACTCTCGGGCAACGCCTGGTCGGGACCGCTAGTAATAAATAAGCTCTCCTGACAAGAAAGATATCGGTACTTATAGAGATAATGCCCCTATAGTATTTCAATACACAGCAAGCAGAACTTGAAACAAAAAAGGAAAATAAATGATACATATTTAAAAGAAATCTTTTATTATATTTGATTAAAGAAGTATTTTTTTAGATATAACGTTCACGCTAAACAACAAAATATATAAACCTTACAGAAAGCAAAATAATATCTTGTTGTATATGAATAATTCCAATAACCGTGAACAGTTTTCAAACAAATCCCTAATACAGGAAAAATAAATAAACGCACATAGATATAAAATTAATAAATACATTAAACCAAATTGAATGGAAAAACACTAAACACCACTATTAAATTGTTTAACAATATTTATAACATATTAAACTGTATGAACGTACAATTTTTTAAAGATACTTTTATCCTTGTATTAAATAAACCACCGTAACACATTAGAAAGTGATCTAAACGTTATAAAACATTGTAGAAAATCTATATTTTATCATAGAAATAATATACGGATAAAAAGATCAAACAGCAAATTTTGATGTAACAATGGGAGGTTATGATGGCGCGAGACTATGTGAATTAACATGATAAATAAACTCTTCTAAACAATTGACAACAAAGATATCGCTATTAGAGTAGATGATCTTATAGTATTTCAAAACACAGCAAGCAGGACTTGAGATAAACAAAATAAAAAATAATATAAATGTAAAAAATCTTGTTTTATTATAGAGATAAATATTAAAATAAATAAGTTTGTTTTTGATATAACTTGCGATATAAATCACGAACCATACAGAAAACAAAATGATATCCAACTATATATTGATAAACATTTCAATCACTTCTATGCAAATCGCTAATTCTAATAAGCTATAGATTGTCCACAAACTCCAGAATATATTTAACCAAAACAAGAAAGAATACGAAACAGCCTTGAAAAAACAGTGGATACAATAAGCAATTAACATATCATAACAATAATAATAAATGGCACAGATAAAAATGACACCGGTAAAAATAGAACAAGTGAACAAATAGGAGAAAATGGCACAAGGGAAAAATATACATAAAAATCCCACGACTTTATCAAAATCTTGGATTCAATACATAAAGGGAAAACATTAAGAAGTTTGTCAAATCAAAAAGAAATTATATTTGTATTTAAAAGTAGATCGGGACCCTCAGTTACCCCCCCCCCCCCCAAATGAGATTCTAGGCGATTACGTGTAAATACCCCCCCTCTAAAAAGTAAGCAATTTTTTTAGAATTTAAAACAGAGGATTAGTTTCGCATATAAATTTAACGTAAAATGATTCCCATTTCTAACTTTTTAGGACAGTTAACAATTTTATTTTTATCTCTAACCCTAAGTCCAACTTGCAAAGTAGTAAAAGCACACGAAATCGTCTTAAAACACACAGAATTTATCTCCCATAGCAAAAAATAAAAAAATAAATCGTTAACAGTCCTGTCCTAAAACGTTACAATGGCCTGAAAATGGGGGATCATTTTATGTTAAATCGAGCAGAACTTTTTATACTTGCCATTGTCCGCGACCAATCACAATCAAGGATTTGGTTGTTGTTTTTTGTCTATTTTTCATTTTTTAAATAATAAGAGTAAACAACTTTTGTTACATTTTTTTTCTTTTCAGTTTATTTATATTTATTTATTTTTGACTTTTCAAAATACGATTAACGTTAAAGTGTAGTATCTGTTCGGCACTCCAGGCCGCTATTCCGAATTCACAACAGCAAGCCGCAATCAATAGACTGTCTCTCCGGTCATAACTCTTTTCGGAATAGCGGCTCGCTGACTAGGAGTCGAATGTTTTTCTGGAGTGCCATCTATTCTAATACTATACTTTATCTTTTCTGTCCTCGTTCAGTGAAGAAGAAATCCTTATAGACTGAGGCAATTTTAATTTTTGTCTCAATCCAGGTGGCCCTTTTTGGGGGAGCTGTGTAGTATCTCATGCCATAGGAGATCTTGTGTAGTATCTCTTGCTGCATGGACTTGGGTATTATAATCCGATCGCCATTGGTTAAGATTCCATTTATGATAGCCAACTCGTCTGAAACGGCCAGTAG
>OY744516.1:8084740-8102240 GCA_963556195.1 Sepiola atlantica | reverse complement strand
TATATATATATATATATATAATTAACTTGTTACAAATATCCAGGGGGTATGAATCCGAAGGAAGTTGAAACCGGGTTTATGAGAGTGCTCAATGAAAATTCAGAGCAAAATATATATTTTTTTTGATTTTATTCCATTAATTGCGACAAAACAGGTTTTGTTTCATTGGTGCGAGTTGCTACCAACTCATCGGGCGAAAGGAATTCAAATGGCATAAAATTTTAAGTTCACTCTAACGGGAGATTGAAAATACATTGGAGGGGGAGGGGGATAGAGTTGGGGCTTTGTCTATAACGGCGACATGGGACATGAGAGGGGAGGGGGGGGGGAAGGACTCCAACAAGTCGTGTTTCAAATTATTACGTGGGAGGTTTTGCACGTGTCAGTGCTGTGTCAATCTCAATCTCGGCCGGGGTGGGAGGAGGGGGATGGGGCGACGGCCGGAGTGAGTTAAATTTAAAATGAGAATTATGGTTACAACCGTCATTCTCATTTTATTTTAATTCTAATAAGTAATTATCATGTGGATAAAAATGTTTGATAATTTTAATTTAGGGTATTAATTGCTACTTTTGCATTTTATTTATTTTATTTTAATGTTTTGTTTACTATTTGTAGTGAATTTTGTTGTGATTATATTTTTTTATTTATTCCCTCTACTTTTTTTATATTTTTATTTTTTTTATTTTTATTTTTTTTTTTAAATTGTGATTATATTATACCGAGATCAATACTAGTGGAATCATTTTATAAGAGAGGTTTTCTGGTGTTACCAGTCTTATCAATAACAAAACCGATTATGCCAATGGTAACGCCTGCCAATCATGCCTACGGTAGTCGCAGTGATAACCGCCTTATGTAAAAGCCTTAATAAAAATGAAATAAAAAATAAATAAAGATAAATATAAATAAAATTAGAATAAAAATAGAAATAGAAATAACAAGTTTGTAAGAATATTAATGATAATAACAATAATAATAATAATAATAATAATAATAATAATAATAATAATAATAATAATAATAATAATAATAATAATAGTAATACTGATAAATACCGCCATCAATTACCATCTTGCTACTTGTGAAGTCATTGGGCGAAATAAGTCGACAAGTGATGGTAGGCTTTTTTAATTCCACTACCAATGACAAGGACTAAGTACCAGTTAATAATTAAGTGTTCAAGGTAGTGATCGAGGGGTTAAGTAATTGAGATTAGTCTAAGTGATATCAGTGTTGATAGCTGTCCTAGTTATGGGTTTATGTTAGAATTGGTAGTATGGCTGAGAGGTTATTGAGGCTGTGCATTATAGGTAGAGATTTGATATTATTGGTAGTTCGGAGGGGTGGTTATATATTTATAGATTCATCATGACTTGTTGGGGTGGGATTGGGTTGTAAATTTGGGTGGGTGAGTAGGGGGTTATAGTGTGTTTTGAGGTAGTGTATAGTGGGGGTTTAATGTTATCATTCATTTTTGTAAAAAACAAAAACAAAAAACTGTTAATTTTATGTTGAAATTAAGTAGGGTTGGTGTGGAGTTAAGGTGGGGTATGTGGGTTGCTAAGGAGGTAGAGTCTACTATGTTTACAGTTGATAGATGTCTCTTGTTTTCTATTTAAGAGTTTGTTTTTGTCCTTAAAGCCTATAATGCACAGCCTCAATAACCTCTCAGCCATACTACCAATTCTAACATAAACCCATAACTAGGACAGCTATCAACACTGATATCACTTAGACTAATCTCAATTACTTAACACCTCGATCACTACCTTGAACACTTAATTATTAACTGGTACTTAGTCCTTGTCATTGGTAGTGGAATTAAAAAAGCCTACCATCACTTGTCGACTTATTTCGCCCAATGACTTCACAAGTAGCAAGATGGTAATTGATGGCGGTATTTATCAGTATTACTATTATTATTATTATTATTATTATTATTATTATTATTATTATTATTATTATTATTATTATTATTATTATTATTATTATTATTATTATTGTTATTATCATTAATATTCTTACAAACTTGTTATTTCTATTTCTATTTTTATTCTAATTTTATTTATATTTATCTTTATTTATTTTTTATTTCATTTTTATTAAGGCTTTCACATAAGGCGGTTATCACTGCGACTACCGTAGGCATGATTGGCAGGCGTTACCATTGGCATAATCGGTTTTGTTATTGATAAGACTGGTAACACCAGAAAACCTCTCTTATAAAATGATTCCACTAGTATTGATCTCGGTATAATATAATCACAATTTAAAAAAAAAAAAAAAAAAAAAAAAAAAAATATAAAAAAAGTAGAGGGAATAAATAAAAAAATATAATCACAACAAAATTCACTACAAATAGTAAACAAAACATTAAAATAAAATAAATAAAATGCAAAAGTAGCAATTAATACCCTAAATTAAAATTATCAAACATTTTTATCCACATGATAATTACTTATTAGAATTAAAATAAAATGAGAATGACGGTTGTAACCATAATTCTCATTTTAAATTTAACTCACTCCGGCCGTCGCCCCATCCCCCTCCTCCCACCCCGGCCGAGATTGAGATTGACACAGCACTGACACGTGCAAAACCTCCCACGTAATAATTTGAAACACGACTTGTTGGAGTCCTCCCCCCCCTCCCCTCTCATGTCCCATGTCGCCGTTATAGACAAAGCCCCAACTCTATCCCCCTCCCCCTCCAATGTATTTTCAATTTTCAATCTCCCGTTAGAGTGAACTTAAAATTTTATGCCATTTGAATTCCTTTCGCCCGATGAGTTGGTAGCAACTCGCACCAATGAAACAAAACCTGTTTTGTCGCAATTAATGGAATAAAATAAAAAAAAATAAAAAAAAATATATATATATATATATATATATATATATATATATATATATATATATATATATATATATCGTATTGCTACCGGGATCAATAGTTAGTTTTTGAATTCATAAAGGACATGTTTTTTGTTTTAAAAACCAAAAACCAAACAATAAAAAACAAAATTTAACCAACTAACTGATCTCTCATTCTAAATTCTTATTATTTGTTTTTCCCCCCAAGTTTTTCAGGTTGTGTTCAACACACAATTTCCTAAAAAGTAAAATCTCATTTTTATGAGGGGGGGGGGGCATTTATCTGAGGATAATCATTTACTTTTAAATGTAGATATAATTTTCTTATTAATGGTACAAAATCTTATGTTTTCCCTTTATGTATTGTATCCAATATTTTAATAAACTCGTTGTGAGATTTTCATCTATATTTTTTCCGTGTGCCATTTTTCCTATTTATCCACTTTTGCTATTTTTTACCGGTGCCATTTTCATGTGCCATTTTTACGTGTGTAATATTTACCTAAATTCACATATATATATATACAGGATGAATGGAAAGTAATAACCTATTATTAAATGCTTGTAATTTATTACTGAAATATAATTTTTACAAGAAATGAATATGATAAGAAAGTGTATAGCATGGGGGTTTATTCAAAATTCGAAATGGGTGCCAGCAATCGCCACTAGCTTCTAAAGCTGCCTGGAAACAGCATCAACTGATTTCACAAACGACTTAAAAAATTTTTTTTTTTTTTTACTAATGATTCAACACTTATCAAGGCTAAAACCCCACTCGAAGATTAGGGTCAACAAGATGGATAGATTGACAGATGAATGGTTATGAATATTATGAGAGTATTGAAAACAGCAGCCGACCCAGAAGACATCACCTTTTCTCCATTATCAAAAACATCGCCCGTGGAATGTGAGGACTAAAGGAAAAAATAACGCATACTTCATAACTCTTGCTCCCCCTTCATTTCTTGTAAGAAATATATATATATATATATATATATATATATATATATATATATATATATATATATATATATATATATTATTGTTTATTATCTATGTACGTATACGTTTCGTCCTTTTTTAATCTGGACTCATCAGCATAGAGATATGACTATTCACTACCGGTCATGCGATTCGAAACCCTGGATTACAAGTTTTTTCAACTCAAACCCAACGTCGCTAACCGCTCGGGCAATTCTGAACAGCTGATAAACAATGATAATTTAACACTTTTTAAAGCGGCTTGACGTCCAGGCATTCTACTTCTATTAGGGAAAGAATGATGCATTATAAAGCAAGTGACGTCATGATATATATATATTAATAATTTATTACCTGCAATCTTCAGGAAGCTAATTCCCGACGGTCGGCCGGCGCGAACTCCGATCACAAATCGCCACTGATTCGCAGTCCCTAGACTTACCCGTTGGCCACCACAAATTAACTTGGAATTTAGGAGGAATTTAACTTTGTAAATACCAAGTCAGTGGGTATTCCCAACAAGCGGCGAAGAGTGATCAACAACAACACATCGTGTTAGATCTCGCAATGAAGCTAGTAGTACTGCTTGTTATTAAATTCACTTACCCAGCCTTAGTAAAGGGGGCTATATAATAATATTTTGTGAATAAATATTAATACGGGCAACATTTTCTCCTTAAGACCTCATTCATTAAATATCATATATTGTGTCTGCATATCTTTCTTTTGATTCTTTCAAAGTTTCTTATTAATTTTCGGGGTTTCGAACTAGAACTGGCCGATGTATTTGCCGTATCCTTTTTTTTAGCCCTAGCACTTTCAGAGCCATCCGGATCCATCTTCAGTGGTGGTTATAAAGTAAAGAACGTGTATTTTTAAATATTTAGTAATAGTTTTAGGATTGGTTGTAGTATTAATAAGGTATTAGTATCATAAGTATTTTAGGATGTTTTCGCTATTATCGATTAGTTACTGTTGTTAATGGATGGCTTTTTAGTTTGATGTGCAAAGCTTCTATCATCTGTCGTCTTAGTTTGTTAGTTTCGTGTTCTAATATAACAGATACTACACTGTGTTGTCTACAAGAAGTTGAGACAGGTATGAGCACGTCTAATACATCGGCCAGTTTCAGCTGGAAGTCTGAAAGCTAATAAGGAACTTAGAACAGATCAAAGGACGTATTTTGTCGTATCCTACGAGATACCTACAATATACACTAGTATCCGGATCGATATTTCGTAATTCTCCTCTTGATCCGCTACCTAGTCACATAACCACATAATCTAACATTTGATATTCCATACATAAGTTAACAAAATATAACAATTAAACCGATTAAAACTATGAAAAATAAAACTTATTAGCTTTTTGGCTCGGGACAAAATTCGAATGATATTTTTGCTACTTGTAGAATATATAAAGGCACCAAACGTTATATATATATATATATATATATATATATATATATATATATATATATATATATATATATATATAAAATGCATATATATATATATATATATTTATATATATATATATGTATGTATATATATATATATATATATATATATGTATATATATATATATGTATATATATATATATATACATATATATATATATATACATATATATATATATATATACATATATATATATATGTATATATATATATATATATATATAAATATATATATATACATATATATATATATATACATATATATATATATACATATATATATATATATATACATATATATATATATATATATATATATACATATATATATATATATATATATATATATATATATATATATATATATATATATATATAACATAAAATATAATAACACGAAATCACATAATTGTCGATGCAATAATTTATTTCAACCGTTCGGTTTTTTCAAGCATCACTCAGACAATTACATTTTTGAGACTCAAAAATGTAATTGTCTGAGTGATGCTTGAAAAAACCGAACGGTTGAAATAAATTATTGCATCGACAATTATGTGATTTCGTGTTATTATATTTTATGTTATTATTGCTCTGTTTACTACATTGAGCTCTCATACCCGGATTTCCTCCTGGAATTATTCCATTATAACACACACATATATATATATATATATATATATATATATATATATATCGTACATGTATTGTATTAGTTTCTGTAAATGTAAATCCGTAGAAACTCAAGTGTTTATAAAAAGTGCTCAATACCAAGTAGAGCTGTTTATAAGTATACATTTTTATTTATACAAACATTATTGGTTACATATGTGCATACATGTTTCGGTTGCATTTTTCCAAGAAAATGGAAACGCCATAAAGAGTAATAAAAAAAAGGGAGGGGACAACTACTGGCAAAAGAGGGTTAACTAGTGAAATAGGTAATCCGATACTAATTCATAAGAAATAGAAGATGCTAGATCCCCAAAAAGAGTTATTTAGGATAGAAAATTCTTCAAATCCATCCATTCCTGAAAAATTCTTGGTCTGATGAGGTTGACTTTCTTGGAAAAGTGCAACCGAAACATGTATGCACATATGTAACCAATAATGTTTGTATAAATAAAAATTTATACTTATATATATATATATATATATATATATATAGAGAGAGAGAGAGAGAGAGAGAGGGAGAGAGGGAAGGAGAGAGAGGGAAGTAGACAGATAGACAGACGGAGGGGCGTTACGTACTAAATATACCAACATTCTTCATTTACATTTTATTATATAAAAAAATGAAAAATATATTCTTTGATTGCATATCATTTTATTTCCCAATGGGCCGCTTAGATGTGGGGGCACGTAGAGATTCGGCCCATAGAGGGTAACGTAGAGATTCGGCCCATAGAGGGTAACGTAGAGATTCGGCCCATAGAGGGTAACGTAGAGATTCGGCCCATAGAGGGTAACGTAGAGATTCGGAACTATTTTCATTGTCTTTCCCGGAGAATTTTATACATATGATGTAAATGTCATAAGAATAGGATATATTTGAAGTTTTAAAGAAGTTTTGGCCCTCATACTTCCCTTAGGCTACTTAGAGATTTGAAGCCACTTCCATTGTCTTCCCCAGGAAATTTTATGCATAGGATTTAAATTTCATAAGAATAAGATATATTTGAGGTTTTAAGGGGGCTGTGCCCTGGTAGCCGCCCACCAGGGGTGAACTTAGAGATTCGCGAACACTTCCATGCACCAGTAAATTTTACATAAGAATACACTTTTAGATTTGATGTAGATTCTCTAACCTTTTTTAAATGGGAATAGAGAACACGCAAACATAACACACAGACATTGAGTTTGATAAATATATATAGAGAAATAGATCTAGGTATATAGAAAACGATAAAAAGAAAGAAAGAGAGAGAGGGAGAGAGACAGACAGACAGACAGACAGACGGAGCGGAGATACGTACATAGTATACCAAAATTCTTTAATTACATTTTATTATATTAGTGAAATAGGTAATCCGATACTAATTCATAAGAAATAGAAGATGCTAGATCCCCCAAAAGAGTTATTTAGGATAGAAAATTCTTCAAATCCATCCATTCCTGAAAAATTCTTGGTCTGATGAGGTTGACTTTCTTGGAAAAGTGCAACCGAAACATGTATGCACATATGTAACCAATAATGTTTGTATAAATAAAAATTTATACTTATATATATATATATATATATATATATATATATATATATATATATATATATATAGAGAGAGAGAGAGAGAGAGAGAGAGAGAGAGAGGGAGAGAGGGAAGGAGAGAGAGGGAAGTAGACAGATAGACAGACGGAGGGGCGTTACGTACTAAATATACCAACATTCTTCATTTACATTTTATTATATAAAAAAATGAAAAATATATTCTTTGATTGCATATAATTTTATTTCCCAATGGGCCGCTTAGATGTGGGGGCACGTAGAGATTCGGCCCATAGAGAGTAACGTAGAGATTCGGCCTATAGAGGGTAACGTAGAGATTCGACCCATAGAGGGTAACGTAGAGATTCAGCCCATAGAGGGTAACGTAGAGATTCGGCCTATAGAGGGTAACGTAGAGATTCGACCCATAGAGGGTAACGTAGAGATTCAGCCCATAGAGGGTAACGTAGAGATTCGGCCTATAGAGGGTAACGTAGAGATTCGGCCCATAGAGGGTAACGTTGAGATTCGGAACTATTTTCATTGTCTTTCCCGGAGAATTTTATACATATGATGTAAATGTCATAAGAATAGGATATATTTGAAGTTTTAAAGAAGTTTTGGCCCTCATACTTCCCTTAGGTTTAAAGGCTACTTAGAGATTTGAAGCCACTTCCATTGTCTTCCCCAGAAAATTTGATGCATAGGATTTAAATTTCATAAGAATAAGATATATTTGAGGTTTTAAGGGGGCTGTGCCCTGGTAGCCGCCCACCAGGGGTGAACTTAGAGATTCGCGAACACTTCCATGCACCAGTAAATTTTACATAAGAATACACTTTTAGATTTGATGTAGATTCTCTAACCTTTTTTAAATGGGAATAGAGAACACGCAAACATAACACACAGACATTGAGTTTGATAAATATATATAGAGAAATAGATCTAGGTATATAGAAATCGATAAAAAGAAAGAAAGAGAGAGAGAGAGACAGACAGACAGACAGACAGACAGACGGAGCGGAGATACGTACATAGTATACCAAAATTCTTTAATTACATTTTATTATATTAAAAAAAGGAAACATTTATTGCAGGTGGAATCGAAACCGCACACTCGATGCGTTCAGTCTGATACTTTCCCAACTAAACAATTCGGACATTTGTTAAGTTGACATTTAAAATAACACTCATAAGAAAAATCGGATATACGTATTTGAAGTTTTAAGAGGCGCTCTCTTCCCATGGGTCACTTAACGGTGGGGGCACATAGATATTCTTTATCCTCGAACGGATTTTGGCCTTCATAAGTTATTATTAACTAATTAAAAAAAACGTAGACGTAGGTTAAATAGAATTTGTTTCGGACACGGATTGTGAAAGTTTTTTTTAGCACGTGTATTGCATGGGTGTTTTGGTGTAAATATACAACAGTAAGTCGTTTTTTTCTGCATTTCTGAAGATTCATCATGTCTCAAAGATTAAGGCAATGCCCTGATTAAGTAGCGATGAAGAAAAGGCCATTATATATTTGTTTTTATTCTGTTTAAATTTATAATTGCTTTGAGATTATATATTTTATGTCTCCTTACGAAGATTAAAATCAAGATAGAATGCTGCTAAACCTTATGTCTAGAATCCTTATTATAACTTTGATAAAATTCCATTACATGATTTAGATTCTAGAAAATGTCCAAAATTTAAGGCTCAAGCTTGAGAGGTCTTAAGAAAAAAATGAAATTCAGGGAATCTTGCGTAATAGATGTCTAATGACTATGGATCAAATTTAATGCAAAGCTGATATATTTGAATTTTCAAATGGCAGATTGTGTCCATATTATGACCACTGAAACCCTTGAAAATATTCCAAAGAAACTGACATTTGGGGAATATTTATTAATTGATGTCTAATATCCGTTGTTAAAATTTCACAAAAATCGAAGCTATCTGAAGTTTTACAAAGGGACTTTTTTATTATGATTAATTTCACGCGAACACTGCCGTAATCCCAACGAAAGCCAAGTGTGACAATATTTAAATAAAACATAAAAACTCAAGCGCAATAATCCATCACATTATTTCAATGAGTTATCTCCCTTTTAGTAGGTATAACATAGAGAGTCGCCAATTTCTAATTTACTATATAATTAAATTAAAAACTAAATACGTTTTAAGAAATAATAAACAAATATCATAAATTCTTATGCAAACTTTACCGAGGAAGACAATGGAAGTGTTTTTGAATCTCTACGTGCACCCCTGAGGGGGCTATAGGGGTATAACCCCCTTAAAAGTTTAAATATATCCCATTTTTATTAAATTTCAATCCAATGTATAAAATATTCTGTGGAAGACAATGGAAGTGGTCCCAACTCTCCAAATAACCTAAAGAACGTTTTTTAAAACTTCAATTTTATATCATATGTATTACATTCTCCGAGAATAACAATGTCCCGAATCTCTGTGTTACTCTTTATGTATTGAATATCTACGTGTCTTCACCTTTAAGTTACCCTTGGGGACAGAATCCCCTTGAAACTTCAAATACGTATATCCGATTTTTCTTATGAGTGCTATTTCAAAAGTACACTTAACAAATGTCTGAATTGTTTATTTGAGAAAAAATCAGACTGAAAACATCGCAAAAGTTTTTTCCAGCGTCATTTTTGCAGCGTGTGATCTTGAATTATTATGGAGGAGGACAACCTTTTTCCCATTGACAAGTTTTTTCTCAGATTTTCGCCCACACTGCAATAGCTCAACATACAAGCTCGCATTTACTATTTGATTTTGGCCTAAAAGCTAATGGTTAGATAATGCCACGACTATCCGACCAAACGCAGAGTAAAATCGTTCTTCCATGGATCTCAGGTTTTGGGGTGAGTTATGGAGATTTACTTTTTACAACCCATTGCATTGAATAATTATCATAGGAAAACCATTTTGTATTACCTGTTATGACACAATCCAGTAAGGACTCATTTCGCTGTTCGGAAAGATGACTTGTTGCGATTGAAAGAAAATCTGCCTTATTTTTATCACTCAAGGAATGAAGAACCCAGATGCCTAGTCTGCTAATCTTACCCATTGTTTCGAAGTGGCGGCATATGCTGGGCTGTGAAGTATTGAGTTCTCCTGCCAATTAACTAGTGCTTAGACGAGGTTCATTCTCCACTAACGCGTTTTAAAACATCTTTATCTATGTACGATGGGCACCCAGGTCTAAGATTACCTTCCAAGCTAAAATCTCCGGAACAAACAACTTGTGAATTAATTTCTCACTTGTTGATCTGTTATGACATCTTGACCATATATACATATGCTGCATTTCTTACTTGTTAATCTGCTATAACATCTTGACCATATATGCATATGCTGCATTTCTTGCTTGTTGTCCTCTAATGGCATCTTGACCATATATGCATATGCTGCATTTCTTACTTGTTGATCTGTTATGATATCTTGACCATATATGCATATGCTGCATTTCTTACTTGTTATGATATCTTGGCCATATATGCATATGCTGCTTTCTTGTTGATCTGTTATGACATCTTGACCATATATGCATATGTTGCATTTCTTGTTGATCTGTTGTGATATCTTCACCATATATGCATATGCTGAATTTCTTACTTGTTGATCTTTTATGACATCTTGACCATATATGCATATGCTGATTTTCTTACTTTTCTGATCTTTTATGACATCTTGACACTAATATGCATATGCTGCATTTCTTACTTGTTGATCTGTTATGACATCTTGACCATATATGCATATGCTGCCTTTCTTACTTGTTGATCTGCTATAACATCTTGACCATATATGCATATGCTGCATTTCTTACTTGTTGATCTGTTATGATATCTTGACCATATATGCATATGCATTTCTTGTTGATCTGTTATGACATCTTGACCATATATGCATATGCTGCATTTCTTACTTGTTGATCTGTTATGATATCTTGACCATATATGCATATGCATTTCTTGTTGATCTGTTATGACATCTTGACCATATATGCATATGCTGCATTTCTAGCTTGTTGATCTGTTATGATATCTTGGCCATATATGCATATGCTGCACTTCTTACTTGTTGATCTGTTATAACATCTTGACCATATATTGATATGCTGCATTTCTTGCTTGTTGTCCTCTAATGGCATATTGACCATATATAAATATGCTGCACTTCTTACCTGTTGATCTGTTATGACATCTTGACCATATATGCATATGCTGCATTTCTTACTTGTTGATCTGTTATGAAATCTTGACCATATATGCATATGCATTTCTTGTTGATCTGTTATGACATCTTGACCATATATGCATATGCTGCATTTCTAGCTTGTTGATCTGTTATGATATCTTGGCCATATATGCATATGCTGCACTTCTTACTTGTTGATCTGTTATGACATCTTGACCATATATTGATATGTTGCATTTCTTGCTTGTTGTCCTCTAATGGCATCTTGACCATATATAAATATGCTGCACTTCTTACTTGTTGATCTGTTATGACATCTTGACCATATATGCATATGCTGCATTTCTTACTTGTCGATCTGTTATGACATCTTGACTATAATATGAATATGCTGCATTTCTTACTTGTTGATCTGTTATGACATCTTGACCATATATGCATATGCTGCATTTCTTACTTGTTTATCTGTTATGACATCTTGACCATATATGCATATGCTGCATTTCTTACTTGTTGATCTGTTATGACATCTTGACCATATATGCATATGCTTCATTTCTTACTTGTTGATCTTTTATGACATCTTGACCATATATGCATATGCTGATTTTCTTACTTTTCTGATCTGTTATGACATATTGACCATAATATGCATATGCTACATTTCTTACTTGTTGATATGTTATGACATCTTGGCCATATATGCATATGCTGCATTTCTAACTTGTTGATCTTTTATGACATCTTGACACTAATATGCATATGCTGCATTTCTTACTTGTGTAACTGTTATGACATCTTGACCATATATGCATATGCTTCATTTCTTACTTGTTGATCTTTTAGGACATCTTGACCATATATGCATATGCTGCATTTCTTACTTGTTGATCTGTTATGACATCTTGACCATATATGCATATGCTGCATTTCTTGTTGATCTGTTATGACATCTTGACCATATATGCATATGCTGCATTTCTTACTTGTTGATCTGTTATGACATTATGACCATATATGCATATGCTGCATTTCTTGTTGATCTGTTATTACATCTTAACCATATATGCATATGCTGCATTTCTTACTTGTTGATCTGTTATGACATCTTGACCATATATGCCTATGCTGCATTTCTTGTTGATCTGTTATTACATCTTCACCATATATGCATATCCTGCATTTCTTACTTGTTATCTGTTATGATATCTTGGCCATATATGCATATGCTGCATTTCTTACTTGTTGATCTGTAATGACATCTTGACCATATATGCATATGCTGCATTTCTTACTTGTTGATCTGTTATTACATTCTGACCATAATATGCATATGCTACATTTCTTACTTGTTGATATGTTATGACATCTTGACCATATATGCATATGCTACATTTCTTACTTGTTGATATGTTATGACATCTTGACCATATATGCATCTGCTACATTTCTTACTTGTTGATCTGTAATGACATCTTGACCATATATGCATATGCTGCATTTCTTACTTGTTTATCTGTTATGACATCTTGACCATATATGCATATGCTGCATTTCTTACTTGTTGATCTGTTATTACATTCTGACCATAATATGCATATGCTACATTTCTTACTTGTTTATATGTTATGACATCTTGACCATATATGCATATGCTGCATTTCTTACTTGTTGATATGTTATGACATCTTGACCATATATGCATATGCTACATTTCTTACTTGTTGATCTTTTATGACATCTTGACCATATATGCATATGCTGCATTTCTTACTTGTTTATCTGTTATGACATCTTGACCATATATGCATATGCTGCATTTCTTACTTGTTGATCTGTTATTACATTCTGACCATATTATGCATATGCTACATTTCTTACTTGTTGATATGTTATGACATCTTGACCATATATGCATATGCTACATTTCTTACTTGTTGATCTGTTATGACATATTGACCATATATGCATCTGCTGCATTTCTTTCTTATTGATCTGTTATGACATCTTGACCATATATGCATACGCTGCATTTCTTACTTGTTAATATGTTATGACATCTTGACCATATATGCATATGCTGCATTTCTTACTTGTTGATCTGTTATGATATCTTGACCATATATGCATATGCATTTCTTGTTGATCTGTTATGACATCTTGACCATATATGCATATGCTGCATTTCTAGCTTGTTGATCTGTTATGATATCTTGGCCATATATGCATATGCTGCACTTCTTACTTGTTGATCTGTTATAACATCTTGACCATATATTGATATGCTGCATTTCTTGCTTGTTGTCCTCTAATGGCATCTTGACCATATATAAATATGCTGCACTTCTTACCTGTTGATCTGTTATGACATCTTGACCATATATGCATATGCTGCATTTCTTACTTGTTTATCTGTTATGAAATCTTGACCATATATGCATATGCATTTCTTGTTGATCTGTTATGACATCTTGACCATATATGCATATGCTGCATTTCTAGCTTGTTGATCTGTTATGATATCTTGGCCATATATGCATATGCGGCACTTCTTACTTGTTGATCTGTTATGACATCTTGACCATATATTGATATGTTGCATTTCTTGCTTGTTGTCCTCTAATGGCATCTTGACCATATATAAATATGCTGCACTTCTTACTTGTTGATCTGTTATAACATCTTGACCATATATGCATATGCTGCATTTCTTACTTGTCGATCTGTTATGACATCTTGACTATAATATGAATATGCTGCATTTCTTACTTGTTGATCTGTTATGACATCTTGACCATATATGCATATGCTGTATTTCTTACTTGTTTATCTGTTATGACATCTTGACCATATATGCATATGCTGCATTTCTTACTTGTTGATCTGTTATGACATCTTGACCATATATGCATATGCTTCATTTCTTACTTGTTGATCTTTTATGACATCTTGACCATATATGCATATGCTGATTTTCTTACTTTTCTGATCTGTTATGACATATTGACCATAATATGCATATGCTACATTTCTTACTTGTTGATATGTTATGACATCTTGGCCATATATGCATATGCTGCATTTCTAACTTGTTGATCTTTTATGACATCTTGACACTAATATGCATATGCTGCATTTCTTACTTGTGTAACTGTTATGACATCTTGACCATATATGCATATGCTTCATTTCTTACTTGTTGATCTTTTAGGACATCTTGACCATATATGCATATGCTGCATTTCTTACTTGTTGATCTGTTATGACATCTTGACCATATATGCATATGCTGCATTTCTTGTTGATCTGTTATGACATCTTGACCATATATGCATATGCTGCATTTCTTACTTGTTGATCTGTTATGACATTATGACCATATATGCATATGCTGCATTTCTTGTTGATCTGTTATTACATCTTAACCATATATGCATATGCTGCATTTCTTACTTGTTGATCTGTTATGACATCTTGACCATATATGCCTATGCTGCATTTCTTGTTGATCTGTTATTACATCTTCACCATATATGCATATCCTGCATTTCTTACTTGTTATCTGTTATGATATCTTGGCCATATATGCATATGCTGCATTTCTTACTTGTTGATCTGTAATGATATCTTTGCCATATATGCATATGCTGCATTTCTTACTTGTTGATCTGTAATGACATCTTGACCATATATGCATATGCTGCATTTCTTACTTGTTGATCTGTTATTACATTCTGACCATAATATGCATATGCTACATTTCTTACTTGTTGATATGTTATGACATCTTGACCATATATGCATATGCTACATTTCTTACTTGTTGATATGTTATGACATCTTGACCATATATGCATATGCTACATTTCTTACTTGTTGATTTGTTATGACATCTTGACCATATATGCATCTGCTGCATTTCTTTCTTATTGATCTGTTATGACATCTTGACCATATATGCATATGCTACATTTCTTACTTGTTGATATGTTTTGACATCTTGACCATATATGCATATGCTGCATTTCTTACTTGTTGATATGTTATGACATCTTGACCATATATGCATCTGCTACATTTCTTACTTGTTGATCTGTAATGACATCTTGACCATATATGCATATGCTGCATTTCTTACTTGTTTATCTGTTATGACATCTTGACCATATATGCATATGCTGCATTTCTTACTTGTTGATCTGTTATTACATTCTGACCATAATATGCATATGCTACATTTCTTACTTGTTGATATGTTATGACATCTTGACCATATATGCATATGCTGCATTTCTTACTTGTTGATATGTTATGACATCTTGACCATATATGCATATGCTACATTTCTTACTTGTTGATCTTTTATGACATCTTGACCATATATGCATATGCTGCATTTCTTACTTGTTTATCTGTTATGACATCTTGACCATATATGCATATGCTGCATTTCTTACTTGTTGATCTGTTATTACATTCTGACCATAATATGCATATGCTACATTTCTTACTTGTTGATATGTTATGACATCTTGACCATATATGCATATGCTACATTTCTTACTTGTTGATCTGTTATGACATCTTGACCATATATGCATCTGCTGCATTTCTTTCTTATTGATCTGTTATGACATCTTGACCATATATGCATATGCTGCATTTCTTACTTGTTGATATGTTATGACATCTTGACCATATATGCATATGCTACATTTCTTACTTGTTATCTGTTATGATATCTTGGCCATATATGCATATGCTGCATTTCTTACTTGTTGATCTGTAATGATATCTTTGCCATATATGCATATGCTGCATTTCTTACTTGTTGATCTGTAATGACATCTTGACCATATATGCATATGCTGCATTTCTTACTTGTTGATCTGTTATTACATTCTGACCATAATATGCATATGCTACATTTCTTACTTGTTGATATGTTATGACATCTTGACCATATATGCATATGCTACATTTCTTACTTGTTGATATGTTATGACATCTTGACCATATATGCATATGCTACATTTCTTACTTGTTGATTTGTTATGACATCTTGACCATATATGCATCTGCTGCCTTTCTTTCTTATTGATCTGTTATGACATCTTGACTATATATGCATATGCTACATTTCTTACTTGTTGATATGTTATGACATCTTGACCATATATGCATATGCTGCATTTCTTACTTGTTGATATGTTATGACATCTTGACCATATATGCATCTGCTACATTTCTTACTTGTTGATCTGTAATGACATCTTGACCATATATGCATATGCTGCATTTCTTACTTGTTTATCTGTTATGACATCTTGACCATATATGCATATGCTGCATTTCTTACTTGTTGATCTGTTATTACATTCTGACCATAATATGCATATGCTACATTTCTTACTTGTTGATATGTTATGACATCTTGACCATATATGCATATGCTGCATTTCTTACTTGTTGATATGTTATGACATCTTGACCATATATGCATATGCTACATTTCTTACTTGTTGATCTTTTATGACATCTTGACCATATATGCATATGCTGCATTTCTTACTTGTTTATCTGTTATGACATCTTGACCATATATGCATATGCTGCATTTCTTACTTGTTGATCTGTTATTACATTCTGACCATAATATGCATATGCTACATTTTTTACTTGTTGATATGTTATGACATCTTGACCATATATGCATATGCTACATTTCTTACTTGTTGATCTGTTATGACATCTTGACCATA